>LR812525.1:20619470-21096970 GCA_903798195.1 Danio kyathit | reverse complement strand
TAAATGAAATAAAAGTTATATTGTTAAAATAAGAAAGCCTCAGTGAGATGTTTGTTTGCAGCTGGGTGTGCACCTTTATGCATGCATTGCTTGCGCACATTGTGGTTTGATGATTTTCCAACCACGGCACTGACCTCTTGCTTCTGTTTTGAAGCCTTGAAGCCCCTCTGAATCAAAACCACAACAACATCCTTCACAACAGCCAAACATCAGAAACATCAAACCACTGCCCAGTTTACTGCTGACTAATTTACTTTGTGTTGAATTATTTATAAAATTTTTTGATGTTGAAAATTAATAGTGATTGTGTTTCTGTTCTGATTAGCATGTTCAATCATTGATGTGTTGTTTTAGTAAGAGCTGACTAATAAGAGTATATTTCAATATAGGCTCATTCTGAAAACATCAGCAGTATTTGTGATACTGACCACAATTATACTTCTTTGCAGATTTTCAAAGGCTGACCACATGAAATGATGTCGGCCTTTTTTGAAAAAAATGGTCGATCATTGCTTCAGCAGTTCTCAATTTACACTGAGCGGCTGCTTCAGTTTTACAGGAAGTGACGTGTATCATCGCTCGCTCTCTTTATTGCCTCGAACTGCACTGTCACACACCTCTGTGGTCAAGACACGGTACATCAAAATAATCTATTTGACACACACACACACACACACACACACACACACACACACACACACACTTCAGCGTCTGAGATAATAACCAGTAAGAGCTTTATTGCAAATTATCTAGAGTACTGAGAAACTGCAAAACCTTTTGAAATTCATCAAATTTTATTCAAATTTTGTGTCATATTAATTCCAGTCTCAGTCTGTGGGTTTAATCTGCCCTTATAACACTTCACATTTGACTTATTATGTTCATAATGGACTAATGCACCAGAAATCGTCGTGGTTTTGTCAGAGGCTGGAAAGAGGAAACAATTAAAAACTTTGATTAATGTTTCATTTAAACACATTTAAAATATCGCCCCCTACTAAACGGTTTGTTACTGATTGCTGTCAACATATTCACAGAAAAGCTGAACAAACTCAAAAATAGAAATGAAAGGGCTCATATTTTACCCCTTTTTCAAGAATTAATATAAGTCTTTTGTGTCTCCAGAATGTGTCTGTAATGACACAATAATGGTATTTTCTGCTCTGAACACAATGTAGCTATTTTTGTTGCCTGTGCCTTTAATGCTAGTTCTCCCCGCTGTAATTTATTACAAACATGCACTGTTTTAAAAATGATGTAAACCTGTAAAACTCATTCTTGATCACATTTGATGATGATAGATGATCACAGAGAGCTGAACAGATCTTTTAATCTCAGTTGCTTTGCGCATGTCCTGTCTTGTTGAAATGATTATACGGTTACTACAGAAACATGTTAATTCACGGCTGTCAATCAAATCATCGGGTGGAGAAAACTGCACTCCAGATTTGGATCCTAGTTTAATGTCAGGAAATAAAAAAAGAGACTTCTTGCCTTTGTATGACAGTGGAAACACTATATTTAAACACAGTTCTGTCCAAACAGCTTAAAAAAGACGATTTTCATCATAGGTGCCCTTCAATATTGCTGTCAGTAAAGCGATAGTTCACCCAAAAATGAAAAAATTCTAATATAATTTACTCACCCATAAACCTGCTGGTTTTCAGCACTCTTCAGAGAATATTGTTTAGAATTTAACAGAAAAAAACCCTAAAGCATGAGAAAAATGATGACAGAATTTTCATTTTGGATGCTTCAATACTGTTTGGCTTGTTTTAAATAGGCCTATCGGGTCTACAGTACACTGTTAACCCTTACTGTAGATTATGCAGTAAATAACTGTAAAATAGCCAGTGTTTTGCTGTAATAAAAGGAAACAGTATTTTACTGTAAAAGGAGTAGGATTTGTATGAAATTGTGTCGTGCAAAGAATAAATTACATTGATTCACTTTATGTACCATTACAGGTACTAACTGTGATAATAAATGGTAAATTACTGTTAAACCATTACTGCCCCATCTACTCTGATGCTTTATGTTGCTATTTATAGAAAAGTGCATTTATATTAAGGCAGAAAACAATGATTTAGGCATTAACACACACATACACAGTGTGTGTGTGTGTGTGTGTGTGTATATATATATATATATATATATATATATATATTAGGGCTGTCAAAATTAGCGCGTTATCGCACGTGATTTGCAATAATTAACGTGTGCAAAAGGACCGCTGATGTCTAAGTCCCGGATGATACTAACCAATCAGTGGGCACAATGCAATGCAGCATCATCGAGGTGGGCTGAGCAAAGAACTAGTTGAGAGTGACAGTGCACACGGGAGATAATGCTGGATAACACACCTGCTATCTAACTTGCTCGGCAAAAAGGACATAACAGTCACTTATGGTATACTGTGTTACAGTGTGCGTGTCTTAAAAGTAAGTGATCACTGTTTACATAAGTTATCGACAGAAGATCAGCTGTTGTTCTCCTAATACCTGTAGTAGCTTGTTAGCACAATACTGCATGCATTACCTGCTTAAACTTGGGAATTATCAAGTGTTTAAGTTCAAGTTGTAGTTATATGTTTATATGTACACATTTCGGTATTCTACTACTGTATATTTATGGTATATCACCTATGTGCGCGTTGCGTGACGATAATTAGGTACATGCGGTGATCATTCACGTTGGACATGTCCAGACAAAGACCCTGCCATCACGCCGCATTCATGTGCTCGTGGCGCCCTCAGAGAACACTCAGAGAATTGCGCCCATATTATCTAATGGGCCATTATTGCTTACTATACTTAAGTTGTGTGCTGTTCAGTTGATTAATGTTTATTGTGAAATATTTGTATTCATTATTGTTATTGTTTATTTGTTTCAGAAACCACACCTATGTTCCATTTGTATACCAAGTCCTTCAGTAAACCTAAATCAAAACTAAATATCCTGAGTGCCTCTCTTTAATTAAGAAACCATCTCACTCAGTTCTGACCGACTGCCTATTGTGTTTCACACCCAAATTTAATACATCCACAAACCCCTCCATTTCATAACGCGTTAAAAAAAATTAAAGCATTTAACGCAGTTGCAGTTTTTTTTATTTCCTGTTGTGGCCGACATGTGTTCTGGGCCGGCGCGCCCATAGAGGCGACCTAGGCGGCCACCTTTGGCGGCAGAATAGGCTAGTGAGCGAACCCCCCGGTCTTCACCTTCATCCGCGACACCCACCCCCTCCCTCCCGGTCTTCAATTTCATCCGCGACAACAACCCCCTCCCTCCCGGTCCTCAATTTCATCCGCGACACCCACCCCCTCCCTCCCGGTCCTCAATTTCATCCGCGACACCCACCCCCTCCCTCTCGGTCCTCACTTTCATCTGCAAACCGGTAAGTTTCTATTTCACTTTCGGGTTGAGGGCGGCGTGATTGCCGTTCGCCTACAGCGCCAGTTCAGCTTGCTCCGGCCCTGCGTGTTTAATGTGCAAAGAAATATGGATAAAGGATAATATGGATAATATGGATCCATGTAAATGTACTCCGTGAAAGTGGCAGATGATGTCGCAAGCTGTCAAAGACAGCCCATTCCTCTCTAAGTTGACTCCAAGCGCCCTCAAATGTTTCATTAAGTTTGACGTGTTTCCCCCCTACACGCAACTTTTGTAAAGCGTCTGCTTCACGTTGTTGTGTCAGAATCCTTGCTTGAGAAATACAGACATACTTTAAGAACGCTTAGGGGAAGCAAAATTTGATAAACACAATCGTGCGTGGTGATGATCTGAAGGGTGTGTGCTGTACTGCGTGTACTCGGTACTCTCTCTATCTCTGTGTGTGTGTGTGTGTGTGTGTGTGACTGGACTGTCTTAGCAACTGGCTAAATGTTAAGGAGGGCTAAGCAAAATTGTTTCTACTTTAAAATTAATGTTCTCAACTTGCAATAAAACTTTACAATGAGTACAATTGTTTGTATTCAATACTTTATTGTTATTATTATTATAATTTTCCAATTTCCATATTTGCAATGCCTGTATTTTGGATTTTTTTTTTTTTTGATTCGTGATTAATCATGATTAATCACAAAAAAAAGTGTGATTAATTAGTAAATTTTTTTTAATCAATTGACAGCCCTAATATATATATATATATATATATTCTTGTTTATATACACTATGAACAGCAGCTACGCTAATTATTCTCCTTATTTTGTATTTCCACCTGGGGGTACTCATCCCGAGGCCCTCAGACTATGCAGTGCCACTGATGCGATCCGAGACCAGCAACGAGATGATCCCAAGGTTTTCTGGAACAGGCCGTATCCTGAGCAACTGCTGTGGTGGTCATCGTGGATTGAGAGCATTAAACTGACTCTTGTGATGCTCCAAGGACAGACGAGTCTTCGCTGAGGTCCACCTTGCTGCGCCTAGACTGCAGCTCTGCACAAGACGTTTGGCCATAGGAGAAATGGTCGTGCCCAACTGAGCCTGGTTTCTCTCGAGGTTTTTTAAATCTTCACTTTCGCCAATTGGTGAAGTTTTTTCCTCGCCGCTGTCGCCACTGGCTTGCATGGTTCGGGATCTGTAGAGCTGCGCATCGATGGATTTGCTCTTCAGTGTTTGGACTCTCAGTAGTGATTATTAAACCACACTGAACTGAGCTAAACTGAACTGAACTTAAACTCTGAAAACTGAACTGACACTGTTTCAATTCACTATAATCTTCCATGTGAAGCTGCTTTGACACAATCTACATTGTATAAGCGCTATACAAATAAAGATTAATTGAATTGAATTGAATATATATATATATATATATATATATATATATATATATATATATATATATATATATATATATATATTCATTCATTCATTCATTCATTCATTCATTTTCTTTTCGGCTTAGTCCCTTTATTAATCCGGGGTCGCCACAATGGAATGAACCGCCAACTTATCCAGCACATGTTTTATGCAGCGGATGCCCTTCCAGCCGCAACCCAACTCTGGGAAACATACATACACACTCATTCACACTCATACACGTTGGACAATTTTGCCTACCCAATTCACCTGTACTGCATGTCTTTGGACTGTGGGGGGAAACCAGAGCACCCGAAGGAAACCCACGCGAACGCAGGGAGAACATGCAAACTCCACACAGAAACGCCAACTGACCCAGCCGAGGCTCGAACCAGCGACCTTCTTGCTGTGAGGCGACATCACTACTTACTGCGCCACTGCATCGCCTATATATATGGTTTGGTATGTGAATGGTCAGCATTGAGGGGAGAGTAAATCACTGCTTTGATGATAAGCTGGATTTCACTGCAGCCATCTCTGTGTTTTCTTTGGTTTCTTTTATGTTTTTAACATTGAGCATCAGGAGTCAACCAATGCCACAGAGCTTATTAAGAGACAAGTATAAGAAATGGACGAGACGCATTTAAAGGCAAAATTATTCACCCACCCCCCTCAAATATATCCCAAGTGATTTAACAGAGCAAAGAAATTTTCACAATAGTTCTTATAACTTTGTTTACTTTTCCTATACTTTTTCCTATCTAATTTGCCTAGTTTAACATAGTTAAGCCTTTGAATTGCACTTTAAGCTGAATACTAGTATCTTGCTAAATAACTAGTAAAAATGTGTTATTTAAAAAATATCTTAAACAGCACTTACATACATTTTTGCAGAGACTCAATGATTTTGACTGAAAAACTTCAAATTAAGTAAAAGTGGCATTAACAGTATAGTATAAAAGCTTTCCTAAATAAATGCATAAATCTGATTATTTGTTTTGTCTTTTATTATTACTACAGGTTTGGAATGACACGAGGATCAGATTATTTAATTTTTTTTTGCTTTGGATGAAGTTTGTATATTTTTATTGTTTTTATTCGATGTGTGCATGATGTGCATGATTGTGATAAATGTGCATGATTGTGATAAATGTAGGCAGTTGCTTTGAAAATATGCTATGTACCGCGGGGTGTCAAATTCCTGGAGGGTTGCAGCCCAGAAGGGTTTAGTTCCAGCCCTGCTTCAACACACTTACCTTTAGATTTAGTTTGATCAGGTGTGTTTAATTAGGGTTAAAGCTTAACTGCACTGTTACCTTGTAGATGATGCAGTAAATAACTGTAAAATAGCCAGTGTTTTGCTTTAATTAAAGGAAACAGTATTTTACTGTAAAAGGAGTATAATTTGTATGAAATTGTGTAGTGCCAAGAATAAATTACAGTAATTCACTTTATGTACTCGTTACAGGTAGTAACCGTGACCATAAATGGTAAATTACTGTTCAGCCATTACTATCCCATCTACTCTGGTGCTTTATGTTGTTATTTATAGAGCAGTGCATTTATCTTAAGACAGAACACAATGATTTAGGCATTACCAAACACTTCCACATTCTAACACAAAGTTATTAGAAAAAGTTTTCAGAAAATGCTGGCTCTTTAAGGGAGCCAGGTGTTTGATTTGTTTACTTCTGAGTGTGCTCCATTATCTGTCTATCGATTCAGATGTACAGTCTTAAATAATCTACAATGAGTAAGTGTTCAAATGTTTTTGAGAGTTTTTTTTAAAATAAGTCTGTGCTTAAGTTATATTGTTGTTATCTTGAACTGTGTACTTGAAAGCTACATTGTTAGCTAGTTAGCCTCTCCTCATATAACTTCCTACATTACTTTTATTTAAGTATATTTATTAACTGGATATTGCATATTGCCATAATGTACAGATGCTAACAGTGTAATGTGTCTTTCTGGCCACAAAGCAGTTTTTATACACATAAAAAACATTTTTTTTTTTTCCATCACCTCAGTTAGGTAACATGTGCACAAAAATCATCACAGGAAATCACCAAAAATATGATACACATAGACATCCACAAGCAAACCTCCACTGTCAGGTCCCAGGTTGTAAATTTGTTGCTAAGTATTTTTCAGAGCTGTGATTCCACGTATAAATTTATATTAGGGACAATAGAAAAATTTGTTGCATTGAGATTTTTTAAGTAAATAATAATTATACTATTAAAAGATTGGATCCTTTGGATTCTCTGAGTTGCCGACTTGTATTTTATAATTATTGAAAACTTTTTCATTGAGAATTGACGTATGGTATGTGCCTGGGTTTGGCAAACATGTTTCTAACCATATCTAGAGTATCTGTGTGTTTAATGAAAACTTTAATGAAACTTTAATACAAATTATTATTTTGTGTTTTTTGCTGTTCAGTTTTTGTATGCACAGTCAGCATTTAGGAGAGAGTGACAAAAGAGAGAGCAGACCAATAAAAACATCAGTGATGCGCCTGCAAACACACACACACACACACACACACACACACACACACACACAGACACACACACAGACACTTAGACTATTATAAATGAATCATTGTAAATATACTGATTATTATTGTTTTTATTACTGTTTTATCCTAAAATGTTGGTTGTTAAATGGACAGTTTATTCTGATATATTATTATTTTTCTATTGATTTGTATGAATAATATGATATGTTGAATAATAATATGATATATTGAATATTAATGTGATATATTGAATAATACGATGTATTGTTGATATTTTATTCAATTATTATGTATAAATATTATCTTTTTTTTTTTTTTTTTTTTTACTATTTACTGTGTTTACTGTTTTGTTTTTATTATTATTATATATGCATGTTACTTTTTATGTAAACTTTAGAACTGCTTTGGCAATACAATTGTAACATTTGTCATGCCAATAAAGCAACTATTGAATTGAATTGAATTGAATTGAGAGTGACACATGCAGCATTCTCTCTCTCTCTCTCTCTCTCTCTCTCTCTCTCTCTCTCTCTCTCTCTCTCTCTCTCTCTCTCTGTGTGTGTGTGTGTGTGTGTCACTTCAGATGCTTTGTGATAAAGTCACTGTCTTTCACACAGATCTTCCAGCTTTGCAACTGCAATGAGTAGATAATGTGGTAACTGTATGATAGGGTCACATAGTGAGATGGTAATTTTTTCACATCTGAATACAAGCTTTTAATTTACTGCAAACAACACTTTGAAGCATTTTGTTGATATTATTCTGTTATATGTTATATAATATGTTGATATGTATAAATATATTATTCTATCATCCAGCAGAAAGAAGAGATTTGTTAACCATCTTGATGTTCATGAAACCACAACATGATCATTTGTGGGTTTTTTTAATAACTTTATTTACTTTTCCTAATGAACCTAGTTAAGCCTTTAAATTGCATAGTAAGCTGAATATTAGAATCTTGCAAAATAACAGAATGTGTTTTAAAAAAATCTCCCCTTAAACAGCACTTATATACATTTTTGCAGAGGCTCAATGAAGTTGACAGAAAAACTTCAAATGAAGTAAGTAAAAGTGGTATTTATAGTTATTAAAGGCTTTCTTAAATAAATGCATAAATTATTTGTTTTGTTTTTTATTGTTCCTACAGGTTTGGAGCAACATGAGGATCAATGCTGAACATTTTTTATTTATTTTTTTGCTTTAGATGGAGCTTGTTAATTAATTAATTTAGATTTTTATTGGATATGTGATTGTGATAAATGTTGGCATATGCTTTAAAAGTATGCTATATAGTATATACCATGGGGGTCAAACTCAGTACCTGAAGGGCTGCAGCCCAGCAGAGTTTAGTTCCCACCCTGCTTCAACATTAGCTGTAGATTTCTAACAAGCCTCAATTAGTTTGATCAGGTGTGTTTAATTAGAGTTACAGCTTAAAGGTGCAGTATGTAAGTTTGACACCCAGTGGTTGAACTAGGTATTGCACTCCTGGATCATAATAAAAACACGCCGGGATGCCAGATTGAGTACAGGAGCGATTTAAACTGTTCTAAATAAAAGCAACGACACGCGATAGAGGGAATATTCTCCATATTAAAAGCAGTTTTGATTCTAACCAACACCTTGAATTGATATTAGAAGTGGCTTCTATTTTAAACAGCTGAACAACAGAAACCTATAACAGATCACCTCAGGTAAGCCTCGTGTGCCTTATTTAGTGCTAAATGCTAACAGTGTGAGTTTGAATGCATTTTACATGACATGTATTGCCATATACTGAAAGCAGAAAGTTCACCTCAGATCTTGAAAATACAATAAACCGTTTGAAATTGAACTTTAGAACTAAACACATATGAGTGATTCAGCATGTACATTTAATGATGTTAAAGAGGGTTAATATGTATTAAATAGATTCTAAACCTTACCGTTTCGTGAGTAAGTGCATATTCTGTGCTTCTGAAAGGCTGTATTTAAATTCCTGTCGTGTTTCGTCTGGTGCAAACAGCTCATCACTATCTCGTCACAGCGTGTTGTTAGGACACGCGATTACAATGTAACCTGCTCACGTTTGTAATATTTATGTCATTTGCTAATTAATAACCTCATGTGGAACTGAATCTGTCTCATTTTGACATCTGATACTGTCCACTGACACTGTCGCATTTCGCTCACAGACGCATGCTTTCAGAGTCTTTCTGAATGAATGAATGAAATACGCTGTTTTCCAACAAGGCAACCCGGAGTGCTGAATTATAATTGGCTAAACTGGCATCGTGCATATGAAATTGACCTAAACAAAGACACAGTTCCGGCACGGAAAAACCATTTTCAAAGCAGAATATCTGACTTTAGCATTGTTTGCCAGTTAAACAATTATGTTCACTTGGGATGTTTCTTAAATATCTGCACACATATTATGGTATTTTTATGCTTTAGAAGACTAAAAAACTTACATACAGCACCTTTAAAGCTGTGGTCACACTGCATTATTCTCCCCATAGATTTCCATTCATCCACATGCGAATGCTGCAGACGTTGGAAAGTTCAGGCTTGGTGAATATCACATCCTGTGATTGCGTGAGACCAATCAAAGATCAAAACATGACCTCTCTGGACTAAAATTTTAAATATGGACCAATCGTTCGATTTTTAATCTCTAATTATCTTGTTTAATCCCACTCCTTTTCGCAGCACCGTACAAATTTCGCATGTAAGAGGATATGTAAATGTTTGACACCTGTGCTATATACACTTCAGCTGTTGTTTATTAATTTAACCTTTTTGTTTCATTGTAAATAGAAAATGTATTGATAGCTGCTGATTTAATTTTGCTAGACATTTTCTGTTGTATACTTGTTTGCTGCCAAAACAATAAAATACATTTGTCTGAAGAATTTATATGCTTTCTATTTTTAATAACAGTTAGGAATACTAATTAATTTTAGTAACGCTACACTAACTATATATAACATACTATTAATGCGTATGCAGTATAATGCTGTAAGTTGTAACACTACAGTACAGTAATTAACTGGTAAGCAGTTTCCAGTTAGTTACCGCTACTGCTCTATTACAGTAATTAACTGGCAACACTGTTGCCAGTTACTTACTGTAACCAACTATTGCAGTGAGTAGCTGGCAACAGTGTTGCCAATATTCTACTGTAAAAAAGCCTGGTAAGGTCTAACAGTGTATATTGTAATACAGCTTTGTAATACTTCTGAAATGATGAGAATTTTGCTTGTGTAATATTGTAGTACTGATGGGACTGAGTTAATAAATATAGTAGGGAAAATATAAACTGTAAAAATGACTAAAATTGACATCAAATATTGCAGTGGTGTATCCAAGCGAAAGGACTTCTTGACCATGAAAACTTGTTTTGTCTACTGGGAATTAATTGGATCACTATGGTTTGCTAATGGTAGATGTCATGTGATTAAAAGTAATCGTAAATGTTACTGCATGAAATAGGGGAAGTTATTGTGATCAAGCATTATATAAATATAGCAGATAAAAAAGAAGAGCTGGCAGTTTTGATTTTCACAGCGATTTCAAAAACTTGAATTTTACTAACTGACATTATGTACGATGACACTACCGACGTCACGACAGGAGAATAAATACATAAAAACTAATAGAAAAAGAAACTTTTTTTTTTCTTAAAGACATAATTTAACTAGCTACAGTAGATTATTGTTTTTATCTTTTATGAACGTTTTCAGAAAAGTCATTCCCGATATGGTCTAATATATTTTCTCCTGAACAAAAAATATTATAGATATATGTTGTATTTGTGTTGTTCAATAAAATACATTTTTGAAATCTTTGAAAATATATATAATGTATGTTTAAGTAGCCTATGTTGATTGGTTGATGTGGAAATAAATATTTTCATAATGTTACATGAATGCATCTTCTAGGATTGAAATATATGGAGGGTAAAATACATTTTAAATAGTTAAAAATGGTCTGTGTATTTGTAGAAAATATATTTATGTTAATTTATTGTTAAATATATTTGAGCAAATATATTGTTTGGCCATTTTTTATTTTGAAATATACATGAAAATATACATTTTTACCATATGGGACAGTAGCCTACAACATCCCAGCAGACAATAACCTGGAGTTTTTGTTTTATTTTTATTTTTTTGCTTTTTTTTTTTGTGCGGCACAAATTCAGACTACTCAAACATGTTTTGACATTTTATGGCAAACAAATATTGACTAAAAGTGCCCTGTGTTTGTCAACAGCATAATCCCTACAGCAGAATAGAAGATACAAGATTTCGACATTTCTGAAGGAGCTGCTGATCAAAACATTATTTATAAAACCGTAATATAAACTTTTTGTAAGCAACACTTTTCACATTTTGATACCAGCAGGCAAACTAATCTAGTGCAAATCACAGCATAAATGTATTATTTAAACCACTATTAAATACAATATGAGGGGATTAATTGTCAGCTGTTTTTGCACAGTAGGTAAATATTATACAAACACATATTACTGTATCACCTCTATCAGAATAAAAAGAAGAGAAAGCGTGAAAATAAAATAAGTGAAAGAAATGATGAGGACAGTATTTGAGTTTTCCATTGTTTATTTAGAATTAAACAACAACAACAACAAAAATCAGCCCTCCACCCCTGTTTATGATATAATATAGATTCCATCACCACCACAATGAAACCCAACAGTTCTCCCAGCCTGTAATGCTGACTCCACAGCCAACCCCACATCCTCATCTTCCTCCTCCATCAGTTTCTCTAAATCCTTCTTGATCTTGTCTTCCTCATTCATCAAGTCCCATTTCGTTATTTTACTTTTCCTCCCCCTCCGTCTCTTCTTCTTTGACTTCTCTTTCTCAATCATTTTCTCCTTCTTCTCCTTTATTGTCTTCTCTTTCTCAACCCTTTTCTCCTTCTTCTCCTTTATTGTCTTCTCTTTCTTTCTATAACTCTCCCTCTCCCGTCTCTTGTTCTTCCACTTCTCTTCCTGAATTCTCTTTTTCTCCTTCTCACTCATCTCCTCCTCCTCCTCTTCCTCAATTTTATTCTCCTCCTCCTCCTTAGTGTTCACCTCCTCCATCTCCATCTCCTCTTCCTCCGTCTGTGCCATCTTCTTCTCCACCATCTCAGTTTTATTCATTTCCTCCTCCTCCTCCTCTTTTATTGTCTCCATCTCTTCAACAATTTTCTTCTTCTTCTCCTCCTCCTCCTTTATAATTGTCTCCTCCTTCTTTCTGTTCCTTCCTCTCCTCCCTCGTCTGGTCTTCTTTGTCTTTTTTCCCACCATTTTCACCTCCTCCTCCTCCTCAATGTTCTCCTCTTTCTCCTTCACGGTCTCCTCTTGATCATCTGTTAAAAGAGAAATAATTGCAGTTTACACATTCAGAGGATGTTAAACTCCAGATGAGGGGAAAATAATACAATGTATTAATAACATTACAGACAAAAAATATAATAAATATGATGATTTACCATCAGTGCCTAGTTTTGCTAAAATGGGGAGTGATTTTTGCTCCTCCAAGTTTTCCTCAGGATGTTTCTCGTCCTCATCCCTGATCATTTTTTCCTCTTCCTCTTTATTCTCTTTCACCTCCACCACCGTCATGTTCTCCTCCTCCGCCATATCTGTTATTTTCAAGGAGATGTTAAACTCCAGGTAAGATCAGAAAAATACAATTGATTTAAAGCATTAAAGTTTATTATTTACCATCATAGCATGTATCTGCTGAATCACCCAGAGTGAAGCAGAACATTGCTTGGAAAAAGGAAGCAATCCGGCTCCTTTTCTTCTTTTTCTCCTCTTTCTTCTTCTTTTTCTCCTCTTTCTTTTTCTCCTCCCTCTCTTTTTTTTCCTGCTCACTCTGCTTCTTTTTCTCCTCCTTCTCCAGATCCACTGAAGTTTATAGAAGGTAAATTATTGTAGTGGTACTTTTTTTCTGAATAAAAGTTGTGTTTTTCTTTTCGTGTGTCACAGTAATGATCAATCTACAGGTTATTTAGTGCAGTAACACATCCTTAAGTTTGTATTGTCTGAGTTTTTTAGTTTAAAAGTAAATCAGGTTTAAATGGCAAGTGGGGATGAAAGTAACACTGTTATTTATGCCCCTCTGCTAATACCTTGTATTCCACTCCCATTTATTTGATCAAATAAAGACAAACTGCCAATAATGATTAAAACAATTCTAAATAAGCACATTTCATATTGTTGGGTTACTTTTAAAACATTTGATGGAACCCAAATGCAAAATGAACATGCAATTTCATTTTTTTTTTTTTTTGCAAAGATAAAAAACAAAATCTGATGCGGTTAACATATTCACAATGTCAGATATTTTTTAAATAAACAAGATTAAGCTATTAAATCTAGCACATAGGACAGCGTGGGGCACAAAGTAACGCGAGGTAAAATGTAACACAGAGTTTTAAGGTATTTGCTCAGGGTTAACCATGGCATGCTTCCGAGGTTTTCACCACAGTGTCGGCAAACATTTTCCTATTATTGAAAAAGTTCAGTGAAATTTGGATGAGAAACAGGAAAAACTATATTTGCAGCATAAAAGTATTTTTATTATACACTATACTTTTTATTTAAAAAAAAAATCTGTGAAAGTATGTAAGTAAGGTCTTCTATTGTTGTGATTACTGTCGATGGTACCATTTGGAAAGGTGTAAAAAACACACAGTGACTGCTATCCAGTTTGAGGAAAACACGACACAGCAGGGTTAGTTGTAACAGGGTTTTACAAATAGGCCACACACTGTTGGACACCAATTAAACTAACAAAATAATGGCTGAATTTTGAGTGTAATGTTTTTTAATAGAAAATCTTTTTAATAGAATTTTTTTATTGCTAATAATGCAAATAAAGGCATTATGGATAATAATGCAAATAAATACAAATGTGTTTATCCAACAGATAAATACATAAATAAACATACTGTGCTATGTAGAATAAAAAAATTAGCTACTGAGGAAATGCACGATTTAAAGTAAACTGGATTTAAATTAAGTGTGTGAAATCTGACTTTTTAAGCATGTGTTACAACTAACCCTATGGCCCAGTTTCACAAACAGCGCTTAGATTAAGCCAGGACTAGGCCTTAGATAAATTAGGCTATTTAAGCCACATTTATAAAATGGCCTTAGAAAAATATATTACTGGTGCGCACCTGGAGACAAAAAAAATGACACTGACGTATTTTAAGACATTTCACTCTAAGTTATTTTGAGTTGAGACAGCTCAAACATGCAATTTAATCTTGACTAGCCTTAAACCTTGTTTGTGAAACCGGGGGTATGTCTGTTACAACTTGCCCCACAGGTGGGGTAAATAGTAACATTTTTACTCCTGGCACTTTTAACAATACTGCACAGAAACCATAGATCCAGCGATCATACATTCAGTGCTCATTTATAGGAGAGGCTTGTGTGTTGCTGGTAAAAAAAATATGGTTTATCTAACCCATTTACTTTGTTCATTATTTGGCCAAAACCAAAAAGTGTTAGTTTGTGCCCGACTCTCCCCGATTGTTGTGTTACTTTGGTTTACTGTGTTTTAGTTACTATCCTGCTCTCCACTCAGTATTTACTCACCCTCAAGTGTTTCCTTTACGGTTTTCTTTCTGAACACAAAACAAGACATTTTGATAAAGCAATTGCTATCCGTTGAAACCGTGAAATATCGACCATGTACCGCCACTACTACAAACCAACAAAAGATTTCTCTGAGCTGCACAGCTTAAAGTATTCCACTGGAACGCGTTCGAAATGAGCTTCTAAACTTCTACTGTAACTATGGTAACAAGATACCGCAAACGCCTCACTGAGTGAGGATAATTGAAAGCAAATATGGTTAGATGTACAAATCCATATTAACGGAACAAAAGCGGATTTAAGTTAA
This sequence comes from Danio kyathit, assembly GCA_903798195.1. NCBI lineage: Eukaryota > Metazoa > Chordata > Actinopteri > Cypriniformes > Danionidae > Danio > Danio kyathit. The sequence goes on along the minus strand of LR812525.1, from coordinate 21,081,727 downwards.
GTGTTATATATATATATATATAAACAACAACGTTATAATCGTAAAAAACGATTTTTTGGGCTTGTAAATAAAGAGAGCATCAAGTACATTACAAATAAATCATATTTTGTCTTTTTACTTCAAAATGTCACGTTTAATTCAATAAGCTACTTAATAATTATTTTTAATTTATTGTGCTTAAAATACAATAGTAAATTCAAATGGACGTGCCCAATTAATATTTAATTATTGTTTCGGAATATATTGAGCTAATGCAAAAAAAAAAAAAAAAAAAAAAAAAAAAAAAAGACATACGCTAGTAAAAATTACTCCACAAAGTCAGTAAATCTTTGACAGGTATATAAAATCTAAATAAATCATCTAAATAAAGCACATGACCGTTACTATTTAAAAGTTCTATTTTTAAAGTTAAAGAAAAAGATTTATTTTGGTGTATAAAATATCTATTATTTTAAATTAAGCATTTAAAAAAATGGGGAAATTGTGTTTGTATATAATCATCCTTGATAACAATGCCTGTTTGTGTAAATTAGAAAGTTTTATGGGAAGCTTTACTAATATTCAAATTGCAATTAAGAAGAAATTCAATGCCACCTACTTGTTCAAAAATAATATTAGGGATGTAATACCATAGTTTATTTTTGGAACGAATATAATTTTGTATCCACTTAATTTTAAAAGTAGTGTTAGATGTTTCAAAGTCAATGCGCATGCTCTCTGATTCAAACTTGGCGGGTGGAGCAGATGCGAGCAATGATTTGCTCACACAGACTGATGTGATATTTACAAGGTAAGTTGCATTATTTGTTTATTGATTAATTTGGTTTTGTTTGCAGAAAGGTGTAGAGCTCCTGTCTGCAGTTTTGGTGGTTAAAGAGAATGCATGAAGTGTTATTTGAGTGAGTTTGCTAAAGATCCGATTAGCATAAGCATATTAGCAAACGACATCTGTGTATACAACTGAGCTGCATTCTAAATATAATCTACGGAAAAGTATAATGTACAGTGAACTTAAAATGATTTTTACGAATACGAGTGTCCAAGCATATTGGTCAATTGCAATAAGGACATAATTAACCGAACATTAAAGTTACCCTCCTGTGCTGCCTGCACTATCAACAAGAGTTTTCTTAGATTGGACAGCCTCAGAACTCATTTGAACCCAGAAGAAGAAAGACTTATTTATTAATCCATCCACATTAACATATGCTAATATACTCCTTATTAAACTATAATGATATATATTCTAGTTACGTTACTGAGTATGTTCAGGCAGCCTCTATACTTGTGAACATTTATTGCTGATAATAATAGAGTGCAAAATAAATCAACTGATCAAATTTTAAATCAGTAATATCATTATATGTTCACTCAATTTTCTGACATTTAACATTTCTAATATGTTCAACAGATTTCTCTCACCACTCAAGCTCATGCAAGGTAAGTTGGATAACACATTTATATAGATATGCTAATGTATTCAACATGTATATGTGTGTGTGGTTGGCAAAAAAAGTGTTGATTTGACTACTGAATCGTAAACGTGTTACATTTTATTTCATTTATCTCACATCAATAATGAGAACAGAAGGATAACCACAACCCCCCTGTAGCCAGCCTTTCTGCAAAAACTGGACTACTTTTATTCAACCAGGTTAATGTATATATTGCACATCCAGTTGATCCAGTCCTGACTTGTTAGACAAGCAGTTATGAGTAGAAACAGATTTACACTGTTACTGGTTAATGACCACAGAAGTTGAAGACAAGTGAGATGCTGTGATCCACTGCCTGCTTTCCTACCTGGGAGAATCAAGTCAGGAGCTCATTGAAGACTACCAGGTACATTAAAATGTCTAAATTATTTTTTTTACTTTGGATATGTAAGGTTCTTTAAGTGTTAAAGACATGTTAGTATTTTTATTTTATCCCCCAAAATTGTAAGTTTTGGCTTTTAAAAACTTTAATAACTTTATGCAGCAGAGCACAGCTTTAAAATCAATACAGTCTATTATATCATAAAGCAAGAGATAACATTGATAACATTGCAACTATAACTGTACAGTATTTTAATCACTTTGCACTTATTTGTGTATTTGAAAGGATGTTGAGAGACCTGCTTCACCAATCGTTGCGAAGATCATTGTACTGGGCAATACTACAGAAGAGGAAGATGTCAACATAGATGACCCCATCATTCTGTCTGAAAGGACTTTTTCAATTTGTTTATTGAGAAGTTTAATTCAAATTAAAGTACTAAATGAAAATATCTGGCAGTGTTTTTAATTATGAAACAGTTGCAATGCGTCATATTTGATTGAACATTTTAAAGTAAAGTTTACTCAAGATAACTAAAAATGATAACTAGGAATATTGGATAAAAAAATGTATCTAAAAATAGTAATACATTTAAATGTACGACTTAAGTAAATTTTACAAACAAAAAGTCAATAAAATTTACTTAGAATTCCCCAAGTAAACATAACTTTTGGTTAATCTTTTGCTTGGCAAAGCTTTGAAGATTTACTAGTCTTTTCTGAGTGAAAAACATTTCCAAGCTTTTTTCAAGTTAACCCTACTCCTCATTTTTTTCAGGAGTGCGAATGTCCTGCAAATTTTAGCTTCAACTTTCCTAACATGGAAATATGAATAAGACCTGAATTAGGCGTTTAATTGGAACTAGGACAGTGGCCATCCGGAACCACGTTTGACACCACAGACTGTAGCCTGATAAAATGTCCACATTTTCAAACCACACGTGGTTCCTCTGATATGATGGATAGCTACAGTAGGCTGTTCAACAGGCAAATAAAGGAAGCAGATATAGAAACTGTTTAACGTGTCATTACTCTTTTTCACCAGCAGAGGAGACTGTTGACCAATACTGGAGACAATCAGTTCCACTTACAGTCATCAATCCTGAGCTTTATTGTCCAGCTGGTCGATCCGTGAGCTGCACTTTCACTCCCCCTTGGACTTGTCGAAATAAATAAATAAAGAAAGAACGACATGTGTCTCGTTAGTTTTAATTTATCTATTTATTTTACGACGGGGCTGTTAAAGCCTTGGTTTTGTTTGGCTAGTGAATATTCTAATGAGCGTAATTATTTTCTGGGAAGCGCACAGCTCACAGTTCTTTTCAATCACTTTCCAGGTGCATTTGAAAACTTTTCCAGCACTTTACAACTGTGACAAATTTACATAGGCTACATGCATTCTTCATCACATTATATTAGATGCTGTTTATCATTTTACTAATGTTATTTGTAAATAGCATATCAAGTTATTTAAATGATCCGAAACATTATTGTTTCTGTTTAGTTTCTGTTTCTTTTGACTGTGCTAACAGTTTATTTGTTCTTATTAAGTCTTTATTTGCTTTCATCAAGCAATTAGACTAAAAGCTGTTTTAGCTGTTCTTTTTTTGGAGCTTTATTGTTTTTTTTTTTAAACCAGTAACTCACACATCATCTCATTACTGGTTTTCTGGAGCTCAACCATCAACTACACCGCCTGTCAACACTCTCTCAACAGGTACATTTGTTCTTTCTTAAAATATCTGTGCATTTATACTTTCAAAATGTTACTTGCTTCCTACCATTTGTGTTCTTTTAGTTAACAGAACACGTGTGACCAGTTATGTTCAGTTAAGGATGCCTCTTCTCAGGGTAAGTCATTCATTCATTCATTCATACATTTTCTTTTCGCCTTAGTCCTTATATTAATCAGGGGTCACCACAGGGGAATGAACTGCCAACTTATCCAGCACATGTTTTACGCAGTGAATGCCCTTCCAGCTGTAACCCATCACTGGGAAACACCCGTACACTCTCATTCCTCAGGGTATCAGAGATATTGAATTTATGATCCAAATCAATTTTTGTTCCTGATTATAGCTGAGTATGTGCATGAACAGTCACAAAAATATAATATAGATTACATGACTTCACTTATTATTTTTAACACAGCAGCTGTATCACTTTTGGCCTGCAGAAACATACTTGTTTACATCAAAATAAATTTATTATAATTACTTAACTTTATAGATAACTTAAAATCTAATAACCTCGTCATCTGCACTGTAAAAAGTGATTTGTTAAGTTTGCTTCATTGAATTGTGCAATCTTAATCTTAACTTAATAGAATCAGCTCATATTTACTAACATAGTAAAAGTAATTATTACTCATGTTGAGTCACATTTACTTAGGTCATTTAAGTTTAGTTAACTTAATTGAAAGTGATCTGAGGAATGGTGCTAGTAAAGTTTTCTTAAACATACTTAGTGTATGATTATGTATTAATAATATATTTGAATATTGATATTTTAGTTTCAAAAACATGGTAAACTAGTAAAAACCATGTGTGTCTTTTCATAATTCTAAACATTTACTTTCAAAATATGAAATAGCAGAAACGGTGGAGAAAATCAGTATTTAAAGGGATAATTCACCCAAATTTTTAAATTATGTCATAATTTATTCTCCCTTCACTTGTTCAAAACCTGTTTGAGTTTCTTTCCTCTGTTGAACACAAAAGAAGATATTTTGAAGAATGCTGGTCCTTACGAGCCTACTGTTCTTTTTGGCAAAATGTTCAAGTGCGTAGTTCAAGTCTGAATCTTTATTCTGGAAAATAAATAAATAAAACAATTAATTAAATAATTTAATAAATTAATTAAATACATAAAATACAAAAAAATACATTTTAAAAATATTTTGAAATACCTTTCGCAACTGATGTAACTCTTGTGATCATGAAACTCATCATCTAAGCAAATAAAAAAAAAAGTAATCAATAGCATTTTTAAATGAACTATTAAAGCTGTATTTTAGTGTATTTAAACGGATTCGCATCCCTTTATGCTTACTTGATTTCTTCGGCCTTATTAAGACTACAATAGCAAAAACAGTAGAAAGCAAAATGAAGCCGCTCGAGATCAGTGTCAGTGTGCAAAAGAAAAAGCAGGATGTGGGTGTCTCTTCAGTTTTTCCTGTTAAAATCATTCAGGTAATCAAAAACAGAAAGAGACAGATAAAGAGAACATAATGACTTTTCCTTTTTAGAGAGAAAATGCAAAGAACAGCTTTTTATGTGTGTTTGTTTGACACATACCACGAGCTGTATTTTTCATATCTTCTTCTTTGACCTGATTTGTCACTTTGAAGATTAAAAACACATATAAATAATTAATAATCATTTTAAATCAACAGCACAAGAGTATTGGAATAAATAAAGGTAGCTAATAGATCAAATGAAGATTTAAACGTTACCATTTACTACCACTAACTGTGTTTGGTTGTGAAACTTCATGTGGTCTGTGATAAAACTTCCACAGTAAAACGTTCCAGAGTCAGAAACATCCACGCTGATAATCCTCAGTGTAGAAAATGTTGCATTCACTGACATCTCTATATGAGTCTTCTGAAATCCATTCAAATATATGGAGTCAGCAGGTTTTGTGCTAACATATTGAGTAACAATACAGACTGGCAGAGAATCATCTGTCTGCTTGAACCAGGATATATAACTGGACTCTTTCAGGATGTATGAACACAGAAGAGAAACTGTAGTACCACTGTACACCATTTCCAAGTTGAAAAGGCATGTTTTACAAATATGACACCTAAAAACAAAAAAGAACAGTAAGTTATAAGATAAGAAGTTATATTTAGATGCATCTGAAACAGTGTTATAATTGTAAATATATTCTATATGATATATATTTTTTCTGATGTAGTAGTGGGCCAAAAATGATGTCTGCATTTGCGCCTTCCCCATGTGCACTGCATTTGCGCAATGTTGACTTTTAATGACCCTATAAAGTTTAATAAGATATTTGACTGACAGAATTATGTGATAAGCCAAAGCAAATTGAAAATCTGTATACAGTATATACGCTTGAAGTCAGAAATATTTTTGTTTAATTAGATTTTTTCAACACAATTTAAACCTAATAGCTCATTTCTAATAACTGATTTCTTTTATCTTTGCCATGATGACAGCACATATTTGACTAGATATTTTTTTCAAGATAGTTCAGCTTTAACTGCAATCTAAAGGCTTCACTAGGTTAATAAGGCAAATCATTGTATAAAGATGGTTTGTTCTGTAGACAATCAAAAAATATATATTGCTTTAAATATTGTTTTTTAAAAAAATTGAATTATTAAAAACTGCTTTTATTCCATCTGAAATAAAACTAAGAAGACTTTCACCTGAAGAAAAAAAATATCTGAAATACTGTGAACAATTCCTTGCTCTGTTAAACATCATTTGGGAAATATTTGAAAAGAGAAAAAAAAATCAGAAGAGGGCTAATAATTTCGACTTTAACTGCATATATTAAGCGTAAGAAAACTTGAGAGCATAGGCTAAATTGTCCGTAGTGTATGAGTGTGAATGAGTGTGTGTGGATGTTTCCCAGAGATGGGTTGCAGCTGGAAGGGCATCCGCTGCGTAAAAACATGCTGGATAAGTTGGCGGTTCATTCCGATGTGGCGATCCCGGATTAATAAAGGGACTAAGCCGAAAAGAAAATGAATGAATGAATGTAATATATTTAATATTGAATAACATCCAATATTGATTGTTTTACGGTATCAGAAAACTGTAACACTGCAAAAAGTTTTTAAAAATACATAATGCAAAAGGGGAAAAATTCGTACCTTAAAAATCTGTAGTTGATTTATTGTCATATTTTTGATCTGCGTTACATTTTAACAAATGTATATTTTAATATACATAATTTCCTGTATCTTAAATTCTGTATCTTATCTTATGTTTGATTTAAAAAAATGAAAATAGGTGCATATTAATATAATTTTTTTTAATAGAAAAAGTGAAATGTTTCACTTTATATTGCTTAAACAGCATTTTTGGAAACTGCAGTGGTGTGGCGTGGCGTTTGATCGCATGCTTTAGCCTAGTGGCACTAGATAAAAGGCCTGTACAATGCAGTAGTGTGACAACTTCACACATAAGGCATAAGAAATTATTATAATCAAAATCTTTAATATGTGAAAATGTCATAAGTGTGATTTCAGCACCAAGGACAGAGACACATTACACCAAACACTGTTTAATGTTTATCACTGGATGAATAAAGAAGGCCAAGAAATTAAGATTTAATTCGGCAAATTAAAAACTATTATTATTTCTCATTATTACTCAGTGAGACCAGCCCGTCTGGCACCAATAACCACGCCACGTTCAAAATCACTTAAATCACGTTTCTTCCCCATTCTGATGCTCAGTTTGAACTGCAGCAGATCGTCGTGACCATGTCTACATGCCTAAATGCATTGAGTTGCTGCCACGTGATTGGCTGATTAGAAATGTGCGTTAAGAAGCAGTTGGACAGGTGTACCTAATAAAGTGGCCGGTGAGAGTATAAGCTCACAGTATGAAATTAGCATTTAGAAATATTTGCAAATCAACTTAAAAATTGTCTTACTTTTGATAGTAGGTCTATGGATAATTTTGATGACATCACTGCGCTTCTCGTCATATTTTCAGTTGGCCTGTAATATAAACAAAATGTTACTGGCTATTTTTAAATGGTGGGAGGGGCTGCTCAATAAGCCCCACCCCCATTGTCTTATACAGTACTTTGTGCATTCTTATATTGAATTAAAATACTGTTTCTTTATTGAAATGAGCCCTGAGTTGGTGTAAAACACGGACACAAATCAGGAGAATTAGTCATCTTAAACATTCATATGCAAATATTATGTTGCATGTTCAGCCAGCAGATTTGGGTAGTTTGTTTGGATTGTGTGTTGCAAAGTGTGCGTGAAAGCCTCTAGGAGATGCAGTTAGTAATCATTGTTGACTCATCTAAGTAATCTTATTTACCACATGGGGAATTTGGCCTTCCCCTTCGGAAGGGGAACTTCAATGCTATGTGGAAACTTCCACTATGGGGATTTCATTCAGAAAGCCAATCATCTGAAAGAGTATGTAAACGGGCCAATGAAATGCCAATGAGTTGGCAGCTTCAGCTTGCGCACCTGATGCTCGTTGCAATTAACTTGCTATAAGAGTACATGTGCGAGCAAAGCCAAAGCATCATTTTCACTTCAGAGACTTCAACAGCCTTCTGAGAGAGTCGATGAGGGTTCCTCCAGCTGAGTTTCAGACAGAGAGTGAACGAGAGCGATCTCCTGGTCCAGAGTGTGTGACACGCATCGGCAGATGGTCGAGCTGGGTTTCTCCCTTGCCTGGCGTCCTTTGGGTCCGGTCCTCCAGAGCGGTATGTATTGTTGCGAATTTCCTAAAAGAGCAGCACGGTCGTGCAGCGCGTCTTTTTCAAGACGTCGCTTCGACTGTGCGTTTCTGGATGCGGTGGTTTCCTGTCCACGGATGATGGGCACGAGCACTGCGTTTCATGTCTGGGGGTCCAGCATGTTAATGCGGTGCTCGTGGGCAGTGCATGCCATCACTGCGGTGGCATGTCTGTTGCGCAGTTAAGATCGCGGCTCGCTCTTGCAAAAGAGCCACCCACCCCAGTTGTCCCTCGCTCCGCGGTGGGCACTCGGGCAGATCTGAGGGTTACAGTGGGAGTAAATCTGCTGCCCTCGGGCTTGTGGACCTCTCACTCCTCCACGCGCTCCATCCAAGCTTTGAGTGAGAGAAGCGCTCCATTCTCGGATGGCCGCCCTCTCACTTGATGACACCAAGGCTCAGATGTCCACCGCTGCATCGGAGGTTGGGCTGTCATGGTCTGATGAAGGATCCCCCCCCTCCGTTCCCTCCCATCGGGAGCGAGCGCGGCGGCGGCCGATCTTGAAACAGACATGATAACCGTGCTTTCCCGGGCTGTTTCGGTCGTGGGTCTGGAGATGGTTTATCCCCCAGCCCCGCGGCCGGACCGACTAGATGGGTGTATGTGGAGGATTAAAAGGCAATACCTTCTAGCCTCCCATCCCTCTCTTCCCGGAAGTGCACAGTGGGCTCACGCAGTCTTGAGGGCACCTTTCTCTGCCTGATCTGCGTGCGCCTCCACCTCACCACTCTTGATGGTGGAGCAGCCAGGGAGTACGAGTCGATTCCCCAGATTGAGAGTGCCATCACGGGCCCGCGTGGTGCCTCCTTCTGCTGGAATTAGCCTCATCTCCCGTCCAAGGCATGTTGTTTTTCTGCCTCCTGAGCCAGAGCCCACACAGCCGCGGGCCAGACTGCTTCCACCCTGCACGCCAGGGTCCATGCGTGCGCGCTGGCCCAGCTGCACGAGGGTGGTTCTGACCCAGGCTTGTTACAAGCCCCGCACCGCACCCGACTGAGCTCCACGGATCTCAAGTCCGCTGCGTGTGCCCCGGGAAAGACGATGGCCACGTTAGTGGTCCAGGAGCGCCACCTCGGGCTAAACCTGGCAAAAATATGCGCGGAGTCAACAAAGTTCACTTTCTTGACTCCCCCATATACCAGTCTGGCCCGTTCGGCGACACCGTTGGTGAATTCACCCAGGAATTCACGGCGGTGCAGTCGGATACGATGGGCCATCCTTCGGCGGGGATGTAAGACCGCTCCCCTCCCGCCGAACCATCCACATCCACTGCTCGTCGCCGAGAGCGCCCGTCTTCGAGTGCTGCTCCGCCCCCGCCTGCACCTCCGGCCAGCGGCAGCGCCGAGCACCTCGCAGGCAACCAGCGCTCCCCGTCCCAGGGCGCCGTTAAGTCCGGATAACGGACCGCGAAGCGCTCTTGAGACGGCCATCTGGAGAAGAGGGAACTTGCTCTCTCCCCGGTGGGGGTCCGGGCTCCTCAGAGAGAGAGCATCTTTCCCTTCCCTGGATGTGACAGCCCGAATACTGCCAGTCTGGGACGCGATGAAAAGCCTTCCAGCTCGCAGGATCGGCGCACTTCGCCAGTGGCTCACGGGGTCTGGGAGGACGGTCTCCTTTCTCTCACACCTCCAGCCCTCTCCTCCGGAGTCTGAGTGCAAGGTGAGTAAATCTCTCACCTCCAGCTCTTCCGCGGGACCCCAGCGCTCCCCGGATCAGCACTCCCACTCCGCGCTGCCCCACTGCTGGTACATCAGCGATTGTAGCGATGCAGTCATTAGCGAGGGCTCTGCCTGCCTGGTTAGCGCAGCCCAGCCCTTTGCGGTGGCTCATACGCACGATCAGACTCGGCTACGCGATTCGATTCGCGAAACGGCCTCCCAAGTTCACGGGGTGTACGTCACCAGGGTCAGCCCTGTGCCCACCCCTGTCTTGTGAGAGAAGGTTGCTGTCCTCCTGGCGAAGGATGCAATCTAACCGATCCCTCCAGCCGAGATGGAGAGCGGGTTTACAGCCTGTACTTCATCGTACCCAAAAGAGCGGTGGGTTACGGCCAATCCTAGATCTGCGCGTTTTGAACCGCTGTCTGCGCAAGCTGCCGTTCAAAATGCTTATGCAGAAGCGCATCCTCCTGTGCGTTCGTCCTCGGGATTGGTCTGCAGCATAGACCTGAAGGACGCGTACTTCATGTCTCCATACTCCACGCCACCGTCACTTTTCTGCGGTCTGCGTCGAGCGAGCCTAACAGTACAAGTCCTCCCCTTCGGGCTCTCTCTGTATCCGCGGGTCTTCACCAAGCTCGCGGAGGGTGCCCTAGCGCCCCTTCGGCTCGCGGGCATCCGCATACTCAATTATCTAGCCATCCGCAAGCCGGTAAGTTTCTATTTCACTTTCGGGTTGAGGGCGGCGTGATTGCCGTTCGCCTACAGCGCCAGTTCAGCTTGCTCCGGCCCTGCGTGTTTAATGTGCAAAGAAATATGGATAAAGGATAATATGGATAATATGGATCCATGTAAATGTACTCCGTGAAAGTGGCAGATGATGTCGCAAGCTGTCAAAGACAGCCCATTCCTCTCTAAGTTGACTCCAAGCGCCCTCAAATGTTTCATTAAGTTTGACGTGTTTCCCCTCTACACGCAACTATTGTAAAGCGTCTGCTTCACGTTGTTGTGTCAGAATCCTTGCTTGAGAAATACAGACATATTTTAAGAACGCTTCTGGGAAGCAAAATTTGATAAACACGATCGTGCGTGGTGATGATCTGAAGGGTGTGTGCTGTACTGCGTGTACTCGGTACTCTCTCTCTCTGTGTGTGTGTGTGTGTGTGTGACTGGACTTTCTTAGCAACTGGCTAAATGTTAAGGAGGGCTAAGCAAAATTGTTTCTACTTTAAAATTAATGTTCTCAACTTGCAATAAAACTTTACAATGAGTACAATTGTTTGTATTCAATACTTTATTGTTATTATTATTATAATTTTCCAATTTCCATATTTGCAATGCCTGTATTTTGGATTTTTTTTTTTTTTTTGATTCGTGATTAATCATGATTAATCACAAAAAAAAGTGTGATTAATTAGTAAATTTTTTTAATCAATTGACAGCCCTAATATATATATATATTCTTGTTTATATACACTATGAACAGCAGCTACGCTAATTATTCTCCTTATTTTGTATTTCCACCTGGGGGTACTCATCCCGAGGCCCTCAGACTATGCAGTGCCACTGATGTGATCCAAGACCAGAGACAAGATGATCCCAAGGTTTTCTGGACCAGGCCGTATCCTGAGCAGCTGCTGTGGTGGTCATCGTGGAGTGAGAGCATGAGACTGACTCCTGTGATGCTCCAAGGACAGACGAGTCTTCGCTGAGGTCCACCTTGCTGCGCCTAAACTGCAGCTCTGCACAAGACGTTTGGCCATAGGAGAAATGGTTGTGCCCAACTGAGCCTGGTTTCTCTCGAGGTTTTTTAAATCTTCACTTTCGCCAATTGGTGAAGTTTTTTCCTCCCCGCTGTCGCCACTGGCTTGCATGGTTCGGGATCTGTAGAGCTGCGCATCGATGGATTTGCTCTTCAGTGTTTGGACTCTCAGTAGTGATTATTAACCCACACTGAACTGAGCTAAACTGAACTGAACTTAAACTCTGAAAACTGAACTGACACTGTTTCAATTCACTATAATCTTCCATGTGAAGCTGCTTTGACACAATCTACATTGTATAAGCGCTATACAAATAAAGATTAATTGAATTGAATATATATATATATATATATATATATATATATAATATATATATATATATATATATATATATATATATATATATATATATTCATTCATTCATTCATTTTCTTTTCGGCTTAGTCCCTTTAATAATCCGGGGTCGCCACAATGGAATGAACCGCCAACTTATCCAGCACATGTTTTATGCAGCGGATGCCCTTCCAGCCGCAACCCAACTCTGGGAAACATACATACACACTCATTCACACTCATACACGGACAATTTTGCCTACCCAATTCACCTGTACTGCATGTCTTTGGACTGTGGGGGAAACCAGAGCACCCGAAGGAAACCCACGCGAATGCAGGGAGAACATGCAAACTCCACACAGAAACGCCAATTGACCCAGCCGAGGCTCGAACCAGCGACCTTCTTGCTGTGAGGCGACATCACTACTTACTGCGCCACTGCATCGCCTGTATATATGGTTTGGTATGTGAATGGTCAGCATTGAGGGGAGAGTAAATCACTGCTTTGATGATAAGCTGGATTTCACTGCAGCCATCTCTGTGTTTTCTTTGGATTCTTTTATGTTTTTAACATTGAGTATCAGGAGTCAACCAATGCCACAGAGCTTATTAAGAGGCAAGTATAAGAAATGGACGAGACGCATTTAAAGGCAAAATTATTCACCCACCCTCCTCAAATATATCCCAAGTGATGTTTAACAGAGCAAAGAAATTTTCACAATAGTTCTTATAACTTTGTTTACTTTTCCTATACTTTTTCCTATCTAATTTGCCTAGTTTAACATAGTTAAGCCTTTGAATTGCACTTTAAGCTGAATACTAGTATCTTGCTAAATAACTAGTAAGAATGTGTTATTTAAAAAATATCTTAAACAGCACTTACATACATTTTTGCAGAGACTCAATGAATTTGACTGAAAAACTTCAAATTAAGTAAAAGTGGCATTAACAGTATAGTATAAAAGCTTTCCTAAATAAATGCATAAATCTGATTATTTGTTTAGTCTTTTATTATTACTACAGGTTTGGAATGACACGAGGATCAGATTATTTAATTTTTTTTTGCTTTGGATGAAGTTTGTATATTTTTATTGTTTTTATTCGACGATATGTGCATGATTGTGATAAATGTAGGCAGTTGCTTTGAAAATATGCTATGTACCGCGGGGTGTCAAATTCCTGGAGGGTTGCAGCCCAGAAGGGTTTAGTTCCAGCCCTGCTTCAACACACTTACCTTTAGATTTAGTTCAGGTGTGTTTAATTAGGGTTAAAGCTTAACTGCACTGTTACCTTGTAGATGATGCAGTAAATAACTGTAAAATAGCCAGTGTTTTGCTTTAATCAAAGGAAACAGTATTTTACTGTAAAAGGAGTATAATTTGTATGAAATTGTGTAGTGCCAAGAATAAATTACAGTAATTCACTTTATGTACTCGTTACAGGTAGTAACCGTGACCATAAATGGTAAATTACTGTTCAGCCATCACTATCCCATCTACTCTGGTGCTTTATGTTGTTATTTATAGAGCAGTGCATTTATCTTAAGACAGAAAACAATGATTTAGGCATTACCAAACACTTCCACATTCTAACACAAAGTTATTAGAAAAAGTTTTCAGAAAATGCTGGCTCTTTAAGGGAGCCAGGTGTTTGATTTGTTTACTTCTGAGTGTGCTCCATTATCTGTCTATCGATTCAGATGTACAGTCTTAAATAGTCTACAATGAGTAAGTGTTCAAATGTTTTTGAGAGTTTTTTTAAAATAAGTCTGTGCTTAAGTTATATTGTTGGGGTCACATAGTGAGATGGTAATTTTTTCACATCTGAATACAAGCTTTTAATTTACTGCAAACAACACTTTGAAGCATTTTGTTGATATTATTCTGTTATATGTTATATAATATGTTGATATGTATAAATATATTATTCTATCATCCAGCAGAAAGAAGAGATTTGTTAACCATCTTGATGTTCATGAAACCACAACATGATCATTTGTGGGTTTTTTTAATAACTTTATTTACTTTTCCTAATGAACCTAGTTAAGCCTTTAAATTGCATAGTAAGCTGAATATTAGAATCTTGCAAAATAACAGAATGTGTTTTAAAAAAATCTCCCCTTAAACAGCACTTATATACATTTTTGCAGAGGCTCAATGAAGTTGACAGAAAAACTTCAAATGAAGTAAGTAAAAGTGGTATTTATAGTTATTAAAGGCTTTCTTAAATAAATGCATAAATTATTTGTTTTGTTTTTTATTGTTCCTACAGGTTTGGAGCAACATGAGGATCAATGCTGAACATTTTTTATTTATTTTTTTTGCTTTAGATGGAGCTTGTTAATTAATTAATTTAGATTTTTATTGGATATGTGATTGTGATAAATGTTGGCATTTGCTTTAAAAGTATGCTATATAGTATATACCATGGGGGTCAAACTCAGTACCTGAAGGGCTGCAGCCCAGCAGAGTTTAGTTCCCACCCTGCTTCAACATTAGCTGTAGATTTCTAACAAGCCTCAATTAGTTTGATCAGGTGTGTTTAATTAGAGTTACAGCTTAAAGCTGTGGTCACACTGCATTATTCTCCCCATAGATTTCCATTCATACACATGCGAATGCTGCAGACGTTGGAAAGTTCAGGCTTGGTGAATATCACATCCTGTGATTGCGTGAGACCAATCAAAGATCAAAACATGACCTCTTTGGACAAAAATTTTAAATATGGACCAATCGTTCGATTTTTAATCTCTAATTATCTTGTTTAATCCCACTCCTTTTCGCAGCACCGTACAAATTTCGCATGTAAGAGGATATGTAAATGTTTGACACCTGTGCTAGATACACTTCAGCTGTTGTTTATTAATTTAACCTTTTTGTTTCATTGTAAATAGAAAATGTATTGATATCTGCTGATTTAATTTTGCTAGACATTTTCTGTTGTATACTTGTTTGCTGCCAAAACAATAAAATACATTTGTCTGAAGAATTTATATGCTTTCTATTTTTAATAACAGTTAGGAATACTAATTAATTTTAGTAACGCTACACTAACTATATATAACATGCTATTAATGCGTATGCAGTATAATGCTGTAAGTTGTAACACTACAGTATAGTAATTAACTGGTAAGCAGTTTCCAGTTAGTTACCGCTACTGCTCTATTACAGTAATTAACTGGCAACACTGTTGCCAGTTACTTACTGTAACCAAACTATTGCAGTGAGTAGCTGGCAACAGTGTTGCCAATATTCTACTGTAAAAAAGCCTGGTAAGGTCTAACAGTGTATATTGTAATACAGCTTTGTAATACTTCTGAAATGATGAGAATTTTGCTTGTGTAATATTGTAGTACTGATGGGACTGAGTTAATAAATATATTAGGGAAAATATAAGCTGTAAAAATGACTAAAATTGACATCAAATATTGCAGTGGTGTATCCAAGCGAAAGGACTTCTTGACCATGAAAACTTGTTTTGTCTATTGGGAATTAATTGGATCACTATGGTTTGCTAATGGTAGATGTCATGTGATTAAAAGTAATCGTAAATGTTACTGCATGAAAAAGGGGAAGTTATTGTGATCAAGCATTATATAAATATAGCAGATAAAAAAGAAGAGCTGGCAGTTTTGATTTTCACAGTGATTTCAAAAACTTGAATTTTACTAACTGACATTATGTACGATGACACTACCGACGTCACGACAGGACAATAAATACATAAAAACGAATAGAAAAAGAAACTTTTTTTTTCTTAAAGACATAATTTAACTAGCTACAGTAGATTATTGTTTTTATCTTTTATGAACGTTTTCAGAAAAGTCATTCCCCATATGGTCTAATATATTTTCTCCTGGACAAAAAATATTATAGATATATGTTGTATTTGTGTTGTTCAATAAAATACATTTTTGAAATCTTTGAAAATATATATGATGTATGTTTAAGTAGCCTATGTTGATTGGTTGATGTGGAAATAAAGATTTTCTTAATGTTACATGAATGCATCTTCTAGGATTGAAATATATGGAGGGTAAAATACATTTTAAATAGTTAAAAATGGTCTGTGTATTTGTAGAAAATATATTTATGTTAATTTGTTAAATATATTTGAGCAAATATATTGTTTGGCCATTTTTTATTTTGAAATATACATGAAAATATACATTTTTACCATAGACAGTAGCCTACAACATCCCAGCAGACAATAACCTGGAGTTTTTGTTTTCTTTTTATTTTTTTGCTTTTTTTTTGTGCGGCACAAATTCAGACTACTCAAACATGTTTTGACATTTTATGGCAAACAAATATTGACTAAAAGTGCCCTGTGTTTGTCAACAGCATAATCCCCTACAGCAGAATAGAAGATACAAGATTTCGACATTTCTGAAGGAGCTGCTGATCAAAACATTATTTATAAAACCGTAATATAAACTTTTTGTAAGCAACACTTTTCACATTTTGATACCAGCAGACAAACTAATCTAGTGCAAATCACAGCATAAATGTATTATTTAAACCACTATTAAATACAATATGAGGGGATTAATTGTCAGCTGTTTTTGCACAGTAGGTAAATATTAAACAAACACATATTACTGTATCACCTCTATCAGAATAAAAAGAAGAGAAAGCGTGAAAATAAAATAGGTGAAAGAAATGACGAGGACAGTATTTGAGTTTTGTTTTATTTAGAATTAAACAACAACAACAACAAAAATCAGCCCTCCACCCCTGTTTATGATATAATATAGATTCCATCACCACCACAATGAAACACAACAGTTCTCCCAGCCTGTAATGCTGACTCCACAGCCAACCCCACATCCTCATCTTCCTCCTTCAGTTTCTCTAAATCCTTCTTGATCTTGTCTTCCTCATTCATCAAGTCCCATTTCGTTATTTTACTTTTCCTCCCCCTCCGTCTCTTCTTCTTTGACTTCTCTTTCTCAATCATTTTCTCCTTTAACGTCTTCTCTTTCTCAACCCTTTTCTCCTTCTTCTCCTTTATTGTCTTCTCTTTCTTTCTATAACTCTCCCTCTCCCGTCTCTTGTTCTTCCACTTCTCTTCCTGAATTCTCTTTTTCTCCTTCTCACTCATCTCCTCCTCCTCCTCTTCCTCAATTTTATTCTCCTCCTCCTCCTTCTTAGTGTTCACCTCCTCCATCTCCTCTTCCTCCGTCTGTGCCATCTTCTTCTCCACCATCTCAGTTTTATTCATTTCCTCCTCCTCCTCCTCTTTTATTGTCTCCATCTCTTCAACAATTTTCTTCTTCTTCTCCTCCTCCTCCTTTATAATTGTCTCCTCCTTCTTTCTGTTCCTTCCTCTCCTCCCTCGTCTGGTCTTCTTTGTCTTTTTTCCCACCATTTTCACCTCCTCCTCCTCCTCCTCAATGTTCTGTTTCTCCTTCACAGTCTCCTCTTGATCATCTGTTAAAAGAGAAATGATTGCAGTTTACACATTCAGAGGATGTTAAACTCCAGATGAGGGGAAAATAATACAATGTATTAATAACATTACAGACAAAAAATATAATAAATATGATGATTTACCATCAGTGCCTTGTTCTGCTAAAATGGGGAGTGATTTTTGCTCCTCCAAGTTTTCCTCAGGATGTTTCTCGTCCTCATCCCTGATCATTTTTTCCTCTTCCTCTTTATTCTCTTTCACCTCCACCACCGTCATGTTCTCCTCCTCCGCCATATCTGTTATTTTCAAGGAGATGTTAAACTCCAGGTAAGATCAGAAAAATACAATTGATTTAAAGCATTAAAGTTTATTATTTACCATCATAGCATGTATCTGCTGAATCACCCAGAGTGAAGCAGAACATTGCTTGGAAAAAGGAAGCAATCCGGCTCCTTTTCTTCTTTTTCTCCTCTTTCTTCTTCTTTTTCTCCTCTTTCTTTTTCTCCTCCCTCTCTTTTTTTTCCTGCTCACTCTGCTTCTTTTCTCCTCCTTCTCCAGATCCACTGAAGTTTATAGAAGGTAAATTATTGTAGTGGTACTTTTTTCCTGAATAAAAGTTGTGTTTTTCTTTTCGTGTGTCACAGTAATGATCAATCTACAGGTTATTTAGTGCAGTAACACATCCTTAAGTTTGTATTGTCTGAGTTTTTTAGTTTATAAGTAAATCAGGTTTAAATGGCAAGTGGGGATGAAAGTAACACTGTTATTTATGCCCCTCTGCTAATACCTTGTATTTCACTCCCATTTATTTGATCAAATAAAGACAAACTGCCAATAATGATTAAAACAATTCTAAATAAGCACATTTCATATTGTTGGGTTACTTTTAAAACATTTGATGGAACCCAAATGCAAAATGAACATGCAATTTCATTTTTTTTTTTTTTTGCAAAGATAAAAAACAAAATCTGATGCGGTTAACATATTCACAATGTCAGATATTTTTTAAATAAACAAGATTAAGCTATTAAATCTAGCACATAGGACAGCGTGGGGCACAAAGTAACGTGAGGTAAAATGTAACACAGAGTTTTAAGGTATTTGCTCAGGGTTAACCATGGCATGCTTCCGAGGTTTTCACCACAGTGTCGGCAAACATTTTCCTATTATTGAAAAAGTTCAGTGAAATTTGGATGAGAAACAGGAAAAACTATATTTGCAGCATAAAAGTATTTTTATTATACACTATACTTTTTATTTAAAAAAAAAAATCTGTGAAAGTATGTAAGTAAGGTCTTCTATTGTTGTGATTACTGTCGATGGTACCATTTGGAAAGGTGTAAAAAACACATAGTGACTGCTATCCAGTTTGAGGAAAACACGACACAGCAGGGTTAGTTGTAACAGGGTTTTACAAATAGGCCACACACTGTTGGACACCAATTAAACTAACAAAATAATGGCTGAATTTTGAGTGTAATGTTTTTTAATAGAAAATCTTTTTAATAGAATTTTTTTATTGCTAATAATGCAAATAAAGGCATTATGGATAATAATGCAAATAAATACAAATGTGTTTATCCAACAGATAAATACATAAATAAACATACTGTGCTATGTAGAATAAAAAAATTAGCTACTGAGGAAATACACGATTTAAAGTAAACTGGATTTAAATTAAGTGTGTGAAATCTGACTTTTTAAGCATGTGTTACAACTAACCCTATGGCCCAGTTTCACAAACAGCGCTTAGATTAAGCCAGGACTAGGCCTTAGATAAATTAGGCTATTTAAGCCACATTTATAAAATGGCCTTAGAAAAAATATATTACTGGTGCGCACCTGAACCAAAAAGTGTTAGTTTGTGCCCGACTCTCCCCGATTGTTGTGTTACTTTGGTTTACTGTGTTTTAGTTACTATCCTGCTCTCCACTCAGTATTTACTCACCCTCAAGTGTTTCCTTTACGGTTTTCTTTCTGAACACAAAACAAGACATTTTGATAAAACAATTACTATCCGTTGAAACCCTGAAATATCGACCATGTACCGCCACTACTACAAACCAACAAAATATTTCTCTGAGCTGCACAGCTTAAAGTATTCCACTGGAACGCGTTCTAAATGAGCTTCTAAACTTCTACTGTAACTATGGTAACAAGATACCGCAAACGCCTCATAACTGAGTGAGAAAGCAAATATGGTTAGACGTACAAATCCATATTAACGGAACAAAAGCGGATTTAAGTTAAGTGTTATATATATATAAACAACAACGTTATAATCGTAAAAAACGATTTTTTGGGCTTGTAAATAAAAAGAGCATCAAGTACATTACAAATAAATCATATTTTGTCTTTTTACTTCAAAATGTCACGTTTAATTCAATAAGCTACTTAATTTTATTTTTAATTTATTATGCTTAAAATACAATAGTAAATTCAAATGGACGTGCCCAATTAATATTTAATTATTGTTTCGGAATATATTGAGCTAATGCAAATAAAAAAAAAAAAAAAAAAAAAGACATACGCTAGTAAAAATTACTCCACAAAGTCAGTAAATCTTTGACAGGTATATAAAATCTAAATAAATCATCTAAATAAAGCACATGACCATTACTATTTAAAAGTTCTATTTTAAACCAGTTAGTTAAAGAAAAAGATTTATTTTGGTGTATAAAATATCTATTATTTTAAATTAAGCATTTAAAAAAATGG
Source organism: Danio kyathit (assembly GCA_903798195.1). Classification (NCBI taxonomy): domain Eukaryota; kingdom Metazoa; phylum Chordata; class Actinopteri; order Cypriniformes; family Danionidae; genus Danio; species Danio kyathit. The sequence continues at coordinate 21,061,558 of LR812525.1, read as the reverse complement.
GGAAATTGTGTTTGTATATAATCATCCTTGATAACAATGCCTGTTTGTGTAATTAGAAAGTTTTATGGGAAGCTTTACTAATATTCAAATTGCAATTAAGAAGAAATTCAATGCCACCTACTTGTTCAAAAATAATATTAGGGATGTAGTACCATAGTTTATTTTTGGAACGAATATAATTTTGTATCCACTTAATTTTAAAAGTAGTGTTAGATGTTTCAAAGTCAATGCGCATGCTCTCTGATTCAAACTTGGCGGGTGGAGCAGATGCGAGCAATGATTTGCTCACACAGACTGATGTGATATTTACAAGGTAAGTTGCATTATTTGTTTATTGATTAATTTGGTTTTGTTTGCAGAAAGGTGTAGAGCTCCAGTCTGCAGTTTTGGTGGTTAAAGAGAATGCATGAAGTGTTATTTGAGTGAGTTTGCTAAAGATCCGATTAGCATAAGCATATTAGCAAACGACATCTGTGTATACAACTGAGCTGCATTCTAAATATAATCTACGGAAAAGTATAATGTACAGTGAACTTAAAATGATTTTTACGAATACGAGTGTCCAAGCATATTGGTCAATTGCAATAAGGACATAATTAACCGAACATTAAAGTTACCCTCCTGTGCTGCCTGCACTATCAACAAGAGTTTTCTTAGATTGGACAGCCTCAGAACTCATTTGAACCCAGAAGAAGAAAGACTTATTTATTAATCCATCCACATTAACATATGCTAATATACTCCTTATTAAACTATAATGATATATATATTCTAGTAACGTTACTGAGTATGTTCAGGCAGCCTCTATACTTGTGAACATTTATTGCTGATAATAATAGAGTGCAAAATAAATCAACTGATCAAATTTTAAATCAGTAATATCATTATATGTTCACTCAATTTTCTGACATTTAACATTTCTAATATGTTCAACAGATTTCTCTCACCACTCAAGCTCATGCAAGGTAAGTTGGATAACACATTTATATAGATATGCTAATGTATTCAACATGTATATGTGTGTGTGGTTGGCAAAAAAAGTGTTGATTTGACTACTGAATCGTAAATGTGTTACATTTTATTTCATTTATCTCACATCAATAATGAGAACAGAAGGATAACCACAACCCCCCTGTAGCCAGCCTTTCTGCAAAAACTGGACTACTTTTATTCAACCAGGTTAATGTATATATTGCACATCCAGTTGATCCAGTCCTGACTTGTTAGACAAGCAGTTATATGTAGATACAGATTTACACTGTTACTGGTTAATGACCACAGAAGTTGAAGACAAGTGAGATGCTGTGATCCACTGCCTGCTTTCCTACCTGGGAGAATCAAGTCAGGAGCTCATTGAAGACTACCAGGTACATTAAAATGTCTAAATTAATTTTTTTACTTTGGATATGTAAGGTTCTTTAAGTGTTAAAGACATGTTAGTATTTTTATTTTATCCCCCAAAAATGTAAGTTTTGGCTTTTAAAAACTTTAATAACTTTATGCAGCAGAGCACAGCTTTAAAATCAATACAGTCTATTATATCATAAAGCAAGAGATAACATTGATAACATTGCAACTATAACTGTACAGTATTTTAATCACTTTGCACTTATTTGTGTATTTGAAAGGATGTTGAGAGACCTGCTTCACCAATCGTTGCGAAGATCATTGTACTGGGCAATACTACAGAAGAGGAAGATGTCAACATAGATGACCCTATCATTCTTTCTGAAAGGACTTTTTCAATTTGTTTATTGAGAAGTTTAATTCAAATTAAAGTACTAAATGAAAATATCTGGCAGTGTTTTTAATTATGAAACAGTTGCAATGCGTCATATTTGATTGAACATTTTGGAGTAAAGTTTACTCAAGATAACTAAAATGATAACTAGGAATATTGGATAAAAAATGTATCTAAAAATAGTAATACATTTAAATGTACGACTTAAGTAAATTTTACAAACAAAAAGTCAATAAAATTTACTTAGAATTCCCCAAGTAAACATAACTTTTGGTTAATCTTTTGCTTGGCAAAGCTTTGAAGATTTACTAGTCTTTTCTGAGTGAAAAACATTTCCAAGCTTTTTTCAAGTAAACCCTACTCCTCATTTTTTTCAGGAGTGCGAATGTCCTGCAAATTTTAGCTTCAACTTTCCTAACATGGAAATATGAATAAGACCTGAATTAGGCGTTTAATTGGAACTAGGACAGTGGCCATCCAGAACCACGTTTGACACCACAGACTGTAGCCTGATAAAATGTCCACTTTTTCAAACCACACGTGGTTCCTCTGATATGATGGATAGCTACAGTAGGCTGTTCAACAGGCAAATAAAGGAAGCAGATATAGAAGCTGTTTAACGTGTCATTACTCTTTTTCACCAGCAGAGGAGACTGTTGACCAATACTGGAGACAATCAGTTCCACTTACAGTCATCAATCCTGAGCTTTATTGTCCAGCTGGTCGATCGGTGAGCTGCACTTTCACTCCCCCTTGGACTTGTCTAAATAAATAAAGAAAGAATGACATGTGTCTCGTTAGTTTTAATTTATCTATTTATTTTACGACGGGGCTGTTAAAGCCTTGGTTTTGTTTGGCTAGTGAATATTCTAATGAGCGTAATTATTTTCTGGGAAGCGCACAGCTCACAGTTCTTTTCAATCACTTTCCAGGTGCATTTGAAAACTTTTCCAGCACTTTACAACTGTGACAAATTTACATAGACTACATGCATTCTTCATCACATTATATTAGATGCTGTTTATCATTTTACTAATGTTATTTGTAAATAGCATATCAAGTTATTTAAATGATCCGAAACATTATTGTTTCTGTTTAGTTTCTGTTTCTTTTGACTGTGCTAACAGTTTATTTTTTCTTATTAAGTCTTTATTTGCTTTCATCAAGCAATTAGACTAAAAGCTGTTTTAGCTGTTCTTTTTTTTGGAGCTTTATTGTTTTTTTTTTTAAACCAGTAACTCACACATCATCTCATTACTGGTTTTCTGGAGCTCAACCATCAACTACACCGCCTGTCAACACTCTCTCAACAGGTACATTTGTTCTTTCTTAAAATATCTGTGCATTTATACTTTCAAAATGTTACTTGCTTCCTACCATTTGTGTTCTTTTAGTTAACAGAACACGTGTGACCAGTTATGTTCAGTTAAGGATGCCTCTTCTCAGGGTAAGTCATTCATTCATTCAGTTCATACATTTTCTTTTCGCCTTAGTCCTTATATTAATCAGGGGTCACCACAGGGGAATGAACTGCCAACTTATCCAGCACATGTTTTACGCAGTGAATGCCCTTCCAGCTGTAACCCATCACTGGGAAACACCCGTACACTCTCATTCCTCAGGGTATCAGAGATATTGAATTTATGATCCAAATCAATTTTTGTTCCTGATTATAGCTGAGTATGTGCATGAACAGTCACAAAAATATAATATAGATTACATGACTTCACTTATTATTTTTAACACAGCAGCTGTATCACTTTTGGCCTGCAGAAACATACTTGTTTACATCAAAATAAATTTATTATAATTACTTAACTTTATAGATAACTTAAAATCCAATAACCTCGTCGTCTGCACTGTAAAAAGTGATTTGTTAAATTTGCTTCATTGAATTGTGCAATCTTAATCTTAACTTAGAGAATCAGCTCATATTTACTAACATAGTAAAAGTAATTATTACTCATGTTGAGTCACATTTACTTAGGTCATTTAAGTTTAGTTAACTTAATTGAAAGTGATCTGAGGAATGGTGCTAGTAAAGTTTTCTTAAACATACTTAGTGTATGATTATGTATTAATAATATATTTGAATATTGATATTTTAGTTTCAAAAACATGGTAAACTAGTAAAAACCATGTGTGTCTTTTCATAATTCTAAACATTTACTTTCAAAATATGAAATAGCAGAAACAGTGGAGAAAATCAGTATTTAAAGGGATAATTCACCCAAATTTTTAAATTATGTCATAATTTATTCTCCCTTCACTTGTTCAAAACCTGTTTGAGTTTCTTTCCTCTGTTGAACACAAAAGAAGATATTTTGAAGAATGCTGGTCCTTACGAGCCTACTGTTCTTTTTGGCAAAATGTTCAAGTGCGTAGTTCAAGTCTGAATCTTTATTCTGGAAAATAAATAAATAAAACAATTAATTAAATAATTTAATAAATTAATTAAATACATAAAATACAAAAAAATATTTTAAAATACCTTTCGCAACTGATGTAACTCTTGTGATCATGAAACTCATCATCTAAGCAAATAAAAAAAAAAAGTAATCAATAGCATTTTTAAATGAACTATTAAAGCTGTATTTTAGTGTATTTAAACGGATTCGCATCCCTTTATGCTTACTTGATTTCTTCGGCAAAATGAAGCCGTTCGAGATCAGTGTCAGTGTGCAAAAGAAAAAGCAGGATGTGGGTGTCTCTTCAGTTTTTCCTGTTAAAATCATTCAGGTAATCAAAAACAGAAAGAGACAGATAAAGAGAACATAATGACTTTTCCTTTTTAGAGAGAAAATGCAAAGAACAGCTTTTTATGTGTGTTTGTTTGACACATACCACGAGCTGTATTTTTAATATCTTCTTCTTTGACTTGATTTGTCACTTTGAAGATTAAAAACACATATAAATAATTAATAATCATTTTAAATCAACAGCACAAGAGTATTGGAATAAATAAAGGTAGCTAATAGATCAAATGAAGATTTAAACGTTACCATTTACTACCACTAACTGTGTTTGGTTGTGAAACTTCATGTGGTCTGTGATAAAACTTCCACAGTAAAACGTTGCAGAGTCAGAAACATCCACGCTGATAATCCTCAGTGTAGAAAATGTTGCATTCACTGACATCTCTATATGAGTCTTCTGAAATCCATTCAAATATATGGAGTCAGCAGATTTTGTGCTAACATATTGAGTAACAATACAGACTGGCAGAGAATCATCTGTCTGCTTAAACTAGGATATATAACTGTACTCTTTCAGGATGTATGAACACAGAAGATAAACTGTAGTACCACTGTACACCATTTCCAAGTTGAAAAGGCATGTTTTACAAATATGACACCTAAAAACAAAAAAGAACAGTAAGTTATAAGATAAGAAGTTATATTTAGATGCATCTGAAACAGTGTTATAATTGTAAATGTTTCTATATGATATATATTTTTTCTGATGTAGTAGTGGGCCAAAAATGATGTCTGCATTTGCGCCTTCCCCATGTGCACTGCATTTGCGCAATGTTGACTTTTAATGACCCTATAAAGTTTAATAAGATATTTGACTGACAGAATTATGTGATAAGCCAAAGCAAATTGAAAATCTGTATACAGTATATACGCTTGAAGTCAGAATTATTTTTGTTTAATTAGATTTTTTCAACACAATTTAAACATAATAGCTCATTTCTAATAACTGATTTCTTTTATCTTTGCCATGATGACAGCACATATTTGACTAGATATTTTTTTCAAGATAGTTCAGCTTTAACTGCAATCTAAAGGCTTCACTAGGTTAATAAGGCAAATCATTGTATAAAGATGGTTTGTTCTGTAGACAATCAAAAAATATATATTGCTTTAAATATTGTTTTTTTTTTAATTTTAATTATTAAAAACTGCTTTTATTCCATCTGAAATAAAACTAAGAAGACTTTCACCTGAAGAAAAAAAATATCTGAAATACTGTGTACAATTCCTTGCTCTGTTAAACATCATTTGGGAAATATTTGAAAAGAGAAAAAAAAATCAGAAGAGGGCTAATAATTTCGACTTTAACTGCAAATATTAAGCGTAAGAAAACTTGAGAGTATAGGCTAAATTGTCCGTAGTGTATGAGTGTGAATGAGTGTGTGTGGATGTTTCCCAGAGATGGGTTGCAGCTGGAAGGGCATCCGCTGCGTAAAAACATGCTGGATAAGTTGGCGGTTCATTCCGATGTGGCGATCCTGGATTAATAAAGGGACTAAGCCGAAAAGAAAATGAATGAATGAATGTAATATATTTAATATTGATTAACATCCAATATTGATTGTTTTACGGTATCAGAAAACTGTAACACTGCAAAAAGTTTTTAAAAATACATAATGCAAAAGGGGAAAAATTCGTACCTTAAAAATCTGTAGTTGATTTATTGTCATATTTTTGATCTGCGTTACATTTTAACAAATGTATATTTTAATATACATAATTTCCTGTATCTTAAATTCTGTATCTTATCTTATGTTTGATTTAAAAAAATGAAAATAGGTGCATATTAATATAATTTTTTTTAATAGAAAAAGTGAAATGTTTCACTTTATATTGCTTAAACAGCATTTTTGGAAACTGCAGTGGTGTGGCGTTTGATCGCATGCTTTAGCCTAGTGGCACTAGATAAAAGGCCTGTACAATGCAGTAGTGTGACAACTTCACACATAAGGCATAAGAAATTATTATAATCAAAATCTTTAATATGTGAAAATGTCATAAGTGTGATTTCAGCACCAAGGACAGAGACACATTATACCAAACACTGTTTAATGTTTATCACTGGATGAATAAAGAAGGCCAAGAAATTAAGATTTAATTCGGCAAATCAAAAACTATTATTATTTCTCATTATTACTCAGTGAGACCAGCCCGTCTGGCACCAATAACCACGCCACGTTCAAAATCACTTAAATCACCTTTCTTCCCCATTCTGATGCTCAGTTTGAACTGCAGCAGATCGTCGTGACCATGTCTACATGCCTAAATGCATTGAGTTGCTGCCACGTGATTGGCTGATTAGAAATGTGCGTTAAGAAGCAGTTGGACAGGTGTACCTAATAAAGTGGCCGGTGAGAGTATAAGCTCACAGTATGAAATTAGCATTTAGAAATATTTGCAAATCAACTTAAAAATTGTCTTACTTTTGATAGTAGGTCTATGGATAATTTTGATGACATCACTGCGCTTCTCGTCATATTTTCAGTTGACCTGTAATATAAACAAAATGTTACTGGCTATTTTTAAATGGTGGGAGGGGCTGCTCAATAAGCCCCACCCCCATTGTCTTATACAGTACTTTGTGCATTCTTATATTGAATTAAAATACTGTTTCTTTATTGAAATGAGCCCTGAGTTGGTGTAAAACACAGACACAAATCAGGAGAATTAGTCATCTTAAACATTCATATGCAAATATTATGTTGCATGTTCAGCCAGCAGATTTGGGTAGTTTGTTTGGATTGTGTGTTGCAAAGTGTGCGTGAAAGCCTCTAGGAGATGCAGTTAGTAATCATTGTTGACTCATCTAAGTAATCTTATTTACCACATGGGGAATTTGGCCTTTGCTTTGATGATACTCGAGTGACTCTCATGTTAAAATGGTTGACTGGACATTTTTCCAGCATGTGCTATAGACTGCACTAGTGCTCACACACTTTTTCAGCAGCACTGAATTCTTCCCATTCATTATTCCATAGGGATTTTTTTTTTTTAAGTAAGGGGTTATTGTAAGCCATGATCTAAACCAACTTGGTATGAGAAGAATCACAGCATTACAAACTTTGCTTTTAGGTAAATATGCAGTTTGTGTGTGTGTGTGTGTGTGTGTGTGTGCGTGTGTGTGTGCGTGCGTGCGTGTGTGCGTGCGTGCGCAGGGGTGGATTTAACCAATAAGCAAAGCAAGCAGTGAGTGTCTAACAAATTAAAATGTAACGTAACTATAACATCTACACAAATTTGTCTTACACCCCTAATTATGGAGCAGTCAAGTCAGGTAAAGATTCAGTTTTAAAAACAACTTATTATTATCAATTAATTAATTTTTTTTAAATTGTGAATTTATTTTAAAAAAACAAATCATTTAAAATGTGGAGATTTCATTAAGATAAAACATGGAAAAGAAAATTCTGTGGTATAAGAAAAAAACAGCAAAATAAATCAATTAAAAATTAATAAAACTACAAAGGGTGCATTTTAGGACTGTTGGGCCCCATGGCTGGAACTGCTTAGTGCCCCCAAATCACTAAATTCGCCCCTTTGTGTGTGTGTGTGTGTGTGTGTGTGTGTGTGTGTGTGTGTGTGTGTGTGTGTGTGTGTGTGTGTGTGTGTGTGTGTGTGTGTGTGTGTGTGTGTGTGTGTGTGTGCGCGCGCGCACATGTGTGCTTGTGTGAATGTACATGTATACATTTTTTTCCACAGGATCAACTTTACTTACTCTGAAACATAAAACAGTTTTAATTTCAAATGAATTGCTCCCATCACATCTGCACCATTGCTTAACTCAAATACACACACACACACACACACACACACTCACACATACACACAATGATTTGTTAAATTTAAAACAGCCCAATTTATGTTTAAAGCTAGGAATAAATTACTTCCGAAATGCAAAAGTTTTTTGAAGAAAGACAAGGGGGATATAATCTGAGAGAAGAACAATTTTTAACAAAGAACAAAATTTTAGGAGGTTGAAAAAAAGTTTAAAAAGTTTGTGTCTGTCTGTGGTGTGAAATTATCAAACAGGAAGAGATTCTCAAACTATGTCAGAATATTAATCAATTTAAAAAGTTGTATAAATATATATTATTAAAGGAATATAATGATGAAGGTGATTGTAAAAGAATAAAATGAGAAAGCTATGATGAAATTTCAATTAAGGCTGTTTGCAGTACTATGTATTTTTTGGGTCTATGTTATAAAATGTAAATGTACAAATGAAATCAAACATATGATATGTCAAAGATGCCAAAAGGATAAAATATGTCGAAAAAGAAGAGATAAGTAAAAGAAGAAATAAGTTTAAGTAATAGATGAATGATGTATGTGGTAATGGGGTGGGAAAATAATAAGCTTGTGCTTCATCCTGCTCCATTTTCGACCATGTTGACATTGATTTTTTTGTTAAAGATATTTTATGTATGATATTTCTGTTAGAAAATAAATAAATCAAATTAAATATAAGACAAATACACTCTTTATTATTGTTCTGCATTATGCAGATCACTATTCAACTTTATAAAATAAACGATACAAAATTGAATATATTGTACAGAAATGATAATTAAACACGTTTTTAAAAATGTTGAAATATTGTGAACAGATGGATTTAACAAAATAATACAATGTACAATCAATTAACAACCTCAAAGCTCACAATAGTTATCAATCTGTTATTACAATCTGTTTAACTACAAAGAAAATGTATGTTTTTCCTGAACCTGATCCTCTCTTTAAATTATAATTACTCTCTGAACTGTGCAGCTTAATAATATATTCTTTTTTAAGGTCAGTTCTTGTCAATGTTTTTGTCAATTTTATTTGTATAGCAGAATTAAAAACAACCAATGATTGGCCAATGTGCTGCACAATACAAATCCCAAAAAGAGATAGATAGAAAGTTATAGCTAAAACAGAGCATTGCTTAAACCACATGATTATGCACACGCAATGCATCAACAGTGTCTATGAATGGAGGTTGGTAACAGCATCATTTCCTGTAGAGCAGCGACAGAGAGAAACTGCTCAGTACAGAGTGAGAGGAGCTGCTGTGAACTTCAGCGAGCCACCGCTCACTTTCACCTGTGTAGGCTATTATACAGTTATATCCAATGCTTTCAAAATATATAAATAACACTAGTAAAATATATCATTTAAAATACAATATTTAGAAATCTGATTAAATAAAAAAATAGATTAGTCATTGTTTTCCAAAAGAAATCATTGATTAATAGATGTTATTTCAGATTCTTCATTTAACTTTTTCAATTATAATCAACACATTCAGTAAAAAAAAACTGTTAAATGAATTAAAAGTTATATTGTTAAAATAAGAAAGCCTCAGTGAGATGTTTGTTTGCAGCTGGGTGTGCACCTTTATGCATGCATTGCTTGCGCACATTGTGGTTTGATGATTTTCCAACCACGGCACTGACCTCTTGCTTCTGTTTTGAAGTCTTGAAGCCCCTCTGAATCAAAACCACAACAACATCCTTCACAACAGACAAACACTGCTGGTTATTTAAAGAAACATCAAACCACTGCCCAATTTATCATCAAAATAATCTATCCGAAACACGCACACACACACACACACACTTCAGAGTTCCAGATCATAACCAGTGAGAGTCTCAGTCTGTTGGTTTAATCTGCCTTTTTAACATTTGGTATGTGACTTTTGAAGTTCATAATTGACTAATGTCCAATAAATCGTTGTGCTTTTGTCAATGAGATGTACCTCTATAAGGAAACAGAAAATATTTAAAGACATACCGCCCTCTACTGGAACATTTTGTTACTGATTGTTGTAAACCTCCTCACACAATAGCAGAACAAGCAAGAGACTCAAAAAAGAAGATTAATATAGCTGTCAGAAAAGGGATAGTTCACCCAAAAATAAACATTCTATCATCATTTACTCACATGATAACCTTCTGTTTTTCAACATTCTTCAGAAAATTTTGTTTAGTGAAAACAAACATTAAATGAGTAAAGATGATTTTATTTTTGGATGAACTATTACTTTAATACCATTTGGCTTGTTTTATATATGCCTATAGGGTCTACAGTATACTGTAATACAGCTTTGTAGTACTTCTGAAATTGTGACAATTTTGTTTGCATGTTGTAGATCAGATGCGAGACTGAGATAATAAATCTAGAAGGCAAAATATAAACAGTAAAAATGCCTAAAGTTGACATCAGACATTGTTGTATCACGCAATATTACTTTTTGTTTTGTCTACTGGGAATTAATTGGATCACTATGGTTTGCTATTGGTGGATGTCATGTGAATAACAAGTTATTAGTCCGCCCTCGCGGCAAATTGTAAGCATGCATTACTTGTGAATATATAAAGAAGAAAAAAGTAATCGGAAATGTTTATTGCATGAAATAAGGGAAGCTATTCTGATCAAGCATTATATAAACATAGGCAGGTGTGTGGATAAACAGTTTAAAATAAACTATAGTACTCTATATAAAAGAAGAGCTGTCAGTTTTGATTTTCACAGTGACTTTGGAAAGCTTGAATTCTACTAACTGACTCTCATCAAGCATGACAGCACCACATGACGGCCTCTGCTCTGCTTTGCATGCATTTGATAAACACACGCTTTAATGAGGTGTGCAGCAAGAACTGCACTGTGGTTTCACTTATAGTTGACTTACACCTTTGAAATTATCTCTACTGTTTGAATTTAAAATGATTTTCTATTTCTTAAATGGGTAACCCTTTCCCCCGGTTTCACAAACAAGGTTTAAGGCTAGTCATGGATTAAATTGCATGTTTGAGCTGTCTCAACTGAAAATAACTTGCAGTGAGATATCATAAAACATGTCCGTGACATCTTTTGTCTCCAAATAATGTATTTTTCTAAGGCTGTTTTTAGAAATGTGGCTTAAATAGCCTAATCTAACTAAGGTCTAGTCCTGGCTTAAGCTAAGCCCTGTTTGTGAAACTGGGCCTTTGTGTATCAAAGGGAAAATTCACCTAAAAAGAAAAACAAAATCACTTTTTACTCACTCAACCTTAAATTTACCCAAACCAAAGATATTTTGAAAAGTGTTTGAAACTGCAACCATTCATATCTGTAGTGGGGGTGGGGGTGGGGGGGGGGGGGGTATGAAAGTGGGGTATGAGTATGAAAGTTAGTCAATGGTTATGAGTTTTAATCATTCTTTAATACATCCTCCTTTGTGTAAAAAGACAAAATAAACACAAACAAGTGAAGGGGGAATAAATGATGACAGAATTTCCATTTTTGGGTGAACTATCCCTTTAAGATGCAAGAAAAATTATTCCTATGTAGAGAAATCGAATAATAATCTGAAAGAAAGCAGTGCTTCAAGTGCAGAATGAGGCCTTTTCAGTTGAACTTGGCTGCAGTGTAATTATAGCAGTAATATATGGTTTGGCTAAAGCACGGATGGGCAAACTTGATCCTGGAGGGCCGGTGTCCCTCCAGACTTTTGCTCCAACACTAGTCAAACACACCTGAACACACTAATCAGTGTCTTCAAGATCACTAGAAAGTGTGTTTGATTAGGGTTGGAGCAAAAGTCTGCAGGGACACCGGCCCTCCAGGATCAAGTTTGCCCATCCCTGGGCTAAAGCATACAATTGTCAGCATTTGTAGATAATTATTCTAAATGATATACTGTACGAGTGAGGGAATGCATTCAGACTTACAAGCCTTGGGTTACACTTAGAATATAAAGGTGAACCGAATGTGGTTTCAATCATTTAAATAGATTTGTTAATCATATTTTTAGACTTTCCATCTCCTAGACTGACCTATTTTTATTTCTTGATGTCAAAACCACACAAAAGTACTGTTAGCAAAACATTTTCCATATCTAAAAGCTGTTAAATCTGATCATCAGAACCCAAAATGGAAAAGCCTATTTTCTTATCAGTTCATTTTTGTTTTAAGTTGCATCGTATTTATGCATTAAATAACTCATTTGCCACAAATGAATCAGATCAGTTGTTTAGTTTAATGTTTGCACAGAGTTCGCAGTCACATGCACAAATGACCTTTGTGTTGATCTCAGGCCACAAAGCACTGCCTGCAAAAGTGAAAATAAAAGAAACATCAGAAAGGCCCTATCACGCTCACGTTTATGTGATCAGACATTTCCTGACAAACTCTTCACAGTATGTTCATACACTGAGATTTTCACACACTAATGCATCAGTGATGGTTGATGTCATAAGATACCAGCTTACCATGAAGCTAACATATTATTATTGTTTTTTTTGTCATAAATGCGTTTAATTTAATTAAGTGATTCATTTGTTATTTACGTTTTCAGCGCCACGGACAAGGACAGGAAAAAGTGTCATGATAAAAGTGTAATAGATCTTTACTTTTTGATATTTTCCTTCTGTATTAGAATCTGTCATGTTAAATGTGACTTTGTCTAATAATAATAGATTTTTTAAGTAAACAAATATTACAATTTGACTATAATTTTCTGAAGATACTCACTAAAATGTCATTCAGTTTAACAGGAGTTTACATATATAAAAAATGTAGTCGGGCGACACGGTGACTCAGTGGTTAGCACTGTCGCCTCAACAAAAAGGTTGCTGGTTCGAGCCCCGGCTGGGTCAGTTGGCATTTCTGTGTGAAGTTTGCATGTTCTCCCCATGTTCGCATGGGTTTCCTCCGGATGCTCCGGTTTCCCCCCCAGTCCAAAGACATGTGCTATAGGTGATCTGAATAAACTAATCTGGCCATAGTGTATGTATGTGAATGTAAGAGTGTATGGGTGTTTCCCAGTGCTGGGTTGCAGCTTATTCATCAGGGGTCACCACAGCGAAACAAACCGCCAACTTATCCAGCATATGTTTTACGCAGCAGATGCCCTTCCACCTGCAACCCATCACTGGGAAACACCCATACATACTCAGTTTCGCACATACACTTCGAACAATTGTCTTTGGACAACTTTGTGGGGAAACTGGAGCACCCTAAGGAAACCCACACGAACACGGGGAGAACATGTAAACTCCACACAGAAATGCCAACTGACCCAGCTGGGGCTCAAACCAGCGGCCTTCTTGCTGTGAGGCGACAGCGATACCCACTGCACCACCCATTTTATATTAAAATAAATATTTAACAATAAATAATATTGTTTTAATTATCCCAGAGACATATTGGATATAAACTATTGGATTTAAATGTATAATAACTAATTTAGAATTAAACATTGACTTAAATTGATAATCTTTACTATGCTTTTTGGCATATTTTGCCCTAAATGCAGAAATCAACATGTAATTCCCTCAAAATATAGATCCATAAATCATATATTACATTAGTAGCGTTATGCCATAGTATAATAGTGAAAGTCTGCATCAGTTATCAGAACTCAGTGGTTTAATAACTAGCATTTATTAAACCCGTGATTGTTTAAATGCTGTTTTTAAATGTTTCTCAGCCTGATTTTAGAACAAACCCACTCCTGTGCACTTTGCTCTGGTTGAGGCTCTGCACTGTGAATGTCGGCCTATATAAAGCTCCGCTTGAAGCCTCTTGTTTGATTCTAAACACTGAACGTGATGAGTTCTCACGGCAGACAGTAAATACGTAAGTACGTTTTCAAACTAACTATTTCTCCAAGATTATCGTACATGTTAAAAATGTGTTTATTAAAATGTAAACTTTCTATTTTATGTTTATCTTTTCTAGCTGAAAAAAATGACAGGTACAGTAACGTTTTTAAAATATCTGCACTTGCAAAGGATCGAAAGTTCTGCACTATACAAATACATAATGACTTTATTATTAATGTTGCAATTCATCTCTATTAACTGCACAGCTTTTTGAATGGAAATGGTAACTTAATTTTAATTTTAATACATTTCTTGGTTGAATAAAATTTGGAATAATCAAACTTGATAAAAAAACAATACACATTTCAATGAAACACAATAGAATATTATATTCTGTTTTTTATATACAGTTGAAGTCAGAATTATTAGCCCCCTGTTTATTTTTTCCCCCAATTTCTGTTTAACGGAGAGAAGATTTTTTTCAACACATTTCTAATCATAATAGTTTTATTTGATTTATTTACTTTTGTCATGATGACAGTAAATAATATTTGACTAGATATTTTTCAAGACACTTCTATACAGCTTAAAGTGACATTTAAAGGCTTAACTAGGTTAATTAGGTTAAATAGGCAGGTTAGGGTAATTAGGCAAGTTATTGTATATTGATGGTTTGTTCTGTAGACTATCGAAAAAAAAATTAGCTTAAAGGGGCTGATAATTTTGTCCTTAAAATGGTTTGTAAAAAATTTAAAACTGCTTTTATTCTAGCCGAAATAAAACAAATAAGACTTTCTCTAGAAGATCAACATTATCAGATATTCTGTGAAAATTACATTGCTCTGTTGAACATCATGTGGGAAATATTTAAAAAAAGACTTTCAACTGTATTTTAATTAATATAATTTGATAAATATTTGACTGATAACAACTTATTTTGCACCAAGCAAACATTTAAATATCTATTCCAAGATTGATTTGTGTATAATGGAAACAAATAATAGAATACTTCTAAATTATCCATTTCTCTGGATTTATGGATATGTGTAAACTGTTATTATAATTTTTTTAAAATTATTATTAAGGGCCTGACAACATTTACTCCAAATTTCTAATAATATTAATAATAATAATAATAATAATAATAATAATAATAATAATAATAATAAATCCACTGACACTAAGAAATGGTCAGAATAATCAACATATTTGTTAATTGATTGATTTATTTATTTTTAGCCATTCTGAAGTTGCAAAATTGGAATGTGTTTTCTAAAAGAATGAATATAAACATTTGGAAATGGCACTTTTTATTTTAAACTGCAAAACAAAAACTCTAAATGACAATTTTTTTTTTTTTTTTGGAAGAAACTGTTATCAGTAGTTAATAAAACAAAGTACATTTAACTAAACGCATAACTATAAACTGTAAATCCACAGTCAAAATTATTTTTGCTGCTTGTTCAGACTAATTTAAAATGAGCTGAATGAACAAAATTATTGTTTTTTATACAAATTAAATGTTTTATGTTCAATCCAGGCAACGCAGTGGCGCAGTAGGTAGTGCTGTTGCTTCACAGCAAGAACGTCGCTGAGTCGCAGGTTCGAACCTCGGCTAGGCTGGGTCAGTTGGCGTTTCTGTGTGGAGTTTGCATGTTCTCCCTGCGTTTGCGTGGGTTTCCTCTGGGTGCTCCGGTTTCCCCCACAGTCCAAAGACATGCGGTACAGGTGAATTGGGTAAGCTAAATTGTCCATAGTGTATGATTCTGAATGTGTGTGTGGAAGTTCCCAGAGATGGGTTGTGGCTGGAAGGGAATCCGCTGCGTAAAATCGTGCTGGATAAGTTGGCGGTTCATTCCGCTGTGGCGACCCCGCAAGGGACAAAGCCGACAAGAAAATGAATGAATGAATGAATGAATGTTCAATCCACTTAAATTTGTAAAAACAATTAAGTTAACTTTATCAATTTTTTTAGGACAATATGAAATAATTGTGTGGAACCCTGAGAACTTTGAAAGACTGACAACTTTTTTCATTTTTCTTTATATGTGCATTCATTCTCATCTATTCAAGAAATAACATTTATATTTTACATTATTTCATTTCATTTAGACTTCTTGTTATTGTGGTTAATGTAGAATGCACAGCCCTCTTCCAGGCAGTGTTTGCCTGTAATGTCCTGATTTTGCTCTTCAGTGGAGTCGTGAACATAATTGTCAGCGAAAGACTGAGAAGAAGAAAATGTGAATTGTGTACAGGTGAAACACATTTTAATTCTTTTACTCGCTTTGAATTGTATCTTCTGAAATGCTGAATAAAAGTTATGTTGTAGGTTTTGTATGTAGATACTTAATGGACATTTAATAGCAGTGTTAAAAAGTTTAATGTTTCTTTGGTTTAATTATTATTATTATTATTATTATTATTATTATTATTTTGTTTATATTGTTGTTGTTGTTGTTGTTATTACTGTAGCTTTTGATGATTTCATAGTTTCATTTTATCTTCTTGATTTTCACAGCACATCACAAAAATCTTCATGCTGTATCTGCTCCTCCTCAACCAAGCGCATCTGTATCAGACGTTAGTAATTGGGTTTATCTTTTGATCTAATTTATTTTACTTTGCTTCTGCTAGTTTTAACATTATTTTTCTTCCTAGGACCAAGAGAGTATAGATGTGAACTACACACTTCTGCAGTTTCCTCTAGAAAACACAAATCCAGAGAGTTCAGAGAATGAGGAGAGAGAGGAAAGAGAGAAGAGAACTATTTATTCCAGCCTGAAATGTCAAATCTCCAACATCACTGAGGAAAACTGAGGAAGGTCAGATGACTATACAATGTTTTAGATATAAATAAATACATTACATAAAATTGTGAATTACCTAAGGTGATGCATTTATTTTCTTCATCCATGTCAGATTATACTACAATCTATATTTTCTTAATGCAGACCTTCAAATAAGTTACAACATTTGTTTCATTATTAGCAGTAATATATAAATGCACTGTACAGCAAATATACACTACAAAAATCCCAATATGCAAATACAGCTGTGTAATGGTGTATACACTGGCTGAAAGGTACAGAACTGCTATCACTGGGGTGGTACGTTTTCAAAATGTACATTTTTTGTGCCTTAAAGATAATTTAATAACAAAAAGTACAAATGTGTACCTCATTGTACATTTAAGGCACCAATATGCACCTGAAAAACTACCTTTTGAAAAGGTTCCACCTCAGTGACAGGTATGTACCTTTATTTCTGAATTTTAAAAAGTTAGAAAATTTAAAAAAGGATTCATCCAAATAACCTTTAACGTTTAATTAAGCATAAAAAAATTATGTATTGTTATTTTTTTCAAATAGCATCATTTAATGTTTTAGATAGGAGATCTATATATATATATATATAGAGATATAGTTGAAGTCAGAATTATAACCCCCCCCCCCCTCTGATTTTTTTATTTATTTTTTTTTTTTTCAATATTTCCCAAATTATGTTTAACAGAGCAAGGACATTTTTAATGTTTTAATTGTTCTGGAGAAAGTCTTATTTGTTTTATTTCGGCTAGAATAGAAGCAGTTTTTAATTTTTTAAAAACCCATTTTAAGGTCAAAATAATTAGCCCCTTTAAGCTATATTTTTCTCGATAGTCTACAGAACCATCGTTATACAATAACTTGCCTAATTACCCTAACCTGCCTAATTAACCTAGTTAAGCCTTTAAATGTCACTTTAAGCTGTATAGAAGTGTTTTGAAAAATATTTTTACTAGTAAAATATTATTTACTGTCATCATGGCAAAGATAAAATAAATCAGTTATTATAAATGAGTTATCTATTATGTTTAGAAATGTGTTTTAAAAAAAATCTTCTCTCCGTTAAACAGAAATTGGGAAAAAAAAATAAACAATGATTTAGGGGGGCTAATAATTCTGACTTGTATATATACATACACACACATACACACATACAATGCATCCGGAAAGTATTCATAGCGCTTCACTTTTTCCACATTTGTTTATGTTACATCCTTATTCCTAAATAGATTACATTCATGTATTTCCTCAAAATTCTACACACAATACCCCATAATGACAATGTGAAAAAAGAATTTTTGATTCTTTTGAAATGAATAAACCTGAAAAAATCACGTTCATAAGGAATTCACAGACTTTGTCGTGAAGCTCTAAATTGAGCTCAGGTACATTCTGTTTCCACTGGTCATTCTTGAGATGTTTCAGCAGCTTAATTGGAGTTCACCTGTGGTTAATTCAGTTGATTGGACATGATTTGAAAAGGTATACACCTGTCTATATAAGGTCCCAGGGTTGACAGTGCATGTCAAAGCACAAACCAAGCATGAAGACAAAGGAATTGTCTGTAGACCCCAGAGACAGGATTGTCTCGAGGCACAAGGCTGGGGAAGGTTACAGAAACATTTCTGCTGCTCTGAAAGTTTCAATGAGCACAGTAGCCTCCATCATCCATAAGTGAAAGATGTTTGGAACCACCAGGACTCTTCCCAGAGCTGGCCGGCCATCTAAGCTGAGTGATCGGGGGAGAAGGGCCTTAGTCAGGGAGGTGATCAATAACCCAATGGTCACTCTGTCTGAGCTCCAGCGTTTTTCTGTGGAGAGAGGAGAACCTTACAGAAGGACAACCATCTGTGCAGCAATCCACCAATCAGGCCTGTATGGTAGAGTGACCACTCTCCGCCTGGCATTTGCCAAAAGGCATCTGAAGGACTCTCAGACCATAAGAAACTAAATTCTCTGGTCTGATGAGACTAAAATTTAACTCTTTGGAGTGAATGCCAGGCGTAACGTTTGGAGAAAACCGCTCATCACCAGGCTGATACCATCCCTACAGTGAAGCATGGTGGTGGCAGCATCATGCTGTGGGGATGTTTTTAGCAGCAGGAACTGGAAGACTAGTCAGGATAGAGGGAAAGATGAATGCAGCAATGTGCAGAGACATCCTGAATGAAAACCTGCTTCAGAGTGCTCTTGACCTCAGACTGGGCCGACGGTTCATCTTCCAGCAGGACAATGACCCAAAGCACACCACCAAAATATCAATGGAGTGGCTTCACAACCACTCGATGAATGTCCTCGAGTGGCCCAGCCAGAGCCCAGATCTAAATTCTATTGAACATCTCTGGAGAGATCTGAAAATGGCTGTACACCCTCACTTCCCATCCAACCTGATAGAGCTTGAGAGGTACTGCAAAGAGGAATGAGCAAAAATTCCCAAAGACAGGTGTGCCAAGCTTGTGGCATCCTATTCAAAAAGACTTGAGGCTGTAATTGCTGCTAAAGGTGCATCAACAAAGTATTAAGCAAAGGCTGTGAATACTTATGGACATGTGATGTTTCAGGTTTCTTATTTTTAATAAATTTGCAACAATTTCAAAAACTCTTTTTTCTCATTGTCATTATGAGGTATTGTGTGTAGAATTTTGAGGAAATAAATGAATTTAATCCATTTTGGAATAAGGCTGAAACATAAAACAATGTGGGAAAAACTGAAGCGCTATGAATACTTTCTGTATGCACTGTATGTGTGTGTGTGTGTGTGTGTGTGTGTGTGTGTGTGTGTGTGTGTGTGTGTGTGTGTGTGATAAAAAATACAGGTCTTTGTACAATGGTAACATACATCATTTCAAATGTACAAATACAATTTAATGTAAATACTAAATTTTGTGATAGTTTTAATGATTTATAACTTGTTGAAAATGTGAAGTAAAACGATTAAAAATGGCAAATTATTAGTATTTGGGGCTGCATTGTAATTCTTCCCTGCTGAAAAAAAAAAATAGCTGAAACTAGCCTAAACAGGTTTTAGCTGGTCGACCAGCCTGGTTTGATAGAGGTTTTGGCCATTTGCAGGCTGGTTTCAGCTATTTCTAGCCTGGTCTTCTATATTAGGCTGGGAGATGATACTGGCCAAAATGCCACAACAGTTAACCTAAAAGTACCCCTGATTCCCCCCTGGTTTTTTATGGGTTTTGGCTATTTCCAGGCTGGTTTCAGCCATTTCTACCCTAGTCTTAGCTGGTCAAGCTGGGAGATAATACTGGTCAAAATGCCACAACAGTTACCTATAAGTATGTCTCTAAAAAGAAAATATGTGGTAGGCTACATGCAGGGCCGGCGTGTCCATTGAGGCGACCTAGGCTGCCGCCTAGGGCGGCATAATAATGAGGGCGGCAAATGCACCCCGCCTCCCAACCCAACTGACTTTCATCCGCAACATCATCAACACAACACTGGCATAATAGGGGTCTGGCACAATAGTGAGGGCGGCAAACGCGCTCCGCCGCCCAACCCAACGTACTGACTCTCATCCGAAAAAAACTGAGTGGGAGAAAAAAAAACAGTGATCGGAAAATATATATATATTTTTAAAGTTTTTGCGTTCCCTCGCAAAAATGTTTTTCCACAAACACTTCCTGTTCACTTCATACATGTCAACCCTCCCGTTTTTGCCTAGATTATCCCGTATTTTACAATTCTATCCTGCTATCATCATATCATTCAGTATCAGCAAATGCATGTATGAGCCAGAGCCAATGACTGATATAAGTGCTGACTGACAGAAGCGCTCCGTATGATAAACTGATCCCAGATCAGCTTCTAAAAACAGTGAAAACACCATTTAAAGTGACACCTCTGTTATTAAACAAGTGAAGAGCAGCAAATGAATCTCTCGTTTTGTATTTGATAACAGTAGTGTCACTGTAAGAATGCACAGATCTATAATGAAAGAATTACATTGCTTTCGTAACTGTTTGTGCATTAGTTTGTCATTAGTTGTGTTTAAAATAAAACCCGCAGGACGGACATGTTTACATATTATTAAGAGTATTTGTCTTGTTTAAACATACACCCGAATATCCCCAAATGCCCTGCACTTTCGCTCCTCTTTAAATGCCGTGTACGAAGCTGATCTGGGATTAGTTTATCATACGGTGCGCTTCTGTCAGTCAGCGCTTATATACCAGTCATTGGCTCATACATGCATTCGCTGATTCAGAGGTTGCATATGAAGGGTGATGATCGACGCACAACTTTAATGAAAAGAAAGTGAATGAAGACATTTTTATATTCATTACAGCATGCATTCAAGATTAAAATACATCAGAAATATGGGAAAATACTGAATGATATGATGATAGCAGGATAGAATTGTAAAATACGGGATAATCCAGGCAAAACGGGAGGGTTGACATGTATGAAGTGAACAGGAAGTGTTTGTGGAAAAACAGTTTTGCGGGGGAACGCAAAAACTTTTAAAAATGTAAAAAAAAAATTCCTATCACTGTCCTTTTTTCTCCCACCCATTTTTTTTTCTCCCACTCAGTTTTTTTCCACCATCACGTCCCTTCCGGGTCTCCTTAAGTTTTCACTTTCGGGTTAAGGGCGGCATGATAGTCCTTTGCCTAGAGCGGCAGTTCGGCTTGCTCCGGCCCTGGCTACATGCAACAACATAGTCAAAACAAAACCAAGTTACAAAACCAATGCGCAAGCCCGCTGTGAATTTTCCTGTGCACACAGAAGGTTTTTTTGTGCGCACGTGGCAGCGGAAGTCTCATGTTGGTTTCCCCCCTGAAAATGCTTAAGGGATTTGGTAATTTTCACACTTTATTTTAATAACTTTGTTTGCTATTGACAAGTATAAATAAACTTATTTTATTTGAAACAAGGTTCTTGTACCCTTTTGGCTGGACACACCTCAAACACAACGTGATACAAGCAGACCATGAGCAAATGGAAATGTTGTGGTGAGGAATAGTAACTTTCATTTTGTTAGTTTTGGCTAAGTTTAGTCGTATGAAAATGTATGATTTTATAAGAAAGCGTGGCACCAAACCCCACCCCAAATCCCAACCGTCATTGGGAGATAAGCAAATTGTACTCAACTGAATAAATGAGACTGTACAAATGCATACGAATTAGCCACTAAATCAAAAAGTTCCAAATTGGCATGAGATAGCTTTGAAATTGCATGCATCATTTATTGATGACCGGCATTTAGTACAAGGAGTTTTGATGAAAAGTTCGAAGAAAACATCTTATTTTATTTTTAAATTCTCGAAAGTCACTTGTAGTAGGACTTGTGATTGCCATTGTGGTGAATAATGTAAATAAATCCATTTTTAAATGTTGTATTAGTAACTACTTGACATTCAACACCGAGTATAAAACCCTTATATCCATATTAATTGATGATTGTGTTTTGCTAATAACTATTGAAGACAGTTCAGCAGCTCAAAGCTAAAGCGACAAGTTTACTTTTTGAATAAATAAATATGAATAGAGCTGCATGGAGTAGCCTGCTAACCCCTTCACACCAAACAAGCATTATGCATGCAAATTATTTCTGATTTGAAACAATTACAAAAGTTTTGTTACCATTAGCCGAGTTAATGCACGTCTATCATCTAATGTCTATCATCGACCTGTGGAAGTTGTTAGTGAAGAAAAAGCTGCTGTCTTACAAAGCAGGATTTCAATTAAGCACTATTACAGTTTTTCCCAATTGTTTACACACAATTACTTGTATTTCAGACACAATGACTACAACATGTAACTGATGCACCAACCCCCTGAACCAATTCTGCTAAACTACAAGCACCATTCCTGCTTTACACTCAAATTGCAGATTTAAAACATCCTTTTTTCAAAACACTACACACAATTCTCTGCATTTGGCTAATTTTTCATGCAGAAAATCTCTTGTTTTCACAAGGAACACACTGTTATTCAAAATTGTAACGTCAGTTGTCCTTCTTTGCATACTAACTCATCACATGGGTAAACACCTGTCACACAAAAATGCAATTTAGAAATCAGAGCTCATCTAGTTCATAACTGGTTCACTGCCCACCTATGTTTTTTAGTTGTTTATCTCTCTCCATATTCTCCATTTCTCAATCCTATTGAGGACTTTTTTTCTGCCTGGGGTTGGAAAGTGTATGACTGAAATCCACCCTTTTTCTTTTTTTTTTTTTTTTTTACTGTGCCAACAGTATTCTGTAAATACTTCTGTTGATGGCGTATGTAGACCACGTTATGTGCAACTTTGTGTTGGTTGGGATGAACACTGTGTACACTGTTTTTGTGGGAAACATACAGTCAAATATATTTGGTATTGTGTATTTGTGTGTTTTGTATAAAAACAATATTCTGAAATATTTTACAATGCACTTATATAGGCCTGTGTACTGTCTGCAGTAATTGTAACACTAAACAAAAAAGGCTCATGGTAAGTCATTATGATGGATGGAGAAGAAGTGGTCATAGTGTTTTACATTAAGCACATCAGTGTTCAAATGGTTCTTATAAATGTCTATTCATGTGATGGTTTGAGTGTGTCATTTGAAAACAAAACACCATTTTGAGAAGAAATCACACTGTTTTGAATATAAAGTTTCATTTTGCACGAGAATTGAAGGATTTTGCCCAATGTGTGTGTGTTTTGTGATTTGTGTGTAGAGTTCTGACAATATGAGACATGCTTTCAGAAAATGTGTGTAAACAATTGGAAAAAACTGTAAAAGAAGCTTCAACATAGATATACTTTAAATAATATGCTTTTCATGACAAAATGTGTATTTTGTTGAGCAATATATTTGACGAAGTCTGTCAAAAAAACAACATTTATTACGTTTTTGTGGAGTGAAAGGAAAAACCTGGAGTGACAGTGGAAATGAGACTAATGCTTCATAATATCACAAATATTGATAATGTAATATCTCGTTCATTTTCTTTTCGGCTTAGTCCTATTATTAATCAGGGGTCACCACAGCGTAATGAACCGACAACTTTATTGTAATATCTATTTATTTAAAAAAATGAATGCAGTTTCTTTCAGTCTCTAATACTTCTCTTCTCTGTCCAGATCTCCATGGTGCAGATTTCCAACAAAAATATTGAAGATCACCATCACTGACCCAGAGCTGATTAACATCTATAAATCACGGTCCAGTCCACACATACACTGTCCTAAAGTTATGATGAAGGAGTTCTTGGAGGTTAGACTCACCACATCGGTTTTTCAACAGTACTCGTGCTTGTTTTGCTCAGATACACCTGAATGGGCTTCAAGACCCGTATACAGTAAAAAGATATACAGTAATCCAAGTGTATTGTTCCCTGAATATCCTTAAATGATACCACTTTTCTTTTACCATTTTTTTTTCTCTAGTTGATTTTTTTCCTCTTCATCCAAACCAAATTCATATGTATAGTCTAAATAAATAAACAATTACCCCAAAATGTAAAAAAAGAGCAGTAACTGTAACCCTCATTTCTTTAACTGTGTCAAGCCATTGATAATGTTATTGAAGTGTTTTTATAAAGTAAATAACACTAATCCTCCCAGTGATGGGTTGCAGCTGGAAGGGCATCCGCTGCGTAAAACATATGCTGGATAAGTTGGCGGTTCATTCCACTGTGGCGACCCCAGATTAATAAAGGGACCAAACCGAAAAGAAAATGAATGAATGAATGAATAATAATCCATTAAAAGAATTATAATAATAAAGAGACTGGCCAGACAGTAGGTCATGCTCTACAACTATTTGTGTAACAAATGTTTAAAGAAATGACATGCTTAGCGAAAACAAATCTGCTGAAACTGAAAGAGCAGATTATTCATTTATGCAAAATTAGAAAAACAAACTCCAAATTGTGCGTGACTAAGAGATCTAAAACCTGTGGGCAAGCAATTGAGTTAGTGTAAGCATTAATAGGATGACTTTTAATCCATAATATAAGCATATATACATATTATATTTAATTTTACATATAAACATATACATTCAATTTTAGAAAATCATATATAATTCATAAAATAAACACTGCAGAATAAAAGTCAGTGTTTTGATTAAATTGTTCAGCCTCAAAATATGATTTTATCCTTATTATATGTTCTTGACTTTAATATTTGTATTCATTTAAGCAGTTTTTTTTTCACCCCAGTTATTTTTAATGTGTAAACAAAAACAATTTAAACATTCTTCAAATTATCTTTTTTATGGTCCACAGAAAAATGATCAAATGTGTTTGCAATGACATTAGGGAAAGTTAATAAGATGAAACATAAATGTAATAACACTGTACTGACATGCATTGCTAACCTGTCAATTTTTTTTTTATTAATTTTGCAGTATGTTCACCTTAAAGTCCTGTGCATACTGTATACAAGACATTATTGCACTTATTATGATATCTCATTCACTTTGTATGGATATTTTACGTTTGCTTACCAGTAAGATTGTGATACTAAAAAGTTGTCTGTAACATAAAAACAAAAAAAGAAAACAATTGATATTTGTGTAATAATAAAAATCCTATTATTGTAGGTTAAGGTTTAATTCATCAAATTTCTTTAAGTTTAAGTGGACATTCAAGAATGGATCTTGTGCTAGTACAGCTTTTCAAATAGTTCTTCTGCATATGTTTGCAGGGTCATCTCAAATGAAAACTCAAATATACTTTCAAATGCAATTGATCATAAAATCAGCACATCAGAAGTATTGTAAACATTCCTGCACCTTTTATATACACACCCAAACAGTACATACTGTATGCTGCAAGGTCATAGCTAAAAAATTGAGATGCATTGATAGGATTTTTCTTTGTTTTTGCCTGAGCTAAATTGGACATTATTTGTAACTTGTTAAGAATAGTTCTCAATAAAATGTATCAATGTTTTGATTGTTTTTAAAGTTATTAATATTATCAATCATGGTGTCAAAAAATATATAAAATGAAAATACATATTTTGTAAATATTTAAATATTTCTGCCAAATATTATATTATTTTTGCTCAAAGAAATATGCTGGAATATGCAACAGAATCCGATTATTATGCAATTATTTGGAGATTCACCAGCAATAAATGCATAACGTTACAACATTTTGTTTCATCAACAGCACAACACTTTATATAAACCAATATTTTGTGAACTATGGAATATATTTTGACTAATATGCAAATACTAAAAAGTTCACACAATATGTGTAGTATATATGCACAAATATATTCAATGCAAAACACAAAAGATTGATTAGAGCATCTGTTTTCAAATCAATTATTTGTTAAATTTGTATATATAGTCAAGCCTGAAATTATTTATACCCAAGAGTTATGAATATTTTCGAGCTTGACTATATATATTATCACTTTTAAAGCTTCCTGATGCAGACAAAATTAAGTCTCTTTTCACAGTCTATGGCTTTCCAAACCTTCTTATTTCTATCCAGAGCTCCACAGCGCAGATTTCCAGCAGGACACTTGGGCTCTCCCTCCACAGACCAGGCTTTATATTGAAGATATTCACCACTGACCCAGAACCAATGACCAGCCATAAAGCGCAGACCAGTCCACACAAAATCTGTCTGGGATTTTACTGTGTTATTTATAACCTCTGCCCCAATCATCTCCGAACTTAGACTCACCAGGTCAGTGTAATTCTGTCTGCAGTAGTCCAGGGCTTCATCCCACGACTTATTCTGACTGACCAATATTGCCTCGACAGAATCCATACAATAAAAAGACAGCGTTGCAGAGCAAAGAGTATCGTGTAGCTTAGAAGTGGATTGTTTTAGTGAAATACAATTCTCAGCGCTGTCATCTGGTTGGTCTGTATCCCAGTTGTCCACTTCCTCTACCTGACCTCCAGACCATATCCATTCATCTGGACGGTCTGGATCTTCATGAAGCCCAATCCAGTTAAATGAATATGTAGCATCTGTATAACTGGAGAGCAGCTGTGCTTCTTCTCTGGTCACGGTGGACAGGTCAGTGTGGTAGTTTCTGCAGTACGTCTGGGCATCTTTCCAGGTCATTTGTTCAGTCACAAAAAAGTGTCTTCTGAAACTGGTGTTGAGTCCAAAGAGCCCCAAAAGAAAGAGCACAGTGATTGTAGCCTTCATTTCTATACAGATGATCTCCTGTGATGCCCTTTATTGTGTTCAGTGATAGTGTTCTTACACCTTTAGGATGTTTTTTGTCTCTTAAATAAGAGCCTAATACAAAGTAAAAGCACTAGCCAATCAGACTGCTGTATACTCTTCAAGTATTTGTGTAACAAATGTTTAAAGAAATCATTAATATGATCCTCAGCTGTTTTTTTGCAAGACGATTGTTTTTGATATAAAAAAAAAAAATCAATTAAAGGAATTGTTAAGTGAAATACTTTTAAAAATAGACCTTTTTTTATGATTGCAGGTTTATAAAATCAGCCCCAAACCCTATGCTATTCTACTAAATATTTTGTAACATTTCATTAAGTGAGTTCAACAGATACAGAAGCAGATATTATTGGATACCAATGAATTGGGAGAATGCAGAATTATAGCTGATCACAGTGTACAGTACAGTAAATAATTGATTCATTAAATGGGCAGATAGATAAGTCTTTAGTTTCTAAATAAAACTGCAGCACTGTATGTTTTCTTGTAGAACAAGAGAGATTGTCGTTAAAAAACAAAACATGGTTGTAGTTGTTAAACTGTAACTAAAAATTACACACCATGATTTTGCTGCACTAGTTTAACCATTGTATTTGTATTACAGCAGTGGTTATGCAAATGGTAATGAGTGGACAAAAACATGACTGCTGCTATTTTAATACAGTAAAATCATGGTTAATTTATGTAGGGGATTTTGCATGATGTTTTTGTCCACATTGATGTTCGAAAACCAAAAGTCTTAAAGAAGAACCATTAAAATGATCTTTTGTAAGCTGTTTGGACAGAACTGTGTGTAGGTGTTGTGTCTCCACGGTCATATTGGGGTGATAGAAACACAGTAAGTCTCTCTTTATTAATTTCCTGACGTTAAAATAGAATCCAAATACTTCCCATTTTGAGGCCCACCACAACGTGACATAGTGCAGTTTTCCCGCCTACCGAATTGATTGACAGCCGCGTAATAACATGTCTCCGTAGTAACGCGTATAATCATATTAATAAGACAGGATGTGCGCAAAGCAACTGGGATTAAAAGATCTGGTTATCACGCTATGTGATCATCTATCATCATCAAATGTGATCAAGAATGAGTTTTACAAGTTTAAAACGTTTTTAAACGGTGCACGTTTGACATGAATTACATCGATTTCACCGTCTTTATCACCACAGCCGCATGTCATTACAATTATAAAAGAAGATGCTTCAATCCCGGTTTGTGGATGTTAAATCAGGTTTATTTTGTACATTAACTTAACGGATATCCATACAGCAGTGGATATTAACATGTATCCTGTCACATTTGCTGTGCATTAACCGTGCAAAGTTAAATGCACACGCTGTGTGTGTGTTCGCCGTGTGTATGTGCGTGAACTTTGTAATGACATTGTGACTCATCGAAAGGCTTGAATTAACTTCACAACAAATACATCAAATAATCTTTGGGAAAGTTCTTGCTGTAGTATTTCTCACTAACGTTACATGAGATCTGCTTCCTTCATGTCTGTTACTGTGCTGTTTATCTGACGCAGTCAGAGACTGAGGCACACTCTGACTGGCACGTGGGAACGGTGGGCGGGGAGAACTAGCATTAAAGGCACAGGCAACAAAAAACAGCTACTTTGTGTTCAGAGCAGTAAATTTCAATATTCTGAAAGGTTTAATAAATAATCTGATGGGTGTTTTGAGCTGAAACTTTAAAGACACATTCTGGAGATACAAAAGACTTAAATAGGTGCCCTTTAAAAATAAACAAAGCAGATAGAACACACACAATTGTTTTTACTATCTTTGGAAGAATTTTGATTGTTTTATACTGACCTAACAGTAATTTTTATACGTACAGCATTCCAAGCATGCTCTTCAACCAAACATTTTTACCTTTTCTAATAAACTTAGTCAAGTTTTGTGTCAAAAAGTCTTTTGGCAAATCCTGACCAATGCACTCATTCTGTTCCAGTATGCCCATTAAAACCTTTTCTGTTGTAATTTACAAATGCAAAATGCATGCATCAGTGACAAAATATGTCAGAGGTTAGTCAATTTCTTTATACAGTAGTAGGCAGGCATGGCCCTATCCAATTTGGTGACCTAAGCAAGATTTCAGGTGGCGCCCCATCGCAGTAAATTCCACTGCTAGTGTACATATACTCATAAGAAACTTAATAGTTTTGTCTTGAACCTTCTTTTATTTAAATAGAGATATTCCATGCTCAAAATACTTAGAAGGAAGGATTTGCAACGGTGGGACTGAGAAACCTTGGCAGCGCATCTGAAGACAGAAGAGTATGTGACACTAGTCTAACACATGAACTCAAGAATAAAATAAAATGAAATAATATAAATGAAAAACCTAGAGATACATGCATGATGTAGACTATACTGTATAATATACAATGTACTTTTTCTGATATTCATATATATTACAGTGAAATGCTAATTAGCAGAACGCAAAGAACGAGTAAACTGCAAGATAATATATTAGAGCATCTGTTTTCAAATCAGTTATTTGATATTAATTATACCCAAGAGTTATGAGTATGGGTTTGACTATATATATTATCGCTTTTAAAGCTTCCTGATGCAGACAAAATTAAGTCTCTTTTCACAGTCTATGGCTTTCCAAACCTTATTTCTATCCAGAGCTCCACAACGCAGATTTCCAGCAGGACACTTGGGTTCCCCCTCCACAGACCAGGCTTTATATTGAAGATATTCACCACTGACCCAGAACCAATGACCAGCCATGAAGCGCAGACCAGTCCACACAAAATCTGTCTGGGATTTTACGGTGTTATTTATAACCTCTGCCCCAATCATCTCCGAACTTAGACTCACCAGGTCAGTGTAATTCTGTCTGCAGTAGTCCAGGGCTTCATCCCACGACTTATTCTGACTGACTAAAATTGTCTCAATGACATCCATACAATAAAAAGACAGCGTTGCAGAGCAAAGAGTATCGTGTAGCTTAGAAGTGGATTGTTTTAGCGAAACACAATGCTGAGTGCTATCGTCTGGTTGGTCTGTATCCCAGTTGTCCACTTCCTCCACCTGACCTCCGGACCATATCCATTCATCTGGACGGTCTGGATCTTCATAAAGCCCAATCCAGCTAAATGAATATGTAGCATTTGTATTACTAGAGAGCAGCTGTGCTTCTTCTTTGGTCACGGTGGACAGGTCACTGTGGTGATTTCTGCAGTACGTCTGTGCATCTTTCCAGGTCATTTGTTCAGTCACAAAAAAGTGTCTTCTGAAACTGGTGTTGAGTCCAAAGAGCCCCAGAAGAAAGAGCACAGCGATTGTAGCCTTCATTTCTATACAGATGATCTCCTGTGATGCCCTTTATTGTGTTCAGTGATAGTGTTCTTACACCTTTAGAATGTTTTTTGTCTCTTAAATAAATGAGTAAAAGTAAAAGCACTAGCCAATCAGACTGCTGTGTACTCTTCAAGTATTTGTGTAACAAATGTTTAAAGAAATCATGATTGATTGCAAATATGCTGATGATTGATAAGGTCCTGAGCTGTTTTGCAAGACGATTGTTTTTGGGATAAAAAAAACTCATTAATCAAAAGATTTGTGAAGTGAAATCCTTTTAAAAATATGTTAAAATAGAATTTTTATGATTGCAAGTTTATAAAATCAACCCCAAACCCTATGCTACTCTGCTATTATTTTGTAACATTTCATTGAGTTAAACAGATAAAGAAGCAGATATTACTGGATAGCAATGCATTTGGGAAATGCAGAATTACAGCTGATCACAGTGTACAGTACAGTATAAATTTGATTAATTAAAATGGGCAGATACATAAATCTGTTTTCTAAATACAACTGCAGCGCTGTATGTTTTCTTGTAGAACGAGACAGATTGTCTATTAAAAAACAAAACATGGTGGTTGTAGTACTATGTTAAACTGTAACCAAAAATTACACACCATGATTTTGCTGCACTAGTTTAACCATTGTATTTGTGTTAAAGCTGTGGTTATGCAAATGGAAATGAGTGCACAAAATACATGACTGCTGCAATTTTAATACAGTAAAATCATGGTTAATTTATGTAGGGGGTTTTGCATGATGTTTTTGTCCACATTGATGAAAAAAACCAAAAGTCTTAAAAAATAAACAAAGCAGCTGGAACACACACAGGCACATACAATTGTGTACTATCTTTGTGAGGACATTTATTGTTTTATACTGACCTAACAGTACTTCTTATACAGCATCCCAAGCATGCCATTCAACCAAACATTTCTGCATTTTCTGATAAGCTTAATTTAGCTTTATTAAGTTTTGTGTCAAAGGGGCTTTTGGGGATAAAATATAGGCAAAACCTGACCAATACGCACACTCACTCATTCTGTTTCAGTATGCCCATTTCAATTGTAATTTTCATATGCAAAGTGCATACATCAGTGACAAAGTTATCAGAGGTTGGTGAATTTGCTTATAGTAGGGTTACTTTAATAAATTGATAATAAACGTCTTGTCACATTAAAGGTGCAGTAAGTGATTGCCTTCAGAAACATACTTTTGTTGTGCTGGCTGAAAGTCTCTTCACATCCCAATAGTAATGATCAAAGTAAATGATCTAAATATATTTATATGTATTTGTATGTATCTGGGTAAGGGATAACACAAAAAAAAGTTTGTCCAATAAAATATGTCAGGCCGATAATTCCCATAATTCTGCTAAGTAGCCAAACTGTACTGTAGATTTGTACATCTGCGCACCCCGATCATGCAGATCACACAGTAGAGAGAGTGACAGTGGTAAAAACAAATGCTGAATTAATATTGGAGTTACTTTTGCACGCTGGAGGAAGGATGACACCATGGCTGAAGTATTTCTGTTAGACAGGTAATGTTATGTTTTAAAACTATTTTAATCACGCAGAGCTGATGTAGATTTTGCTCTTTTACGAATGGGCTATACGCGAAACCAGTGATCCTTGCTTGCATGAAATATTGCACATTATGACAAGTTTTGCTTGCTACACAACCGAAAATGTGCTAGATATAATAAAGTTTTTCTTTCAGAATGGTAGTATTATAAAGTACTGTAAAGTTTTCTAACTAGCGAATAACATGATCTAGTGGGTTGTCTGCTGTCATCTTTAAGGTGCGCGTTCGTGATTTCAAGAGGCGTGGCTTTGGGTGGCAGGGGAGGGACTGTTTTCAAAGCTATTATGCTATAACATTTTGGCAGATCACCTACTGCACCATTAAAAGTTAAAATGATCATTATATGCAAGTTTCCATTGTCACACCATACGTTCATTAGAAATAACTTATTTATGATTTGTCAAGGCAACCCAGTGGCGCAGTAGGTAGTGCTGTTGCCTCACAGCAAGAACGTCGCTGGGTCGCAGGTTCGAACCTCGGCTGGGCTGGGTCAGTTGGCGTTTCTGTGTGGAGTTTGCATGTTCTCCCTGGGTTCGCGTGGGTTTCCTCCGGGTGCTCCGGTTTCCCCCACAGTCCAAAGACATGCAGTACAGGTGAATTGGGTAGGCTAAATTGTCCGTAGTGTATGAGTGTGAATGTGTGTGTGGAAGTTCCCAGAGATGGGTTGCGGCTGGAAGGGCATCCGCTGCGTAAAATCGTGCTGGATAAGTTGGCGGTTCATTCCGCTGTGGCGACCCCGCAAGGGACAAAGCCGACAAGAAAATGAATGAATGAATGATTTGTCAATTTCTGATTATGACATAAAGGTGTAATAGCAGTGAAGGTAAATTTGTTCAGGTGAATTTGAAATGGGCAAAGAAATATTTGCTAAAACCCCAAACGCTTCAGCATCAAATATATTTGGATTCCCACCATCAGGCCAGTCTAATATTGACGAGACTAAAACACCGTATTTCCATATATCACAATAGCGAAAATAAGTGTTTTTAATATTAGCAAAACACTCTAGCTACAGTAAATAGCCTAAAGGAGAAATAGGCAAAATACGCAAAAGTTTGGTCAATGGTCTGCTACTCAGATAAACACAAACTGATTGTGATGAGAATGAAATCTCCATGTTAAACAAGAAGCTTTGCTGATTACTATATAACATTAATTAATTAGAATAGAATTGAATATATATAATTCCCTTACTGTGTGTATATCTACTGTAAAAACATTAAAACCGTACTCTCTCACACACCATGTATCTTCCCAACCCAGGCTCATTCTGAAAACGTACCTCTATATAGACGAATTACCAACCTACGTCACACGGGTCCCCGGTTGCAAAAAGAGACCGGTTGTAATAGCAAACATGTGGTGTTGAGCAGTAGGACGCCAAATTCGTCTTTGGCTAAAAGGGAGCTGAATGAAGTGACGACCTAATTAGAAATGCTGGACTCATGGTTCTCATGTTATATCAGGTAAGTTTACGCTATGCAGAATCCTACACATTACTCGTTTTTGATTACAGCAATGATTTTAGCAAAAGCAGTTAAATATGGTTAATTAAACTGCGGACACTGAATGCTTAGAATGAAACGTGAAAGTGTGAGGTTATTAAAGTTGGTTTTATATTCACACATTCATTCAGTGACAGCTTGTGACACACTTCCTATATTGTTTACCACAGCACTTTGAGTATTCGATCTGAAATAACCTGCAAGTGTGACTTGAAAACAACATTAACACTGTTTATTTGACTGTGAACAATGTTTCAGATTTCACTATTTAGAGTTTGCAAATAATACTTTTATAAAGTTATATTATTAAAGAGAAAGTCTGAATGTGCGAATATAAAACCAACTTTACCTCTATGTGTAAGTTCACATACCCTGAGGTGTAGTTCGCTGTCAGAATGCAGTTGTTCGTTAGCTTCGTCTTTTTTTCCTTGTCTTCGGCTAGGCAGATCCTCGGTTTTTAGCACTACAAAGTTTTGAATCTGGTAATCATGGAACATTATTTTTTGCACATGACCACACAGAACACAATTGTAGGCATCCAAAGACTTGTAGGCCTTTAATTTCTCTCTTGTAAAATCCCTTGGAGCTTCAATGAGATTGTATATTTCGGGCTGGATGCTTGGTCATTTCGTCTTATCCAATATCCATTGGGAGGGCGCTATCGCAAATGAACCTGTCAGACGAACGCCGCTCACTTTAACGTTGATTTTGCCGAATCACTGTGCTTATCACTGGGTGACAAGCTGTTATAATACGCTGAAAGCATTATGTGAATAATATATATATAATATGTAATCAATATGACGTATTTCTAAGACAACAACAAACTCTGTACCGCATCGGATGTCATTCTCTCACTGTAAATGCTAGCGCTCCCAGTTTTTTTCTGCCACCTCCCTGCGCGCGCATCCTTAATGTTTACAAACATGGTAATTGGTCTATACATTTCTGGAGGCCGCGAAATACGTCCTAGGAAGTACGGATGTTTGCAGTTTTTGTTTTCGCGAATCCACAAGAGACTGCTGTGTATGCTTTTTCATATCTCAAATTTCTCTCACGAGTGCCATTCGCGCCTGCTGTTCAAGCATAAACCCACCAGAGGCCGCTGTTGACTGACTGACTGACTGACCGACCGACCGACCAATCGACTGACCCACCCTCCTCCTTCCCTAAACCTAACCAATTTTATCAATTGGCCCGCCCACCCCTTTCCCTAAACCCAACCAACAATTTTCAAAAACAATCCAGGAAAAGAAAAGCCCTCGTCTGATGTTTACCACATTTTCAGATTTTATCACATTCTCACCCTGTTATTTACTTATTTAATTTTTTGGATTCTTTTTTTGTCTTACCTGCTTTCTGGAACTGTTCTTCACCAGATTCGAACCCTGTCGTTGTGGTCAACTCCTCTCTGCGTCTCAAGTCTGCCGATGTACATGACGAGCTAACTGGACAAACTGGTTACAGCGGGAAAGCCGTCCACACGGAGGTAAGCAGTCAGCTGGTAAGCATGAAAAGGAATGGCGTCATACGCGTCATAACCACCCCCCCCCCCCCCCCCCCCCCCCGTAGCGCTCTTTTAAAAAATGAAATGCAGCCATATGTACCTCTGGCTACATAATTTGCGGTCCCCAAAAACGTATATAGGACTACGTTTTCAGAATGAGCCTATGTTGTATATTCCAGTTCACTCCTACAGCATATCTTGGTGAAATTTTGTTGTCAGTTGCAACCAACAGATGGTGATCCAGTGTTGAAAATGTCTATCAGGAGCAAATGATACAACATTAAAGGGTCAGGACACATATATTTCACAAAAAAGTGAAAATTGGTTGTTTATGCGTTATTTCCAGCAAATTCATTCTTCTGGTTTGAAAAGAAATTTTAAAGCTACGTCACGGCCATGAGACCCTTGTGCAAATTCAATCAGTGCACTCTATTGTGAATGAGGTGCAACTTCATTAACATTCATGATAGCTTCGAAGACTGTTTTTACCTGTTACAGTGTTCAGAGAGACGCCACGATGTGTTGCCAACTGTATTTAAAACAAGTGGAAGAAGAAGAATTGTTTGGAGACATGGGTCATCAGTGTTGCATTTATAAATGTGCAGCAACGAAAGTTTTCTTTCCATTTCACCGCTATGAGAGCGCAGCTGGACTCACATGTGTGGATTACAGTGCTCTGCTAACACGCCACAAAAATACATTTGTAAGGAACATTTTTTTACCCCAGAGCTTTTTGCATCCTTTTAAAAAATACGTGACTCCAGTTCGTGTTGATTGTTCTGTCTCTACAGATTTGTTAAGTGTGTGATCAGTGATCTTTGTTTATGTTTCTTCAGATGGCAAAGTTAGTTTGTATCGTCAGCAGTACTCTTTCAGTGTTTAAAGACATACCTTAGTCTTTGATTTAGTTACTATGTTTACAGTATGTTAACATCACTACAATATTATAGACTGATAGATCCGCTGTACAGTAAATGCTGCTCTCCGAATGTAAATACCTTAATCAAACAATTTTCATTGTGTAGGATTTTCGCCAAATTTTGTGACAGGATAGTCTATACACACGGCTGTTTGACGCTATTCTCTGCATCTACCGAGAAATGCGAAGCGTTTCAGAGCTAAACAGAGCTGGATTCACCCACTTTCCTGACTTTTTTCAAACTAGAGGTGTGAAAACACCCTGCTGAGACGGGGTCGGTTTCACCGCCCTTTAATGTGCTAGAATAACAAGTTATTTTAGTTCGCCCATATTCAAAATTCTAGTTTATATTCTCCAGTAATATGTGTTGAGGCAGAGCAATTTTAGCAAGAGACATAATTCACATATTAAGCCACACAACTCTTAACAGCCAGTGTTGCATTTAACATTGTCCACGTTATTCATTCTTGCCTCCTCATCCACAAACTTATATCCTAGACATGTTAATAAACCTGATTATTAGAGAGAAGATTTGCCTCTTGTGCTTAAGAAAAAAGTAAAAAACAAAAAAAATGAACATAAAAAAAAATAAACACCATGAGTGCATCCTCCATTTATAAACTAATGATCTACATACTGTGGCTTTTCTGTATTTCATTGCTACAGATCTCTCTCTCTCTCTCTCTCTCTCTCTCTCTCTTTCTCGCTCTCTCCCAGTAAATAAGAGTATCAGACATATATTTGATTAACAAATGTTAAAAGAAACCATAAACACTTAATACCAACCTACTTTTACTATAGTGAAAACAAGTGATCCATTCAAATAAGAAGTATAAAGTTTACTTATTTTTTTCTTTGATTGTAGAGTGGCTCAGCATTCAGGAGATTAATGACAATGATGCTTAAAAATTCAATACGACTTATAAAAAATTAGCAAGTTCGTCATTTTGTGTCTGCAGGGTAGGGAGAATACCAAGACAATCAAACTGACACACAGCAAATATAACCGGTGTAATCAAAAGCTCACCAAATCTATTAATATTTTTAAGTGGAGAAACAACTTTTTCCCATTATAGCACATACAGTAAATGGAAAGTAATCGGTTTTCTCTTCCTGTAAATGGAGACCGAACTTCTGACTTGCACAGACAAAGCATAAACAGCTAGCGCTGCGGGAAGTGGTGTTAGTGAGGCCAGCATGAGGTGCTCATCCTGCAGTCTGTGTGGGTCCTAACGCCCCAGTATATTGATGGGGACTTTTTACTGCTCAATGAGACGTTAAACCGAGGTCCTGACTCTCTGTAGTCATTAAAAATTGCAGGATGTCCTTCCAAAAAAGAGTAGGGGTTTAACCCTAGCATCCTGGACAAATTTGCCCACTGACCTCTGTCCATCATGGCTTCCTAACCATCCCCTTATCATAATTGGCTTCATCACTCTCCTCTCCACCAATCAGCTAATGTGTCGTGTGCAGTCTAGCGCAATATGGCTGCCATCACATCATCCAGGTGGATGCTGCACACTCGTGGTGGATGAGGAGAATCCCCCCATTGTGTAAAGCACTTTGAGTGTCTAAACAAGCACTATATAAATATAAGGAATTACTATTATTAATAAACAATATTATAAACAAAACAGCATTTAGTACCATCACGTAATTGTCACTCACCACAGAGGGATCCGCTCGTGAATAATGTCTGATAATCAGTGTTGGCGAAAGTTACTATAGAAAGTAATGGCGTACAATATTGAGTTACAAAAAAATAACTAGTTGCGTTACTTAATTAATTTTTATGGTAAGTAATGTGTTACGTTTCTTTTGAGTTACTTTTGCATTCTGACCTGGCTGAGGCTAGGGATAGCTGATGTGAAACTCATGTTTCTACACAGTGTTGAGATCCCAAAGTGCAAGTGTTTCGAAACACTGCACCAAAGCATGATTCAAAACACACAGATCACATGACTAAGGTGATTCGAAACGCCATGTCATGTAACTAAAGCAATTCAAAGCTTCTGCCATTTCAGAAGCGTTTCGAGACTTGACGAATCTGCCTTTGACTGACAGGGTCTTGTGTAGGCTAGTGGACTGCGCATGTGCACAGAGGAACTGTGCTGCAAATGGCCCGAGTTCAAATCCTGACTTGTAGAAATACTCTTAAGCTGCCTTTCCAGTGCACACGACAAACAACAAGCGACAGACTGGAAGAAGTCCGGGAGCTGTGTGAAGTTCCGATCATCTCTGTGTGGAAAATTCAGATTGGATTTGAGCTGTGGATACATTGAATTATTTGAACTCCTGCAACTAGACCGTATGCGATCGGCCGACCGGATGTTATGTATTCCAGTGTTGTCCAAGCAGGTCCGTGCACGCGAGATGAGAAATACCAGTTTTTTCATACATTTTATAATCGAAAAAAGTTTATATTAAAAAAACATTTCTAGTTATTAATACCTAAATTTGCTTAATTGTTTCTTTATACTGAAGCTGTCTCAGAGCCATACATAAAAAATGACCACTAGGTGTCACTGTTTTGAAGCTTTGACATTTGTTTCCACTGTTTCAGTGTTTCATGAAGCCTCGCTTTGCCCACCACTAGCTGACGCTTGATCTCTTTCAGAACTTGCAGGGGTTTTTTTTTTTCTTCTTCTTTTTTTTTTTAAATAGAGGAGCTCTGCAATTGACAACATTATATAACCTACATTTACCTTAAAAAAAACATAAAAAAATTAATGTTATCTGCGAAAGTCGTTTTACTTTTGTACGTTTTGTCTTATTAAAAAGTAAAATAACTGTCTATTCAGATAATCTCTTTTCCTTTTCGTCCATGTGTTCAAAATAATGAGAATATTTCCATCGCAGAAATGTAAGGCTCTGCCATCTTCATTTCTGTCTGTTCCTGCATTCTTTTATTGTGTGCAGGATTTATGGTGACTACATTCATTTTAATTAATAATTTTTAAAAAGCAAATTAACTAAACTAAAAAGTAACTCAAATATTATTATTTAATTTTTAAAAGTAATGCGTTACTTGGAAACTGAAACTTGGAACTCGTACTTGGAAAAGTAATATTATTAAATAACTAGCGTTACTTGTAATGCATTAGCCCCAACACTGCTGGTAATCTAATAATCCATATTGTTTGCAAATAGTTGAGAAATGTAGCGAAATTACAGCCAGCCTTTTTGTGTTCCTTCTTGATATAATTACTTGTTACGTCACTTCATTGTCACACTCACGCTTCGATTTGTTTCTGAATAACCAGTCAGAGCCCGATTGCAATAATCACACACGTCCATCAAGCACTTGTTTACATTATTAAACTATGGTAAAGTAGCGCATCGGCAAGGAAAAATGCATTCTGTGTGAACTACCCCTTCACACATCTCATTCACAACAAACGTGTCTTTGCTTCAAAAAACCTGAGACGCAACGCTTAAGAATGGTTTGATAAAAATAGCAAAACATAAAGCCCAAAGACATCCGGACGCAGCTGCTGATAAACAGAAACGTGCAAAGGTTGCCCCGCCTCCAATCTCTTCTTATTGGTCCACTGCTTTGCAACTGACAGTGATGAGCAGCACTGCTGTATAAAAGTTCAGCACATTACTAGTCTTTCACTGGACATCACTATTCTCTCCTGTTTATATTTATGGACAACTTTTCTGGCATGGTTGGTTTGTTGGTTCCACAAAAGAGATAAATCCATGTAAAAAACTATGTGGTCATAATGCACTTTTCTCGTACATTTGCTCATAAAAACACTATTGGTTGGGTTTAGGAAGAGGTTAAGTTCACACTGTGTGATTGTTACTCATGTAAACAAGCACCAATTTGCCTGTGATTTCAGGCATTTGTCTGCGTTTCTCAAAACCTGTCGGCGAGTCAAAATCAGGGCTAAAAACATGCCATTGACCTCGGCATAAGTAGTGTGTTTGAGATTCACAAAATGTACACTATATAGTGCCCTCTAGTGGATTTGTCATCTAAAATGAGCAACGATACCTACTGAGAGCAACATATTTTATGTTTTGCAAATATGTTACCTGAAGCACGCATTTCCAATACTGTATGTGCTGTGTTGTAACTCAGCACTAATGTTGTGTGTTCAGAGGGAGATGCTTTTAATATTTGAGTAACAAATGTTTACAGGATTGTCACACTTACCCATGCAGGCAAATCTACCGATCCATTCAACAATTCAAGAATAACATACTCCAGATTGTGAGAATTTCACAAATTAGCAATTTTAAATCTGGCCCATCAAGTCAAGCTATGGAAAAATCGGGTGTCTTTTGCACAGCAATACTGTATAGGGACAAGTCCTCCCAAATAATTCAAAATGGACAAATAAAAATTGCATTATAAGGCTGGTTTGTCTCAAAAGTCAATTATCAATGTTAAAATAACTGGAATGGTTGATCAATTAAAGAAGACTTTGTTTTAGTGCACAGATGTAGAGAGGGGGAAAAAAAACAACATTAGGACCAAAAGATATTTTGAAGAATGTTGGTAAGCCATTGACTTCTATTGACCTTATTCCCTGATGCCACCATTGGACTCTTTTTGGCTCGAGAATTGATTGATTTGTAGATGATAAAATCAGCTTGTTATGCTGCTTAATGATGCTACTTGATTATATTATTCTACTTTTTATGTATAGTCATGAATAAACTTGTTAGTATTTGTAGAGCAGGTAGTTTGACCGTTTTTCTGCCATTTATTATTCCTAGTCATTTCTCTCATAGGCAACTGAATAGGAAGTTCAATTGCAAAACGAGTGCATTCTGTATTACAGAATAATGTCAATAGCAAGAAAAAATATAATAAAAAATAATCTTTTATGGCTTTATCAAGAGGAGAAGAGGTTTGATCTCAACATTGTCTTACATTGTCTCGTTTTTTTTTTGTGTGAGTATGTTGTTGTATATTGCACTGTCTGTATTTTGCACTGTCGTTGTGTTTGCACTATCTGTATTTTGCACTGTCTGGAGCCAGCACCTAAGCTTTTCACTCATCATAGCACACGTGCTGCTGATGATGTGACAATAAAAGTGATTTGATTTGATATATTAGATTAGATTAGATTCAACTTTATTGTCATTACACATGTACAAGTACAATATCAGTAATGGTTTGTTAATGTTAGAGTTTAAAAAATCATAGAAACTTGATGGAGAGCATAAACAAAAATATGATAAGTAATGATAAGAAAAATAGAAGATTTTAGTTATTTGTAAATAAATAAAAACTTTTAGAGCCACAAACCATAAGCCTCAGAAGCTTTAAAGTAATATTATGCATGAGGAAGAGATGTGAGAGCAGAAGGTGGAGCTACTGAAGACATTTCCTGCACAGTCAGTAAGAGGAACTAGAAGTTTCGAACAGACTGAGCTCTACTGATGTGAACATCAGCAGTTATTAGCCCCCCTGAATTATTAGCACCCCTGTTTATTTTTTCCCCAATTTCTGTTTAACAGAGAGAAGATTTTCTAAACATAATAGTTTTGATAACTCATCATATATATAAATGAGTAATGCTAACAAACCAATGTAAAATGCTATATCACATTGATCAGAAACAGAAAATGATTCAAATAAATGTTTATAATTGCATCTTATTTATGCATGGAATTAGATTCAGATCACAATATTTTGGCTATGCATTAAAAACATACTCTCTAGCATGTGCTGTTTGCATTTGAATGTTTGTGCGTCAATGTTTAGATGTTTTCCAACCACAAGATAGACCCCTTTACATGCATTTAAAACCACATGGTCTGCTAAGCAATATTCTCACGACACAATTCTTTTTCTGAACAAAAGGCCCTCCTCCTTCACAACACACTGCCATCAATATAACAGAAATTATGCAAAATTACGTTATCAATGCAGTTTGTACAACTGAACACTGAACATTCTGATAGCCTTAACTTAAACATTAAAGATAAATTATACAGTTATATGAAACTTGTTTTTAATGAGCCTTCAAAGAAATTTAATTAACAGGCAAGTATAATAGTGATCGTAAATATTAAATTGAACAAAGCTAGGCAGAATTTGATTTCATTTACAATAATAAACCTACCTTACGTTTAGTGGAACAAAAGACATGTCAGCAAGTGATTTGCTGTTTGATGTTTGCAGAGGCTTGATGCAACGAGTGCTCGTGGTTTTGAACTTGACCTACAGTATTGCTCACTTTGCAGCCAGTCTGTGTGAATGAAAAGAGTAAAGATCAGTAAGAAGACGCTAGCACAGCTCACCTTTCTGTGGTCAGAAGTTTCCACAACAACATTAAAAACAACATGTGAACATAAAAACTGTTACTTTCAATATGAAAAAAAAGTATGACAAGTGTCTCCACGCCTCTGTAGTGGTCTTGAACATGGTCTGAATGTCAACATATGGCCTAGATAAAACATATTACATAGAGGCATCAAAACACTGAGTGAATTCATTACACCTTAAGAAATGATGTGGTTTCAACAAAAATTAGGGTAGCCTGCTGTTAGCCTCATAGAGCCTAACAGTTGAGCTAAATGCTTAATCGAAAAATGACAACAAGCTATTGAGTTAGTCCATATTTTGCACAAATATGGGTTTAACTGATTTTAGTGAGTATATAGTTGAATAACTACCTGTTTCTGAGAGCACAGTGGCTCAGTGGTTAGCACTACTGTACCACCTCACAGCATGAAGGTTGCTGGTTTGAGTCGTGGCTGGGCCCGTTGGCATTTCTTGAATATGTGCATTCCCCGTGTTCGCGTGGATTTACTCTCGGTGCTCCGGTTTCCCCCACAGTCAAGACATGCGCTATAGGTGATTTGAATAAACAAAATTGTCTGTATGAGAGTGTGTGAATGAAAGTGTATGGTTATTTCCCAGTACTTGGTTGCAGCTGGGAGGGCATCTGCTCTATAAAACATATGCTGGAATAGGTGGCGGTTCATTTCACGGTGGCAACTCCTGAAATAGAGACTAAGCAGAAGGAAAATAAATGAATGAATGTATGAACTACCTGTTTCTGTGCTAACAACATCCATAAATCAACAAATAATGCTAAAATGAATCTTTGATGATGCTAAAATGAATATTTTCCTGTTTAAATCAACTGTGTATCCATTTATGATGTGTTTTTCCTTTTATTGATTTATTATTGTTATTTTTTTTTGCTGTCAAATGAATCTTCTTAGGAATGCAATACTGAAAACAACAACATAAAACACATATAAATGTGTGGTGAAAAGACAAAATAATATTTAATAAAAATGGTTAAATTAACAAAAAAAGTTCAAATTCAATTTATTGAAAATAAATCTATATAATAAAAAATAAAAACTGGGTTTGGGGGTTGAAATTTGTGGTTATATTATACACTGATGATGGCTAACTTTTGTTATTATATTAGTTTATACACACACACACACACACACACACACACACACACACACACACACACACACACACACACAAAACGATATGCTAGTTCTACCTAACGTTTGGGGTTTAGAATATTTAATGAAAACAATGTTAACTTTTTAACATTCATTCATTAATTTAGGGCACTGATCATCAACTGGCGGTTCGCGGGCCGGATTGAACGGCTCAGCAGGCCGGATTTCAATTCCAAAATTGTGAGGATCAAAAAGAAAAGTGGTCCACACTATTAAAGCAACTAAAAATAACGACAACTGAGTCTCTTGTCAGAATAACCACCATTTATGACCATATTTAGGCTACACTTCGAAATAAGGACAGACTCCGACAGACCATGCGGCGTTAAGCATTTATTGTTTCAAACAGGTTTTAGCGTAAGTGAAGACCG
The DNA here is from genome assembly GCA_903798195.1 of Danio kyathit. NCBI lineage: Eukaryota > Metazoa > Chordata > Actinopteri > Cypriniformes > Danionidae > Danio > Danio kyathit. Next base: position 21,017,835 of record LR812525.1, on the reverse strand, counting down.
GGTGGGGTGTAGGCGGAGTGTGCGTGACGTGTGTGTGATGAAGAGCAAGGAAGGATGCGGTGGAGAGGGGGTGCGCGACGTATTTGAGGAGCAGGAGGGAGACGCCCGATTTCCAGGAGATTATCATTCGTTACAGAACTTCCGGGAGACTTGGGATGTCTGCCTCAGGACTAAAAAAAGGAGGAAAAACTATCTGGCACAACTGAAAATAGCATGGTAAATAAATAACCTGGTACCAGAACAAAACCGGTCACAAATAATGTTCGCACATCAAATGAAACGTTAAGTGGGCTCGAATTCAAATCACAATGCTGAAACGGGCTACTCACAGTGCTTAATCAATGGCTAAAGTTACATTTCCCCTTGTTGACTTAGCCTAATTGAGTTGAAGCTAAATATCTATCACTCCTAGTGGTCGACTGTGGTATAGGTGATGGGAGCCTGAATCAAATGCCTTCAGTTTTGTAATGAAATTGAAAAAGTATAAACATGAAACATAATGTTAAGCCAAAATGAGTTTTTTATTTGATTTTCTTCTTGGGGGTCCGGCCCCCAAGGAGGCTGTCTGGTAAAACTCTGGCCCTCTGACAAATATAGTTGTTGACCACTGATTTAGGGATTAGTCCCTTATTTATCAGGGGTCACAACAGCGGAATGAAACGCCAACTACTCCAGCATATGTTTTAAGCAGCGGATGCCATTCCAGCCACAGCCTATTACTGGGAAACATCCATACACTCTCGCACTCATAAACTACGGCCAATTTGTTTTAACCAATTTACCTATACCGCATGTCTTTGGACTGTAGAGGAAACCGGAGCACCCGGAGGAAACCCATGCCAACACGAGGAGAACATACAAACTCCACACAGAAATGCCAACTGGCCCAGCTGGGACTCAAACCAGCAACCTTCTTGCCATGAGGTGACATTCAGTCATTCATTCATTTTCTTTTCGGCTTAGTCCCTTTATTAATTCGGGGTCGCCACAGCGGATCGAACCGCCAACTTACCCAGCACATGTTTTATGCAGCGGATGCCCTTCCAGCTGCAACCCATAACTGGGAAACACCCATACACACTCATTTACACACATACACTACGGACAATTTAGCCTACCCAATTCACCTGTACCGCATGTCTTTGGACTGTGGGGAAAACCGAAGCACCTGGAGGAAACCCACGCGAACACGGGGAGAACATGCAAACTCCACACAAAAACGCCAACTGACCCAGCCGAGGCTCGAACCAGCGACCTTCTTGCTGTGAGGCGACAGCACTACCTACTGCGCCACCGCGTTGACATGAGGCGACAGTGCAATTTTATTTATTTTAATTTTGGGCTTGAATATGTGCAGCTTACATATGCACCGCTTGATATATACTTCTTTACTGTATGTGCATGGGTACATATGTATTTACTTGAAGTAGTTTTGTTGAATTTTCAGTTATTTTGTATTTATATATTAATATATTTTCTGCAATAATTTAATCTCAGTATTGCTGCGAAAAAAAATAAATAAACCACAAAACTCAAATATTTTAACAGTAATGAATACTGCAATATTTCAAAATAAATAATTAAACAAACAAATATGAATTTCATTATGTCAGTCTGCTTTTGAACATCTTCGCGATTAGAATCTGCCACAATATCTCGGTTTCAATCTTAACAGATAAGATTGTGGTTACAACGATATAGTATATAAACTCAGCTGACCTGATTCAGCACCATGGACAAGGACATGTTTAACAGTGCAGCACTTCAGCTGCTTCCTGTGTAAAAGTAAATGAAGCAATAAAAAATAAGTTACAAAAACAAACCCTGTTTCAGCTGTGCTCAGCCTACACAGCCTGTAACCCATATAAACAGGTCAATCAACACCCCCTCACATACAGTAGAGCTGCTGTGGTTTTAAACACGGGCTAAAGTGCACATTTCCCCTGTTCCCCAAGATCATGCACATTTATCTCCAGATTTACATGTGTAAAAGACCATCGATAAAATTTCTAAGTGGCAATTGGATTTTTCTTTAAATTTTAAGTAACTTATATTTATTTGATATGTTTAATTATTGGCGTTCATCAGAAAAAAACTAAACAAAAAACATCTCCTTCCTCTGTGAGAGTTGCACTTTACACCCAAATCTGTAACAGCCAATGAAATTTGACTTTGTCATGCAAGAATGTTTGAAAACCTCCAATCAGATTGAGGTTGAGCTTCTTACTGTACATTGTGCAGCTTATCGTCTCTTATTCTTCACTTGCAAATCAAAGCAACATGAGCACGGTTTTATTCCTCACATTTGTGTGTAAGTATTATTGATAGATTGACGTAACTAACTGCTAATCTTATCAATTATTGTATCTATTTTAACGTTTTATCCAAAGCAACTAAGATGAATGCTTTATGTTTGTATTTATTGCTTTTCAATTTCAGGTTGCATCGGGGCACACATTATTAAGCAACCAAAACGCTTCCAGACCGCCAAACTTGGTGATGATGTCATTATTGAATGCTACTTACCTAATAAAGATTATAATCATATGGTTTGGTACAAGCAGGAGATCGGAAACCAACTTAAAGCCATTTCAAAAAGTTACATTTACATGAAAAAAGCTAAATTTGTAGGTGAATTTAACAATGATCGCTTTAATGTGACAATAAGCACAGGGATTTATCATTTACAAATTTCCTTGACAAAAAAGCAAGATATTGCAACATACTTTTGTGGAACGATATCTTTAGGTCAACTGACTTTTGGACCTGGAACATTTTTAATGCTTCAAGGTATGTTTTGATTTTTTAAGTGATACTAATATAATGATAATAAAGTCCGGTATGCTCATATTTGTTGTGCTTTTGCTTTAAAGAAGAACACAGCACATCAACAGTTCATCAGGAGCCGATTTCAGATGAAGTTCACATTGGAGATAACATTACCTTCACGTGTAGAGTTCAGATGGAAGATGAGAAGAAATGTGAAGCAGGACATCATGCTTTGTGGATCAGAGAGAAAATAGAAGATGAGTCTGGTCCTGGCATCATTTACACTGCTGGAGATATAAGGAAACATGAAGAGAGATGTGAGGAGGATTCAGATACACAGAGCTGTATTTACACATTAACAAAGAGGAGGCTCAGTCTTTCTGATGCTGGAGTTTATTACTGTGCTCTACACGGATGTGACAAGATCATGTTTGGAAATGGGACTCGTTTGGAATTCAGTTCAATACACGGTAAAGTGTAAAACATTATTATATTAATTACAAAGATAGAATTTAATTGCAATAGTTTTATATAATATATATGATATTTTTCCCAAACATATACATTTGGGCTACTAATTGTCGAACCATTATTGTAAGTTATTTTGTTAGATTAGCTGCAGATTTGGCTTCAATACTGACTAAACTAATGTATATGCACAGATATAATACTGTAAAGCATCCTATAGAAAATATTAATTTAAATGAGATATTTGTGGGGGGTGTACTTATATATGCTGAGCACTGTATGTATGTATGTATGTATAAATATATATATATATATATATATATATATATATATATATATATATATATATATATATATATATATATATATATATATATATATACAGTTGAAGTCAGAATTATTAGCCCCCCTTTTTTTTAAATATCCCATATGATGCTTTACCGAGCAAGGAAATTTTCACAGTATGTCTGATAATATTTTTTTCTTCTGGAGGAAGTCTTATTTGTTTTATTTTGGCTACAATAAAAGCAGTTTTTAATTTTTTATGAACCTTTTTGAGGGCAAAATAATTAGCCCCTTTTTTTCGATAGTCTACAGAACAAAGCATCGATATACAATAACTTGCCTAATTACCCTAATCTGCCTAGTTAACCTAATTAACCTAGTTAAGCCTTTAAATGTCACTTTAAGCTGTATAGAAGTGTCTTGAAAAATATCTAGTAAAATATTATTTACTGCCATTATGGCAAAGAAAAAAATAAATCAGTTATTAGAAATGAGTTATTAAAACTATTATGTTTATAAATGTGTTGAAAAAATCTCCTCTGCGTTAAACAGAAATTGGGAATATATATATAAACATGACTGACAACCAATTACATTTCAAAGTGTTACATATTTTAGGCCTGGATTGTTTTTCTTCTTGCAGATGGTGATTTGACAAACCCATTGTTTCTTTTACTCATCTCATCAAACATCATTTCTATGATAATAATGATCTTCCTTGTGGCATTGCAATGTAAGTCAGATCATCAGTTATCACATTTATTATGTTTTAAACCATTTTTGATTCTCATTAGTAGTTTTATTTGCAGAACTATAAAGTCAATATATATTAGTCAATATAATAGTTAACGGTCAATATACATTAATATATAATAGTTAATATATAAGTTAACAGTCAACAGTTGAAGACAGAATTATTAGCCACTGTGGCTAGTTGGGAAAATATATTTTAAATGCATAAATATGACTTTGATTTAGATGTTGTGTTATGTCCACACACCTTCTCATTCATTTAACTTATTGTGTGTATTGTGTATTAGCTTGCTCAGTGTGCATGAGCAAATGGGTTGTGTCGCAATACAATCAGTTTTTATTTCACGACTTTTCAGGGCTCAAAATTAAGGATTTACCAAATTTATCTCTGACCACAGCAAATAAGTATTTCTTAGCCACAATTTTTAATGTGTCAAAACAAGGAAAATATAGCTGTATAGGTGCACTTTTTAATTCAACAAAACTTTTCTTTAAAAAAAGATTACATTTAAAAAAAGAATTATTGTCATGTATCTAAAATATGCACAGTAATCTGTCCTTGCTAAAAGTCCCAGATCATCAGGTAACTACACATAAACAAGGAGTAATCTCCCATTAAAGCAATGTTATTGGAAAAAATATAATTAAACCATATTAACAAAAATAACTGTAAGCAAAAGAAAGCAAGTGAAATATACCGTGTTTGATAATGGATCATGCACACATGGTTAATATAGGCCTGTTAATAATCTGCTCAAAGAATAATTAAAATGAAAGCAGTGACCGCTGCTGCTTACGAAATAATTTTTTTTTAAATCTTGAGCTCTTTTAAGCAGCAGGACTGTGGGTGCACGATCATCGCTCTCTGTCCAGTCTATTTCAAAGGGAACCGATCGCACCAGTTGAGCTTCCTCTAAGCATGGTTGCTTCGCGCAAGTTAACGGGAGTGCGCGTGCTTTACAGTCGCACGCATCACATTATCTGTGCGAGTGATCATCCTCTCGTTCAGTACACCTGCTTTCTTTTGCTCGCACGAACACAGTTATTTTTGTCAGTCGTGTTGCTTCTCGACTCTAAGATCACATTTGCACGAATATTGGGCCATGCTTATTGTCGAACCCTGCTTTTAAGAAAACTACAATTTAAAAATGATTTCCATCCAGCCAAAGTGGCTAGTGAAGGTGTCTGTCTAACCCGCCAGAGCTGAAATCTACCCGCATTATTTTTTTCTTCAGGAGAAAGTCTTATTTTTTTTATTTCAGCTAAAATAAAAGCAGTTTTCAATTTTTTTAAAAACAATTTTAAGGTCAAAATTATTAGCCCCCTTAAAGGGGAAATGAAGCACTCAGTCAAGTTTACCTTATTTTGTACATTGTATTCCACTTTAATGAAAATATATTAAACAAACTCGATTAATGTAATCATTTAGCAGAAAACGGCATGTTTTACTGTAGATTTTAGACCTAGGGCGCCGCCATCTTGGAATATCGCTGTGTCTGACGTCACGGGGTTGGTTCGCTGTGATAAGCTGAACGGACACAATAGAAGTAAAGGAGTGAACGCGGAGACTGGACAGCCTAATTTAACCCAATGCGTGAAGTTGTGGGCGTGGAGCTGCTGCAAATACAACCATTTAAGTTCTTGAGTTGTGTATTTTTCATTTGTTAATACCTCTCGTTTGATGTGAGAGGATCATAAGAAACGCGCTGATCTGAGTTTAGTCACGAGCAGAGGCGCGGTGCAAACGTCATGTGGGAGGGTTCTTTCACTTTTCACTGCTACACCCCCTTGCCTCTGCTCGTGTTCAAACCAAACTAAGATCAGCGCGGTGTTTCTTATGGCAGGTTTTTATCCTTCATACATGTTGAGAGATCGAGTTGATCGACTTGAAAAGGGAATATGTCTTGACATGATCCACACAGACGTGACTTAGTAAAGCATGAAGTCATGCATGATTTTAATCATTACATTAGTCTGAATGTAAATCCCCTCGTCAGGCAGCTCTGGAGCAGTGTGGACCAAAGCGCATCAAACGAGAGGTATTAACAAATGAAAAATACACAACTCAAGACACTTAAATGGTTGTATTTGTTGTGTTTGCGCCAGCTCTGTGATGCACATCCACAACTTCATGCATTGGGTTAAATTAGGCTGTCCAGTCTCCGTGTTTAGTCCATTACAGTGATGTATGAAACCCAGACAGGCAGTCAGGTAGAGTAATACAGAGAGTGAATCAAAGCGCATCAAATGATCGGTGATTAAAGGAGAAAAAAAAGAAAAATAGAATACATTTATATACTTTTATATTAGACACACATCTGATGCTTGTATTTGCAGCAGCTCCACGCCCACAACTTCATGCATTGGGTTAAATTAGGCTGTCCAGTCTCCGAGTTCACTCCTTTACTTCCATTGTGTCCGTTAAGCTTATCACAGCGAACCAACCCCGTGACGTCAGACACAGCGATATTCCAAGATGGCGGCGCCCTAGGTCTAAAATCTACAGTAAAACATGCCGTTTTCTGCTAAATGGTTACATTAATCGAGTTTGTTTAATATATTTTCATTAAAGTGGAATACAATGTGCAAAATAAGGTAAACTTGACTGAGTGCTTCATTTCCCCTTTAAGCTATATTTGTTTTTCGATAGTCTACAGAACAAACCATCATTATACAATAACTTGCCTAATTACCCTAACCTGCCTAGTTACTCTTAAGCCTTTAAATGTCACTTTAAGCTGTATAGAAGTGTCTTGAAAAATATCTAGTCAAATATTATTTACTGTCATCATGACAAAGATAACATAAACCAGTTATTATAATTTATTAAAACTATTATGATTAGAAATGTGTTGAAAAAAATCTTCTCTTTTTCTCTTTTTTGAAGTTTCATTCAGCAGATCTGCTGTTCCAGAGACACTTCAAGATACTCAGGTAATTACTCAATTTTATTGATTTATTTAAAATAACAATATACTATATATAATACATTTTATATTTCATACATTTCGTAAGCAGCAAGTATAAATAAATTGAAAGAGTTGTTTCTTGTCAGTTATTAAAATTTTGTGGTTCATTTCAGTGTTTAAATCATTTGGAGTTTGCATGAGTTTATTTGATTTTTTCATCAGGTTGAACATGCAGATGCCCTGACCTACACATCTGTGAGTTTCAGCAGTAAGCCCTCTAGAGGTGCTAAACAAAACAGCATTTCTCAGAATAATGACGTGTATTCGCAAATCAGGACATAAGCAGCTACTGAAAGACCTGGCTCTTTTGCCTGAGGGATGTAACGTACAAATGCATGAAGTGTGATGAAACTGAAATAGAAAATCACAGGATTGAAACAAATAAAAAGAAAACTCTACTGTATTAAAATATTTTGCCTCTCACATTCCATCCTTTGCTGTGACTCCTGTTTGGAATAATAAAAATGTATATATATGTATATATGTTCACTTATGCTTTTGAAATGTTTGTTTGTTATTCTATTTAATAATTTGATTGACATAATATTCATATACAATACGGCGCTAGTGTGACACAGGATGCCTGTAGATCGATTGTTTTGTTAAGAAACAGGCGCAGTTTTCGGCGCAGTTCGCTTTCACACTGCAAAGTTTCTAAATGGACCAAAATATTTAAAACAAGTCACGTGTGAGTAAACTCTCGTCACATTGGTCAGAGTTCCACGGAGTCCCGCTCAGCTGTCATGCATCTTTATTTTAACTTATGCTATGAGCAATAAGACATCGTAAGCAAAAAGCTGCGCTTTAATTTGAATGGTGACACCTACATCAATCATCGCCAAATATAAATCAGAGCTGAAACTTTCTCATACATAGCCTTTAGCTAGAATAATGCATTATAGGTTTTACATTATACTGTAGAGAGAAATAACAGATAAACCAAGAATGCAGTTCGGTCAATTTTCCTAATTGATAAACAGCTCTCGTTAATATTTAACGTAAATATATTCATATTTGACATGAAACGCACATTTAGTGGTAGAAATCCCGCCCAACTCATATTTCTCTCTTCATATAGCCATGTCTATTACATATCCATAATACACTGTGATATAGCCTGGTTCGTTGGATCATTTTGCTTTCTCACTTCTATCGATCCGCTCCAGAGTTCGTTTTAATCGAGCCGAGACCACCTTGTTCAGACGATCTCGGACCGATTCTCGGACCGATTTTTACATATGCCAAATGAACTGCACTAACTGAGGAAATGCGCCAGGTTCCGAAACAAAAGTCTATATGTGAAAGCTCCTTTAATATGTTGTACATGACTTTATTTTTTGCAAATAGGGAAATGGGTCAAAATGACAAATGTTTTTATCTGTTGTAAAGTCAAGGATATATGTTTCTTTATATGAACTGTGTTGGCCAAATTTCAAGAAGAATCTGTATATAGTATAGGAAGTTACATCTTTGTAGTGTAGACAATATTATTTTAATGTTTACTGTCAGAGTCCAGACACTAGTCCTGTCTTTTCTTGTATGTCGTGCTTGACTCGAGTTATCTTAGGGTGCTTTCACACCAGTGAATCGATTCAGTTGTTCCGAAACAGGGATTAAAATTGTTACATTGTTGCTCTCTGTTGTTGGCGCGGTTTGCTTTCACACTGCAAAGTTTCTAAACGGACCAAAAGAGCTAAAACAAGTCACGTGTGAGTAAACTCTCCTCACATTGGTCACAGTTTCATGGTTTATTTAGCAGAGTCCCGCTCAGCTGTCGGGGGTGGTTTGGTGGTGTTTGACAGCGTGCGCGCGACATGTCTGAAGAGCGAGGAGGGGAGGGGTGATGAGAAGGGTGCGCGACGTATTTTGAGGACCGGGAGGAAGACGCGCGATTTCCGGGAGATTATCACTTGTTTGCGGGCATCTGGGAGTCTCTGTGCATTTGCGGGATACTCCCGGAACTTCCGGGAGACTTGGGATGTCTGGAATGACTCATATAATCTACACATAATTCTCTCTTCATATAGCCATATGCCTATTACATATCCATAAAACACTGTGATATAACCGGGCTCGGATCGTATCGCTTTCTCACTACAATCGATCCGCTCCAGGGTTCGTTTCAATCGAGCCGAGACCACCTCATTCAGGCGGTCTCGGAGCGATTGCTTTGGCGCGATTCCGAGCGCGATTGCCCTGTTCACATATGCCAAACGAACTGCGCTAACTAGGCAAACGCGCCACGTTCCGGAACAAAAGTCTAGGTGTGAAAGCACCCTTAGGCCGGGCACTCATACTGCCTTGGTCGGTGTCTCTTGTCGTTGTTGTGAACGCGAGGTTTCGAGTGAGCTGCGTGTTCATGTCTTTGTAGCAAGCACGCGCACGCTCCTTAGGAGGCTTAGCCCTAGTGTGCTCTCTTGCTCGTGTTTGTGTGTGTTTTGTAGGTGGGATACTGTTCTATTCTCAGCGCCTCAGTCTAGTTGGTTTTGGTTGGCGCTGAGATTGAAACATGCACGTTGCATGTGTGAGTGCACGGTAAGCGTTTTATTTATCATGTACTCATGTCTTGTGTTCGGTGTCATCTTAGTGTTGTCAAAGCACGTAGCTCAGTGTTTACATTGTGGCCGATTGTCTTAGTGTTGTGTTTCATGTTAACACACAGTTAATGAGTTCTTTCATTACGTTTCCATCCACCTATTTTTGGATATGCGTATAAAAAACAGTTGATGGAAACGCCAAGATGCGCATAAAAAACATATGCACATAACTGAGTAGAATAAACTTTTTATTCGATAAGAAAAACACTTTTACTGAACAAATTCCAGTATGTGCATTAACCTCCTAGGGCCCGAGTGTCCACATACGTGGACAGCACATTTTTAGCTCTTAAGTGGCTATTTAAAATACTTTGAATGTTTTATATTTTGTCACAGACATACAGTGTCATCCTGCAACTGTTTTGCAGCATATGAAATGTCCCAAACCCTATGTTTAACTGTCCAAAATGGGATTTTTTTTTGTTTTTACTCTCTGATAGTAAAAGCAAGTTCAAAAACAAATTCTATGTTAAATATGCATAAAAGGAAATTCGGGTAAAAAGTTTTTTATGTAAATTCGGACCACGAGTCCACATATATGAACATAATTTTTCTCTAAAAGTACATCTTATCAAAAGTTGATACTTAGATTTTTATTCTAATTAGGTTCCAATAAGCCCAAATAGCAAAGAGAAATAAAAAATGCATGTAAAAAAAAAACCTTGGGCCTTAAGAGGTTATAAAAAGTCATGTGATTTTGTTATAAGAATTTGGATGATCAAAATGTGTGTGAATGGACAAACCAGCAGGCTGAGCATTGTAAAGCATCCTAAAGTTGTTTTGGTCATTCTAAAATGCCTTAACCATTTCAGTATTAGTGTTGTTATATTATTTATAAGCTCCAGAATCAAGAGCGTCTGTGCTCTGCAGCTTCAAATGTCACCATGCATTCACTGCGTGTCAGGATTGCCTTATAAGGGACAAGTCATTTATTAAATAATCAAAAGATTCACGCAGCTTCTCAGACCGCAGCAAATTCCATTTTTACTGTTGATATTTGGCGCCAGTTAATCAGGAAGTGACGATTTTGTTGGCTTTGACTCGTTGGATGGAAACGCTGCTTTATTCGCACATCTTTTATGCGACAATCCAGTTTTGCGCATAAAGTTAATTTGCATTTTTGGATGGAAACATAGCTAATGGCTGCGTGTTCTAGTCCCGTTTTACGTGAGCACATGGCTTTTGTTGTCTTTTTGTGTTATATGCTCTCCTTACTATTGTCTAGTCCAACCCTCCTTGTTATCCCTTTATTAGTTTATTCAGTTCACCTGTTAGTTTGTTAATTATTTCTTTTTATAGTCTTCTCGTGTCTGCTGGCCTGCGCCAGTTCGTCATACGTCGTACTTCATGTTCCTGCCGTGTCTTGTTCAGAACTTCCCTGCCAGCCCAGAAAAGTCTGTTTTTTTTTTGTCTTTTCTCGTACTTGAATTCTTGCTCCTTTCCCTAACCCACACCCTTGACAGTTTGCTATCTTGGCTATGATTAATAAAAACAGCTCTATATTGTGACCTTGTATCCTGTTGATTGGGTGTTTCTTTGATGGAGAAATATGCAAATACTGATGCAAAAAATACTATAGACATTGTGACTGGCAAATTAAATTTATCTTTTTGAGTTATTCAGAAAGCAACCATGATGTAAGTTTAAAGTGTGTGCGTTTCTTTTAAATTCACAGATTAATAGCTAATTTATGGCATTACTTAAGCAATTTAGTCATGAATAGGACAATGCACCGCAGTGGCATTTATAGGATATTTGTGTGGGTGTTTGAGGTCTGACTTTCAGATACTAAGAACAGCTTTTAATGAAGTATCTGAAAGAGGTGAAAGGTATTTCGCAAATAGGATAGTCTTTATAAGGCACATGATTGTACTACCCCAGTATTCTGATCTTTCTCTTGGTCTGCACTACTGACGCTTTTCAGACTCAGCATGTGTAAGTTAATACCTCTTGAATTATATTAAATTGTTAGTACTTCAGTATTATTTATTTACCTGGGCTTATTTTGGAGTTTTCCCACTACAGGTGAAATGGCTGCTAATGTTTCAGAAATATGTGAAATAAAATGTGTCACAAATTTATATTATATAGACAAAGATAATGAATTTATTTGTAGTATTGAAAGTTCAACAATGCCTTTAGAGTATAATTGCACATTGAGGAACCAAACTTGTGGCTTTCTTATTCAAGGTAAGCATATATATTTCTTTATGTTTTTAAACTTATTATTGCTTAGAATGCACATGTACAAAATTTAAAATATTGAGGCAGTAATGATTTGGAGATTCAACATCTATTAAAGATTCTATGGGCTTTTAATCATTACATGTATTGTATTAATCACTGATGTGTTACTATTTGAGTAACCAAAATGTTTCCCCATGTTTTAGAAAGTCAGATTCAAAACTGGTCTTACCATTTGGTGTTTATTGCCAATACTCTCATTTTGCTCTTGAGTGGAATAATCAACATAATTCTGTGCAAAACACTGAGTAGAAAGAATGAGTTGCTTGCAGGTAAATTTCAACCTTATAATGATGGTTCCATGTTGTACTTTTGTCCGGTCAGTTTTTATAGTGTAGTCAATTTTTGTATGCTTTAATTTTCCTAGCACAACAAAGTGAGATTCGACCAGTTCCTGACTCTGATACTAATCATTCTACAGTAAGTATGAAACTCTGCTTTTTCATAATAATTTTGACTCATGACTGTATCGTTTACATCAGCGGTGTCCAAACACGGTCCTGGAGGGCCGGTGTTCTGCAGATTTTAGCTCCAACTTGCCTCAACACACCTGCATGGATGTTTCTAGAAAGCCTAGTAAGAGCTTGATTAGCTAGCCCAGGTGTGTCTAATTGGGATTGGAATTAAACTTTGCAGGACACCGGCCCTCCAAGACCGAGTTTGGGCCCGCTGGTTTACATCAACACTTTGATAAAAACACTTGATGAAAAAAATCATTTAAATATTTCACCATTTGATTTCTTGACCCAATTTCAATTCTTAAATTGAACTGTAGTTATAAAAATGCTAACTAGGGTTGGGCTGACAGACGATGCCATCGTCCATCGCCGATGGCCAATAGACAACACGGTGCTGAGCCGGCATCGCTGATCCTCCGCCCTGCCCCCGTCACAAACACGCGAAAAATACACACTAAGGCCCCGTTTACACTAATACGTCTTAGTTTTAAAATGGCATTTTAGAACGAAAATGATTTACATACACACCGTGGTTTATCTAGCATTTCTGAACAGCCCTCCTTTCGTTGAAAGCGCACATCACGTGACCACCCACACACACACAGCCCCACACACTGTCATGCGCTCGTCTGAGCTCTAAAGAGCAGTGCTTGTCAGACAGTTTATCAAGGATATACCGCTGGATCGCGTCTCACTATAGTTGTTAAACGTGATGTTTAATTAATCTTGTGTCTATCTAATGACTCTTCGGTCTTTTGAATCTATCAGGTAACATGTCACAGGATCAGTACACTGCTTCAATCTTTCGCTTTCACGCTTGTACTTAGTAATTTTAGTGAAACCCTCAGATACTGTTGGTTGTGCACCTTTTTTACTAACCATGTTTGTGGACTCCATTATAACGACACAGATCCCTCTGCCTATTCATGCCAGAGTCCCGTGGAAAAAGTGATTGACAGGTGGTAATTTGTGTGTTACTTATCTTTATTTATTTAGGATTTGGTTATGGGTAAAACAAAGACCATGCGGGTCAGGTATTTAAAACGGTAGGCTACAAATAATTAATTCCTTATGAATTAATTAATTATTCATAAATAACTCATTCACCTCTGCCTATGACGACGATGTCATCGTCCATCACAATGTTTCACATTAGACATCGTACAATGCCAAATTGGTAGGCATCGCCCAACCCTAATGCTAACCTTACATTTTAGAATCTAAAACCAAACTTTTATTTTGACAGGCTGTTGTCGAAGGTATCGAGGATCTCAACGACAACACATACGAAGAGATGAGGCCAACCATATAGGAATGTGAGGACAACTCATACAAAAAGACAAAGAGATGATTCCAAACATCAAGGACTTCCAGGACAATACATCTAATATACAAACACAGTTCATTAAATGTGTTCACATAGACATCACCTGCGTATATGCAATAAAATTTCCGGTTAACTATGTATATATTTATATAATAACTTATATTTGATTGTAACTTTAACTTAATTTGATTGTAATGCAATAATGTGCACCTTTTGTAAAGCTGCTTTGAAACAATAATTATTGTAAAAAGCGCTATACAAATAAACTTGAATTGAAAGTTTGTTTGTGTTTTAGTTTTCACAAAATATACAATAATTCATTGAGTAACTTGCCATCTCCAGGATGATTTTTTTTTTTTTTTTTTTTTTTTAAAGATTTATTTTTGGCCTTTTTGCCTTTATTAAGCGGATAGGACAGTGTTTCATACAGGAAGCGAAGTGGGAGAGAGAGAGGGGGTAGGGACGGGAAATGTCCATGAGCCGGGATTCGAACTCGGGATGCCCTGAAGTGCAACTGCACCATATGTCAGCGCACTAACCACTAGGTTATTGCGCTGACTCCAGGATGATTTTTATGGACAGAATTTAAAGGCACAGCCTAGGCTCAAAGGGCAACTGTTTGGGGAGGAACCTGGGGTAACTTGCCATCTCCAGGTTGGAAGAGCTGAAATTTTTTGAGGTTTTGTTCACGAGGGAAAGAACAATGGAACAAAAGATTGAAAGGTGGATTAATGTAGCAGCAGCAGTAACGGAGTTAAATACTGGTCTGTTGAACAAAAGAAGGAGCTGAGCCGAAAGTCCAAGCTATTGTTTTACAGGTCAGTCTATGGTTCTACTCTCCCCTATGGTCATGGTCGAAAGTACAAGATCTCGGATACAAGCGACTGCAATGTGTTTCCTTCTCACAGTGGTAGGGTGCACCATTAAAAAGGAGCTTGAAGTAGAGTAGTTGCTGCTTTACATCGAGAAAAGTCAGTTGAGGAATCTCAGACATCTGTTTTGTTGCCTCCTGGATGCCCTACCTAGGGAGATGTTCTGAGCTTGTCTGGCTGGGAGGAGAGCCAGTGGATGACCCAAGACACAATGGAGGGACTACGTCTCCTGGCTTGTCTGTGAACGCCTAAGGATCCCCCCGGAGGTGCTGGAGGAAGTGTCTGGATAAGAGGGAAGTTTTGGGTTCTTTATTGAGACCTGGCCCTCGGTCTGGCCCCAGAAAAGCAGCAGACAATGATGATGATGATAATTCATATGAAGATTTGATTAGGTGTACAGACTTTTGATTTTGATTTATTCACCCATAAATAGCTCAATTCTGTGACATTCTCCACATCCCCTGTTGCGATGTTATGTCTATGTCTACATGTTTATGTGCTTGTTGCTGGGGCTTTTTTCCCCCTGATCTCACACTGCCCACCTTCAAGGATAGTCTGAGATGGGCTTTTTTTCGCCTCCTTTTTCCCTAATGTATCTTATTTCCTCATTCTAAAGCTACTTCTTGTCTGTATGGTTGGAGGGGTCCAATTTCGCTACATGTAAAAGTTTATGTGACAAATATTGTCACATAATTTTCATCATCGTCATTATCATCATCACCACCATCATCATCATTTACTCACCTCTCACTTGTTTCAATCCTTTATGTGTGTAATTCTTCTGTTGAACACAAGAAGTTATTTTGAAAAAACTGTTGGAAAACTGAAACCACTGACTTCCGTAGTATTTGTTTTTCTTACTGTAGAAGTCAATGATTAAAGATTGTCACCTTTCTTCAAAATATATTTTACATTCAACAAAATAAAGAAACTCATAAAGGTTTAGAACCACCTGATGTGAGTGAATTGTGAGTAAATTATTATTTTTGAATGAACCATCCCTTTAAGTGATAATGTTATGATCTGCTGCTAAAAGTTGCTTACAGTATAAGGCATTCCTTAAATGATTTTCTTTTTTGCCCCTCACAAAATGAACTTGGTCAAAACTTGAACTGCAAAATCATGCAAATTACTGAAGACAACACAAATACAGAGAATTAAAAATCAGGGCTTAATCGACTCTACTCAAGCCTTATAAAGCCAACAAAGTCCAAAATTACTGAAAAAATTCAGGAGTTGGACTGTAATGAAGGGGTCTCGATCTCTGCTCTGACAACTTCTGTTGTTAAAAATGTAACCAAAATCACATAATTGATTATTTGTTTCTTTTAATAATGTGTTCTGTTTTCGATTGGTTTAGCAGCACTCATTAATATTTGATAAAACTTTTTAAAATAATTAAATTTAAAAACAATTGTCAAAACTGAAGGCTTCAGAACATTCATGTCTTTAATGGGGTAAGAGGCGAAAGTGAATATATATTTAATAAGCTGCAGGAAACCTATGTAGGTGACCACGAGAAGCACATTTAAAATGACACACTGTGGTTTCAGAAACTAGATGTAAAACAACATGGCCTAATTTTTCAGTTTGCAAAAGGTTCTTTGTGGCATGTCAATAAAAAAGAAAAATAGACCACCGCAACGTTAAGTGCAACACTTAAAGTGACAGTTCACTTAAAAAAAATAAATAAATAAAATAAAAATCATTATTTGCCCAGCCTCCACTTGCTCCAAACCTGTTTAAGTTTTTCAAAGGAAGGTATTAAAAAATTAACTAAAGAATAAAAAAAAAAAACAGCCATTGTTTTTCAGTTTTAATATGTCTTTACACTGTGTCTCAGTGTCCATGTGATTTCTCACGTGTGACTATATAATTTAATGGTCTTACCTACAGCACTATAGCAAGGTGCATTATGGTAAATGGCTTATAGTTGATTTACGTGTTACTGTATATTATTTATATGGGTTACATGGGTTGTTTTGTTATAAACATTATGTGTGTTTATGTTTGAGGCATCTGTAGTTTAAGCTCAATATTTCCTTGATTGATAAAATATTGGTATTCAACGAGGGTGGTGTGCAAAATAAGCACTCGGTGGTATGGTCCCGTAAAGGGCTGTTCAGTTTTGTGCTCAGAATTAAAAGGCTGTCAGATAATGCTGCCTCCTGATTATTCTGTCAGTTCTCTTGCATACACTCATGGTCATGCGATATATGGGACATGAGTGTTCTACATGCTGGCTTTCTAAATTGAAGAAAGATGTGCACTATAGTTGCTAACACCCCGCTAACCACTCAAATTAGTCACACAGGTTAGCTTCAGTCATACTCAAGTACAGCCAGTTGTTACTAATATACAGTTGAAGTCAGAATTATTAGCCCCCTGAATTATTAGCCCCCTGTTTATTTTTTCCCCCAATTTCTGTTTAATGGAGAAATTTTTTTTAACACATTTCCAAAGATAATAGTTTTCATAACTCATTTCTAATAACTGATTTGTTTTATGTTTGTCATGATGACCGTACATAATATTTTACTACATATTTTTCAAGATACTAGTATTCAGCTTAAAGTGACATTTAAAGGCTTAACTAGGTTAATTAGGTTAACTAGGCAGGTTAGGGTAATTAGGCAAGTTATTGTATAACGATGTTTTTTTCTGTGGACTATCGAAAAAATATATAGCTTAAAGGGACAAATAATTTTTACCTTAAAATGTTTTTTTAAAAATAAAAAAAACTTTATTCTTGCACAAAATAAAACAAATAAGACCTTCCCCAGAAGAAAAAATATTATCAGACATACTGTGAAAATTTTCTTGCTCTGTTAAACATCATTTGGGAATATTTAAAGACAAAAAAAAAAGAAAAAAAATTTGAAAAGGGGCTAATATTTCTGACTTCAACTCTGTGTGTGTGTGTGTATATATATATATATATATATATATATATATATATATATATATTAGTGCTGGGCCGTTAACGGCGTTAACGTGCTGCGTTAACGCGAGACTCTTATCGCGCGATAAAAAAAATATCGGCGTTAATCTATTCTCAAAGTTGGGTTGGGAGCTGGGTCTATTTTACGCAAGCTATGATGGCTTTCACCTTGATATATTACCGCGGATGTATACCTGACTGGTGTGCCGTCTGCTCTTTTGAATCAAATCAGCAGAGGCTCTAACTGTTGGGCAGTTTCACTTTTCATTTATTCCTTCGTGACAAACTGGGGTATTAGACGCAAATACGGAGTAAGGACAGGTGAGAGAGTTATGGAATTTAATGACGCATGCCAAATGGTAAGAAAAAAAACTTCCGCATTTCACGATGTGTGTGTGTGTGTGTGTGTATGTGTGTGTGCCGTCCTTTCTGACAGCCACGTGTGGACCTTGTCGGAAAATATGGCGAAAGGTCCTAAAGACCGCGGTGTTTACTTCAATAATGCCACTAATATCTGCATACTCCACGTCTTCATTCCATTTCAGTGATGACTTTAGTCAGATTAAGCTCATCAGAATTCGCTGTTTGGAGCTTATGTAGACCTACAGTTCAAAATTCATGTTTAACTGAATAAACAGTTAGTAAACACGAGCACATCTTATTGAACATCATTTATTTTCATCACCAATTATCATAGTAGAACAGTTTTTCAAGCAGTTTGTGACGCATTTTGGAAACATTTTGGAGAAGAGACCCTGGTCTAATGCGACACCCGGCTTGAGAAACCCGTTCTCAAAGACTTATTATTTGGGTAACACACATATTCTGAATACCTTCGGCAGAATTCAAATGAGCCATTTTAATCTAGATTAATCTAGATTAATTTCGAAATTAATCTAGATTAAAAAAATTAATCTATGCCCACCTATAATATATATATATATATATATATATATATATATATATATATATATATATATATATATATATATATATATATATATATTTTTTTTTTTTTTTTTTTTTTCTTTTTTAAATATTCCCAAATGATGTTTAACAGAGCAAGGAAATTTTGCAGCTGGAAGGGCATCCGCTGCATAAAACATATGCTGGATAAGTTGGCGGGTCATTCTGCTGTGGCAACCCCAGATTAATATAAGGACTAAGCCGAAAAGAAAATGAATGAATGAATATATAAACATATACATGACTGACATACAATTAGATTTCAAAGTGTTGCATATTTTAATTTAAAACTTGGAATTTTTTCCCCCTTGCAGATGGTGATTTGACAAACCCATTGTTTCATTTACTCATCAAACATCATTTCTATGATAATAATGATCTTCCTTGTAGCATTGCAATGTAAGTCAGATCATCAGTTATCAGATTTTTTTTTTACATCTTTTGATTCCCATTAGTAGTTTTATTTGCAGAACTATAAAGTTAACAATCAATATATATTAGTCGATATATAAGTTACAGTCAGTATTGTATTATATGGACATCCAGCGTTCACAAAAAGTTTGGCCAGAGGAGAAATGGTCGTGCCTAACTGAGCCTGGTTGCTCTCGAGGTTTTTTGAAGTTTGTTCCCCGCCACTGTCACTACTGGCTTGCTTGGTTTAGGACTTGTAGAGCTGCACGTCAATGGACTTGCTCTTCAGTGTTTGGACTTTCAATTTAAACCACACTGAACTGAACTAAACTGAACTTTAAATATGAAAACTGGACTGACACAGTCTCAATTTACTAGATTTTTTAAAACAGTTTTATTCAACAGATCTGCTGTTCAAGAGACATTTCAAGATACTCAGGTAAATGCTCAATTTTTTGGATTTATTTAAAATAACTATATATATATATATATATATATATATATATATATATATATATATATATATATATATATATATATATATATATAATACATTTTATATTTCATACCTTTCTTAAGCAGTAAATATAAATATATTGAGAGAGTTGTTTCTTGTCAGTTACTAAAATTTAGCATTTCATTTCTTTCATTTCAGTGTTTAAAAAAATGACCTGACCTACACATCTGTGAGTTTCACCAGTAAGCCCTCTAGAGGTGCTAAACAAAACAGCATTTCTCAGAATAATGACGTGTATTCGCAGATCAGGACATAAGCAGCTACTGAAAGACCTGGCCCTTTTGTCTGAGGGATGTAAATCATGTACAATGCTTTACTGCATGTACAAATAAATAAAGTGTAATTAAACTGAAATTAAATCAAAGCATCTGCATTTAGATTGAAACAAATAAAAAAGAAATCTATAGCTGCTGTATTTAAACAGTTTGTTTCTCACATTCCATCCTTTTCTTTTAGACCCGTATGCAGTCTAATGTATAATTTTCACTTGTGTTTTTCACATTTTTGTTTTTGTTATTCTATTTAATAATTTGATCTACATATTATTCATATACACTACAGTGCTTGTGTGACTCAATATGTTATAGTTTATTTTTTGCAAATATGAGAATTGGTCAAAATGACAAATGTTTTTATCTGTTGTAAAATCAAGGATATATGTTGCTTCATTGGTATTGCGTTGCCCGAATTTAAAGAACAATCTTTACGTAGTATATGAAGTTACATCTTTGTAGTTGTCACGCTGGTAGGCAAGGCAGACAAGGACAGTTATCTTTTATGAGTTTTATTCAAAACAAGTTACTGAATCCAAATGAGGAAGCAGGAGAGTGGTGTTACGACTGTTAGCAATCTTCTTCAACAGCTCACAGGTAAACATCTGATGCTATAGCGATCTCAAACACAGTTCATTCTTGGGAACATCAGAAGGTGAGTATACAGACTCACAGCTCATCAGGTAAAGGTAGATCTTCAAGTAAACACCATATAAGAGTAATCACTTCCCTTGATCAGTAGATTAAGGATCCGAAGGCACATAAGGAACATCTATGGAAGAAGAGGAGAAGACGAAGGAGCGAAGATGAGGACAACCATCCAACTTCAATACTGGCCGATGAGTAGAAGAATGAGGTAGGTATTTATAGTGTCCTTGATGAAGGGGAACAGGTGCAGGTGATTAGAAGGCTGATGGTTTGCGGGATTGGAGAGAGGTGGTTTGTGAGGGAGAGCGGTGATTGGTGGAGCAGGAACGAGCCGAGGGTGTGACAGTATCCCCTCCCCCTCCATTGGGTGACTCGTGGCACCCTAGACCGGCCGCAGGGACGACCACGCTCTTGAGGAGCTGGGCGTTCGAGGTGACTATGCTGGAATTACTCAAGGAGAGTTGGATTTAAGATGTCATCGCCAGGTGTCATGGATCTCTCCTCAGGACCAAAGCCTTCCCAATCTATGAGATATTGGAGCTGGCCAGTTCCACCGCAGGGAGTCGAGGATTTGGTGGTGGTAGGTTAAGACTGTAAGTGATGGGGTTGATCTGGAAGTGCACGGTGAATGGTTGGTGAATGGTTCCCCTGGTTGGTAACTAGGATTCAGTAGGCGGTGACGATTTGCGTTGGTGGTATACCTCCGCACTGCTCGTTGAAGATGGATATGCGCTGAGTCCCATACCCTCTCGCTCTCTTGGAACCAGTGATCCACTGCGGGCACTTCCAAGGTTTTACCTGTCCAGTGAAACAAGGATGGCTGATAACCTAGGACACATTGAAAGGGGGTTAGACCAGTAGAGGTTTGACGAAGGGAATTTTGAGCATACACAGCCCATGGTAGATACTGGCTCCAGGTGTTTTAGTGATTGTTGCAGTACGATCGGAGGTACCGAGAAATCTTTTGAATTTTACGCTCAGTCTGTCCGTTTGTCTGAGGGTGGTAACTAGAAGAAAGGCTGATGGTAGTACCCAGGAGATGGAAGAACGCCCGCCAGACCCTGGAGATGAATTGTGGTCCTCTATCTAATACAATATCCTCTGGGAACACATGTTGGAAAAGGGCTTCTGCAGTTTCCAGAGCTGTAGGAAGACTTTTTAGAGGGATTAGTTTACATGACTTTAAAAATCAATCAACTACTACAAGAATGGTGGTATACTTGTGATGAAGGCATATCGGTGGCAAAGCCAATTCCTAAGGGGGTCCAGAGTCGGCGGGGAATGGGTAACGGCTGCAGTTTACCTTCAGGCAGGCAGCGAGGTGTCATTGTGATGGCACAGACCGAGCAACCCTTAACGTACTGGGCAACATCATGGGTCATTTTGGGTCACCAATACTTTTGTCTCAGGAGCGAGAGGGTTCGCCTGCTGCCAGGATGTCCTGAGCAGAGGGAAGTGTGCGTACTATCCAGGAGTGGTATACGATGCCAGGTAGGCACATAGAGGAGGCCTTGAGGGAGTTCAGGGGGAGCTGGATCCTCTATTGTGGCTGAGTGGATATCCTCATCCTGTTGCCACATAATGAGAGCGATAAAGCAAAAGGTGGTAGCACATGTTCAGGAGAATCATGGTTAGGATCAGGTGAGTACATCCGAGAGAGAGTGTCAGCTTTCACATTCTTGTGGCAAGGCTGATAGGTGATATTAAAGTAGAATCATGCGAAAAATAAGGACCAGCGAGCTTGACGGGCATTGAGGCATTTGGCATTTCGAAGATACTGGAGATTTTTATGGTCTGTGATAACAGTGAAAGGACATTGAGCTCCTTTAATCCAATGTCGCCATTCCTCAAGTGCGAGTTTGATGGCCAACAGCTCTCGGTCCGTGATGCCATAATTTTGGTCTTCAGTTTGGCAAAAGCGTGCTGCGCTTCAGAGGTCCAGGTGAGAATACGTCTTCCACCTTTTAGAAGGGAAGTCAAAGGAGCGGAAAGGATGCTATAGTTCTTGATGAACCGTCTATAGACGTTGGCGAAGCCCAGAAATCGTTGTAGCTCTTTGAGGGTCTTCTGTGTTTCCCACTGAGAGACGGCGTCCACTTTGCCTTGCTCCATACTGACTCCATCGGCAGTGATCACGTATCCAAGGAAGGAGATGGTGGTTTTATGAAATTCGCAGTATTCAGCTATGAGGAAGAGTTTGTTTTATCGGAGACGTTGAAAGACTTGTTAAACATGAGACTGGTGTTCTTTTAGGTTACAGGAATAGATCAGGATATCATCGATAAAGACTATCGTGAAACAATGGAGGAAGTATCTGAAGATTTCATTCATGAAATTCTGGAAGATGGAAGGACTGTTTGCTACGCCATAGGGCATGACCTGATGTTCATAATGGCCGGAGGGGGTGATGAAAGCCATTTTCTATTCATCCCCTTTTTGGATACGAATCAAATTATAGGCACTTCGAAGATTGAGCTTACTGAAGATGTGCGCTTCTCTGAGCTCCTCCAGAGCAGCGGGAACCAGTGGTAGCGGGTAAGCAAATTTCACAGTGGCAGTGTTCAGCACTTGATAATCGATACAGGGCCTTAATCCTCTGTCCTTCTTGGACATGAAGAAGAAGCTGGATGCAGGATCTCGAGATTCCAGGATCTCGCCTGTATCCCAGTTGATGCGGGTTTGGTGTTGCTTGAGCCACGGTCTACCCAAGATGACATCAACGTTGGCGTGAGGGAGGATGAGTAAGGTTAGCTTCTCTTGATGTTTAAGGGGAGAGAGAAGAATTACTTCTTTCGTGCGTCTGGATATTTTTCCATCGCCTAATGGTGAGCTCTGTATGGTGGTTATTTCGTACTGAATCTCATTACGAATGGAGGGAATACGATGCTTGGAGATGAAGTTGAAAGAGATAAAGTTTGCAGCCACTCCAGAATCCACCAGCACATGTATGGGGAGGGTATGGGAGTTCACAATTAATTCTGCTTGCATATGTGGTATATGAGATACAGAGGGTGTGAGCATAATCTTACTCAACATTAGGCGAGGCGGACGAACTGGGCAGGCTGAGATGAGGTGAGTGGATTCCCTACAGTACAGGCAGAGCTGGTTGTGTATCTGCCGTTGACGTTCGGAGGATTCCAAATGGTATGCATCCATGATCATAGGCTCTTCAGCTTCCGGCGCTGGTGATGGAGCACTGCGGGGTAACATTGGGTTAACAGACGTGGGAGATGTACAGGCAAATAGATATTGTGATACGCTGATAGTCTTTTTATGAAGGTTTCTAAATTGGCATTATCATAAATGACCATTAGTTTACGAATCTGAGGTTCAGTACCTTACGGTAAGCTGCTAGGAGGGCAACTTGATTCCACCCACTACTGGCAGCGAGTGATCTGAACTGCAGCGTCTATTCATGAATGGTGAGGTTTTTTTTTTTGCGAAGATTAAATCAATTCATCATGTACTGGTAGGGAAGTGAGTGGAACTGTGAATACCTCTTTAAAGTGATTCATGAACGTTTGTGCGGTGGCCATCACCAGACTACTGGCATTCCAAAAAGCATCTGCCCACTGTAGAGCTCGTCCTGAAAGCAGGGAAATCATGAAAGCAACTTTCGAAATTTCGTTAAGAAATTGGTGAGCATTAGATTAGATTAGATTAGATTAGATTCAACTTTATTGTCATTACACATGTACAAGTACAAGGAAATGAAATGCAGTTTAGGTCTAACCAGGAGTGCAATAGCAGCAAGTGCAGGATACAGGTATAAGTTATAAAGTGCAGTTATAGAAAAACTATGATGATATTTACAAATGGATGTACTATGAACATTATATACAGGTTGTAAACAGAGTTGTGAACAGAGATTTACAATAGATGGATATATGTACAGGTTGCTATTAATAATCAGAAGTGTGCAGATAGATAAACATAATTATAAATGTATATGTACAGTGGGTGTGTACATAATTACAAATGTACATGTGCAGTGGGTATGTACAGTTCAAATAAATGAATCAGTGCAATGAATATGTGCAATTTTTAAATGTGCAAATGTTAAATAGTGCAGTGATTATGAGGAGTCTGAGTTATGAGCAGAGTGGGGGTGTATTAGGGGGGCAAAGAGTCAGTGGGGGGCAGTGTTCAAAAGGGTGACAGTTCTGGGGAAAAGGTGTTCCTTAGTCTACTGGTTTTTGTCCGGGGGAGCCTGAAGCGCCTGCCAGAAGGCAGGAGAGAAACCAGTTTGTGAGCAGGGTGAGAGGAATCCTTAAGAATACTGTGTGCTCTGCGCAAACAGTGTTTCCTCTGGATGTCCTCTATGGTTGGCAGTGTGGTCCCTGTGATGCGTTGGACAGTTTTCACCACCCGCTGCAGTGCCTTACGCTCAGCAACAGAGCAGCTTCCATACCAGACTGTGACACAGTTCGTCAGAATGCTTTCTATTGTGCAGCGGTAGAAGTCCACCAAAACGGCTGATGATAGCTGGTTCTTCTTAAGTTGCCTTAAGAAAAATAGGCGCTGGTGAGCCTTCTTGACCAGGCTGGAGGTGTTGGTGGTCCAGGAAAGGTCCTTTGAGATGTGGGTCCCCAGGAACTTGAAGGATGAGACAGGCTCAACGGCCATCCCATTGATGTGAATGGCATCATGTGAGCCTGTTTGTCCCTTCCTGAAGTCCATAATGAGCTCCTTGGTCTTGTCGGTGTTAAGGAGCAGATTATTGTCGGTGCACCAAGTGGCCAGATGCTGTATCTCCTCACTGTAGGCAGTCTCATCATTGTTGCTGATTAGACCAATCACTGTGATGTCATCTGCAAATTTGATGATGGCGTTGGATCTGTTCACAGGCCTACAGTTGATGGTAAAAAGGGAGTTTGACTGTGATGGAGCATATGTGGCCTGATCTAACATTCTGTGGTCTGTTAGTCCGGAAGTCCATACCCCAGTTGCAGAGAGACGTGTCGATATCCAGGTCTCTAAGTTTGATCATTAACTTAGAGGGTATCACAGTGTTGAATGCTGAGCTGAAGTCCACAAACAGCATTCGTGCATAAGTGTTTTTATTGTCCAGGTGTGTGAGTACAGAGTGCAGTGCTATGGAGACTGCATCTTCTGTGCTCCTGTTGCCACGGTAGGCAAACTGATGTGGGTCCAGTGTGGATGGCAGAGAGTCTTTCAGATGTGCCAGGACCAACCACTCTAAGTACTTTATGATGATGGGTGTGAGTGCTCCAGGGCGGTAGTCCTTCAGGCATGTTGGGCTGGAGTGTTTCGGCACTGGCACAATAGAGGTGGTTTTAAAGCATGTTGGCACAGCTGCTAGGTTAAGGGACAGGTTGAAAATGTCTGTGAATACCCCAGCGAGCTGTTCTGCACATGCTTTGAGGACACGCCCAGGAATACCATCTGGTCCAGCAGCCTTACGCACATTGATCCGACTCAGTGCGGTGTAGACTTCTGAGGAGGTGAATGTGATAGGTGAGTGGTCTGTTGAGGAAGTGATCCTGATGTAGGGTTCTTTATTGTCTCTTTCAAAGCGGGCATAAAAGTCATTAAGCTCGTTCAGGAAGGAGACATTTGTGGCTGTGGGTGTGGACTGGCTGGGTTTGTAGTTGCTTATGGCCTGTATGCCCTGCCACATGCGCCGAGGATCAGAGTTGGAAAAGTGCTCCTCTAGCTTTAGCTTGTAACAGTGCTTGGCCTTTTTGATGCCCCTCTTCAAATTAGCCCTGGAAGTGCTGTAGGCCTGTGCATCCCCTGATCTGAAGGCAGTGTTGCGTGCCTTCAGCAGGAGGCGCACCACCTTGTTCATCCATGGCTTTTGATTTGGGTATGTGGTGATCGGTTTCTGGGTTGTAACACTGTCTATGGTGGTGTTGATGTATTCCAGAACAGAGGAAGTGTAGCTGTCAATGTCTGTGTGAGAGCCACAGGTGGCCTGGGAAGCAAACATACTCCAGTCTGTGTGTTGAAACCTGTCTTGGAGTGTGGAGTCTACCCCCGCTGGCCACACTTTGATGGTCCTCACTGATGGCTTCACACGGTTGATGAGGGGTGAGTATTTGGGAATGAGGAACAAAGAAAGGTGATCTGATTGACACAGGTGGGGGAGGGGGGTCACAGCGTAGGCTTCAGCCATGTTTGTGTATACCTGGTCCAAAGTTTTGTTTTCCCGTGTGTGACAGAAAATGTTTTGATGGAATTTGGGAAGCACTGTCTTTAAGTTTGAGTCAAATTAAAATCCCCCGCAACAATAAAAGCAGCCTCCGGGTGAGCAGTCTGTTGTTTGCTGATGGCTGCATGAAATTCATTCATAGCGAGCTTGGCATCAGCATCGGGTGGAATATAGGCGGGAATTATTATAATGGAGGTGAACTCACGTGGCAGATAAAAGGGTCTACATTTAACCATTAGAAATTCCAGATTAACAGAGCAATGTCTCCCAACAATGACAGAGTTTGTGCACCAAGCTTTGTTAATATAAATGCATAATCCTCCACCTCTGGTCTTACCGGAGTCATCCGCCGTTCTGCCTGCTCGGAATGTGTGATGCTCAGTTAAAGATACAGCGTTGTCTGGTATCCTGCTGTTTAGCCATGTTTCTGTGAAAATCATGACATTACAGATCCATAATCTTTTGCTGTGGTTGATGCGCAGTCGAATCTCATCCATTTTGTTCACCAGGGACCGTACATTGGCGAGGAAGATGCTGGGTAAAGAGAGCCGGTGTGGTGTTAGCTTTAGCTTTACCCCGTCTTTGTTCACAATCGCGCCGACGCCTTCGAGCACTTCCGCCCAGCCGGGCAGAGCGCTTAGCCTTGGGTGTTTTGGCGATCTCAGGGATAAGTCGAAGATTGCTGATAAAACTGTCCGGAATGCACAAACCAATATCCAAGATCTCCTATCGGGTGTACGATGTAAAGGCATTACTGTTCTGCACGAACAGACCCGAAATGAGCAGGAAAAATACTGCAAAACTGCAGAAACTGGAGAGACGCCGAGCCTCGCGATGTGTACGCGCCGCCATCTTTGTCTTGTCATTAGCTTCCATATACAGTGAACATTGAAGAAGAAAACCATTGCAGGTGATCGGTTCGCCCGAGTAACTCATGGGTCGAGCAAGTGGGGTGCTCATGATGACCACCAGGTTGCAAGTGGAATTCAAGGGAGAGGAAGGCAGTGTTTGTCGCATGGTATGGACCATACCAGCGTATGGGTCCGGAACGCTTCCGGTTAGCACAGAGCTAGCTTCCATGACCGTGTTGTTTATCTTCAGGGCCGGTATTCTGTCACGCTGGTAGACAAGGAAGACAAGAATGGTTATTTTTTATGAGTTTTATTCAAAACAAGTCACTGAATCCAAATGAGGAAACAGGAGAGTGGTGTTACGGCTGTTAGCGATCTTCTTCAACAGCTCACAAGGTAAACATCTGATGTTAGCGATCTTACACAGTTCATTCTTGGGAACATCAGAAGGTGAGTATACAGACACACAGTTAAGGATCCGAAGGCACATAAGGAAACTCCATGGAAGAAGAGGAGAAGACGAAAAAGCGAAGATGAGGACAACCATCCGACTTCAATACTGGATGATGAGTAGAAGAATGAGGTAGGTATTTATAGTGTCCTTGATGAGGGGGAACAGGTGCAGGTGATTAGAAGGCTGGTGATGGTTCGAGGGATTGGAGAGAGGTGGTTTGTGAGGGAGAGCGGTGATTGGTGGAGAAGGAACGAGACGAGAGTGTGACAGTAGTTTAGAAGGGAATGTTTTAATGTTTGCTATCTTGGCTATGATTATTAAAAACAGCTCTATATTGTGACTTCATATCCTGTTCACTGGGCGTCTGAACAACTTAGCATTATCACTGATTATGCTTCGATGGAGAAATATACAAATACCTATGGAAAAAAAATACTATAGATGTTGTGACTGGCACATTTAAAGTGTGTGCGTTTCTTTTGAATTCACAGATTAATAGCTAATTTATGACATTACTTAAGCATTTTAGTCATGAATAGGAGAAAACCAATGCACCGCAGTGGCATTTATAGGATATTTGTGTGGGTGTTTGAGGTCTGACTTTCAGATGCTAAGAACAGCTTTTAATGAGGTATCTGAAAGAGGTGAAAGGTATTTTGCAAATAGGATAGTCTTTATAAGGCACATGATTGTACTACCTCAGTACTCTGATCTTTCTCTTGGTCTGCGCTACAGACACTTTTCAGACTCAGCATGTGTAAGTTAATACTTCAGTATTATTCATTTACATAGGTTTATTTTGGGGTTTTTCCACTGCACGTGAAATGGCTGCTATTGTTTCAGAAACATGTGTAATAAAAGGTGTCTCAAGATCATATCATATAGAATTTATCTGTGGTATTGAGAACTCAACAGTGCCTTTAGAGTATAATTGCACATTGAGGAACCAAACTTGTGGCTTTCTTATTCAAGGTAAGCATAAATATTACTTTATGTCTTTAAACTTATTATTGCTTAGAATGCACATGTACAAAGTTTGAAATATTGAGGCAGTAATGATTTGGAGATACAACATCTATTGAAGATTCTATGGGCTTTTAATCATTACTTGTATTGTATTAATCACTGATGTGTTACTATTTGAGTAACCAAAATGTTTCCCCATGTTTTAGAAAGTCAGATTCAAAACTGGTCTTACCATTTGGTGTTTATTGCCAATACTCTCATTTTGCTCTTGAGTGGAATAATCAACATAATTCTGTGCAAAAGACTGAGTAGAAAGAATGAGTTGATTGCAGGTAAATTTCAACCTTATAAATGATGTTTCTGTGTTGTATTTTTTAAAGGCCAGTTTTTATATTCATTCTTTGGTATGCTTAAATTTCCCAGCACAACAAAGTGAGATTCGACCAGCTTCTGCAGTTTCTGACTTTGATACCAGTCCTTCTGCAGTAAGTCTGAAACTCTGCTTTTTCATAATAGTTTTGACTCATGACTGTAGCATTTACATTAACACTTCGATGAAAACACCATGAAAACACTTGATGAAAAAAAATATTAAAAATATTTCACTTTGAATTTGATTTTTTGACCTAATTTCAATTCTTAAATTGAATTGTAGTTATCAAAATGCTAACTTTACATTTTAGGATTTCAAACCAAACTTTTATTTGGGGGCTAATAATTCTGACTTCAACTTTAAGTTTGTTCTCGTATTCTGAGGCGCCAGACACAGAAAACCAGGCTGATTCCTTTTCTAATACTTTTCTGAAGTGCCAGACAAGTTACTAACTCACATTTCATTTGAACTATTATGCATGATTTTTAAAAGGAGCCATGCGACAGAACCCCCACACCTAACCCAACTGTTATTGGGGGAACATGCCATTCATTCATTCACTTTCTTTTCGGCTTAGTCCCTTTATTAATCAAGGGTCGCCACAGTGGAATAAACTGCCAACTTATCCAGCATGTTTTACGCAGCGGATGCCCTTGCAACCCATCGCTGGGAAACACCCATACACTTCCATTCACACACATACACTACAGACAATTAAGCTTTCCTAATTCACCTATGCAAAGCATATTTTTCCATCCTTAAAATAGCAAAAGCGGATTTGTCACAACTATGGGGGGTTTACAGACAAATTGACTGGTGCAGCATGTTTTCAAAAAGATTGTATAGAAAAATTAAGTACCTGGATGAAAAAAGCCTCAACAATCCTCTGGGATTCAAAATGCAAAATGTTTTTGCATGTCAATATTTACATATAATTCATAAGATGTTTTTTATGGACCAAATTTCACGGCAAAGCCTAGGGTCAGAGGTGGACTGGTATGGGGATCACAGGATTTTATCTTTACTATTTGCAGAGGATGTTATCCTGTTAACTCTATTAGACCTGGATTAACTAGTCATCTCAAGGTTGGAGGAGTTGAATTTTTGGGGGGAGATTTGGTTATGAGTGAAAGAAGGATGGAACGTGAGAAAATGACAGGTGGATCAGTGTAGCAGCAGCAGTAATGCGGTCAAAAACTGGTCTGTTGTTGTAAAAAAGGAGCTGAGCCAAAAGGTCAAGCTCTTGATTTACATGTCAATCTATGCTTCTACTCTTATCTCGAATACAAACGGCCACATTAAGTTTTCTTCTCAGGGTGGCAGGGGGCACCCTCCGAGAGAAGTCAGCTGAGGTGGCACTGGCATCTGTTTTTGTTTCCTGCTGGACGCCTACCCAGGGAGGTGTTCTGGGCTTTTCCCACTGGGAGGTGACCCAGAGGATGACCCATGACACACTAAGGCCCAATCCCAATTCTACCCCTTCGCTTTCCCCTTACCCCTGCCCCTTACCTCCCCTTGTCCCAATTCTCTTTAGTGTGAAGGCGTAGGGCTAAGAGGAAGGGCTAGATACCCCTTCGAACAGAGATTTTTCAGGACCACCACACTCAAAACCAAGGGGTAAGAAAATTTCCCAAAATACACCAGCCACAACAGCAGCATAGCTGCACCCGGACGTAAGGAGATCCATAAATTAGAATTTTTTAACAACAAACAAGCATATGTTTTAATACATTCATAACAGCTCGTGTTTTACAGTCATGTTTAAAAAATAAATTTCGCTATCTATAATCCATAATAATAACTCCTGTATAGCAGTCCCACAACATTCTGGCACTCGATGACACTCGAATACCCAGTCAGAAAAGTCTAGTGGCTGGGAATGGGCTTTTTACAGTGTCTGGTATAATGTTAATGTTGTTTTGGTGTGTTTACATAGATGAATATGGCCACTGTGTAATTGTGCAGTACATTTACGATCTTATTGCCACATTATATTGGTATGATAACATAATATATGCCTTCAGTGATTTCCTGAAGATAAATACCAAAAAATAACACAACTGAAATAGCTACAGCAGTCGCGATCGTTGATCTCATTTGAAGCAAGAGATCGATGACATATGATGACGTGTGCATTTGGAAGCCCTTCCTTTTCACACTCTGTTTCAAGGGCCAAGGGAAGGGGAAGGGGTAGGGGTACAAAAATAGAATTGGTATTGGGCCTAAAGGGACAATGTCTCTTGGGTTGTTTGGGAATGCCTCAGGATACCCCGGAGGTGCTAGAGGAAGTGTCTGGGCAGAGGGAAGTCTGGGGTCCTCTATTGAGACTGCTGCCTCCTCAGCCCAACCCCAGATAAGCAGCAGACAATGATGATGATGAATTGATTAGATGTACAGACTTTTGATTTGGATTTATTCACCCAAAAATAGCAAAACTCTGTGACATTCAGTGTTATGTAGTGTAAATTTGCAATTCCATACATGTATTTAGCTCCATAGAAATCATTCAGTTCGAGGAAAAGATTAAAATGATAGTCCACCTAAATATTAAACGTCCGTCCCCAGTTACTCACTCTTCACTTATTTAAATCCTTTATGTGTTTCATTCTTCTGTTAAACACAAGAAGTTATTTTGAAAAAGGTTGAAAAAACTGAAACCACTGACTTCCTTAGTTTTTGTGTTTCTTACTGTAAAAGGCAATGATTAAAGCTTGTCAGCTTTCTTCAAAATATATTTTACATTCATAAGAAAATCATAAAGGTTTAGAACCACCTGATGTGAGTGAATTGTGAGTAATTTTTATTTTTGAGTGAACCATCCCTTTAAGTGATAATGTTATGATCACCTGCTAAAAGTTGCTTATATGGCATTCATTAAATGCTTTTCTTTTTGCCCCTCACAGAATGAACATGCTCAAAACTTGAACTGCAACACCTTGCAATTTACTGAAGACAACACAAATAGAGAGAATTCAATTGAGCGAAGAAAGTCAGTACTTAATGGACTCTACTCAAGCATTAAAATGTCTACAAAGTCCAAAATTACAGAAGAAAGCACTGAAAAAAGCACAGAAGAAAGCACTGAAAAAAGCACAGAAGAAAGCACTGAAAAAAGCGTGGAGTTGGACAATAATTATGACACAATCTCTGCTCTGACAACTTCTGATGTTAATGTAACCGACGTTTAACCGTCACATAATTGATTATTTAATTTTTTTAATAATGTGTTCTGTTTTAGATTGGCTTAGCAGCACTCATTAATATTTGATAAAACTTTTAAAAACATTTTAATTTTAAAAAAATTGTCAAAACTGAAGGCTTCAGAACATGCATTTCTTCAATAGGGTAAGAGGCGAAAGTGAATATATATTTAATGAGCTGCAGGGAACCTATGTAGGTGACCACGGGAAGCATATTTGAACGACATACTGTGGTTTCAGAAACTAGATGTAAAACAACATGGCCTAATTTTTCAGTTTGCAAAAGGTTCTTTGTGGCATGTCAATAAAAAAGAAAAATAGGCCACGACAACTTTAAAGGGATGAAACCCACCTCCCCTTTTGGTTCAAGTCTACCTTAGAATTTTTTCAAAAAATGCTCTGAGATGGGCGTGGGAGGGAGGAGTGGGCGTGGCCGGCAGAGCAGGGGAGAAAGAGGGGAGCGAAAAACTGTTGTCAGTTGGCTCACAAAATGAGCCAAACCATAAGGAGACCCATGATTTTATCGTTTACAAAGTTAAAATGCAAAGAAATAAACATTAAGTAATTTAATGCCCTGCTACATATGTTATTTGCAATTTCATATACACATAACCACAATTTGTTTTTTCTTATAAAGATAATCATGTTTATATAAACACTATAAATGAGGAGGTCTTCTCTCCTCCTCAATCCCTAAGTCTGAATGCAGACACAGTGAATAGCAGTACAGCAGGTCTCTTGCCCAGTCTATTCCTTCCATTAACCCTGCCGGTAATCTGGAGGGTTTTAAACATAGGCGAACACAGCTGCACGGTTATAGGCGATGTGTCTGAATGGTAACGAACCCAACTGATAAAAGACAAAGTCTGCCATGTTCCAATTCTCGTACAGCTCTCCCGACAAAAATGCTAGCTGCAAACCAACAGCTTTGCTGTATCGATAGCCCTGACAGCATTGCAGAGAAAACATGCAACAAATCCCGTGGATCATGGAAACAAACACATACAACCCGTGCCGTGTGCAGATGCAGTCTCACCCAGTTATTGGTTCTCACAGCTTGGCAGTCTGCCTTGCTTTCGGAAAGCATGTGCTCTCATGAATAATTAAGAAGCAGGGTCTTCTCATAGGATAAGAAAACTCCACTATGAATAATAATGAGAAAACGACGCATCATCACTCCACTAACAGATGCGCGCTACGTCACCGATTTTTATCAATAATTGACCAATAATTATTTTAAACCCAGAGGATGAAATTAGCTGACAAAAGCTCAAAATTATCCAGTTTTCCCCACAATTAAAGCTGACAGGCGCTAACATTGTCTTATACTGATGCTCAACAAACACAAATCTGTTCAAATTTCAAAAAAAGTACTCCAGCATGTCACTGAGCAACAGTTCACCCAAATAATTCATTTATTCCAAACCAGTTTGAGTTTTTCAGAAGGAATGCAATCTGAAGGATAAAAAAAAAACATTGTCTTCCATAGTTTTTGTTTCTATTGTCTGTTTTTTCCCCAACATTCTTCAGAATATCTTATTTTGTGCTCAACAAAGACAGAAATTTTATTAAAGTATAGAGCCATTTGTTAGACTAAATGGTGAGAAAACAGATTTTTGGGTGAACTATCCCTTTAAGAATAACTATGTAATGCACAGACACATTAATTATCCAGTCATTTTCCTTCCAGCTAAGTATGTCTGGGCCTACTGTGGGCCTATTTTACCTGCTCTGTAAACCTCAACATTGTTTTCTAAAGTGACTGAATTATAATCTAAGCATGAATGCAGTAACCCTGACTTTAGTCTCTTCTAACATATTTTTTGCTGTAATAATTATGGCCAATCGACAAGTGTATTCTTACATGTATTTGTTGTGGGTACCACTGACATTCTACCTTACAGTAAGTAAGTGGAGTTTGATTACAGGCATTCATTAATAAAATAGTAATTAGATATAACTTAACCATATCTATAATTAAAAATTACAAACTTAATTTGAAAGATTTGTGAATAAATCAACCAAAATTTTTAACAAACATATTGATGTTTTCTTTTGCCCAATTTCTCTATCTCTCTATTGTGGTGAACCTGCCAGTGTGGCGTCAGCATCACCATAGAGACGGCTGCCTTATAAGGCGTTTTCCTCTCCCACGCAGACCTTTGACCCCACTAAGCACAGATCCCAGACTTTATCTTTGCTCCACTTCTCTAATAAATTGCCCTACGGGGATTTACACTGAGTCTCTGACTTTGTGTGATCTTTCACCTGTGACTATAAATATACATTTAGGCCAGTTTATTACTTATGTTCTGCATAAGCTGTTTTAAAGTTTTCTGTTTGACATTTTTTATGTTTAAGCCAAATAATAAACTTATTACTTTCATGAAATATTTGTAGGTTTGTTGCATCTTTCATAAATCACAACATTGCGAGAATAAAAATTACTAAATGTAATAAAACAATTAAGAATAAGACAATGAGGATGAGGATTGTTCATTTAAAAGGAAACAAAGCAGCTCTCGTTCACCATTTTAAATATTAGTTACCTTTCTGCTTTCCAGAAGCATTGTGTTGTTATGGAATTATTTGTGTATTGAAATTCTCAGGTAAGATGTAAAAAAGATATAAAAGCCTTCTGTCTGTACTACCTTTAAAGGGAAAGTTTATACACACACAAAAACCTCTCAAATAACTCACCAATAAAGGTTCCCAAACATTTATGAGTTTCTTTTTTCCTGCCAAACACAAAATAATATACACTCACTGGCCACTTTATTAGGTTCAACTGCTCGTTAACGCAAATTTCGACAGTACCTCAAATAAATTATTAGCCGGCAGCTAGCTCTCTGCAACTCTCACATGGTCGCCCACTGAAGCTAAGCAGGGCTGCGCTCGGTCAGTACCTGGATGGGAGACCACATGGGAAAGCTAGGTTGCTGCCAGCAGGGGGCGCTCAACCTGCGGTCTGTGTGGGTCCTAATGCCCCAGTATAGTGACGAGGACTCTATACTTCTCGGATGAGACATTAAACCGAGAAAATCCCAGGATGTCCTTCGAAAAAGAGTAGGGGTTTAACCCCGGCATCCTGGCCAAATCTGCCCACTAGCCTCTGTCTATCATGGCCTCCCAAAAACTCCGCATATGGTGTGTGGTCTGGTGCAAATTGGCTGCCGTTGCGTTATCCAGGTGGATGCTGCACACTGGTGGTGGATGAGGAGATCCCCACCTATGTGTAAAGCGCTATATAAATGTAAGGAATTATTATTATAAAGGCGACAGTACCTCAAATAACCACTCGTTACAACCGAGGTCTGCAGAAGAGCATCTCTGAACACACAACACGTCCAACCTTGAGGCTACAGCAGCAGAAGACCACACCGGGTGCCACTCCTGTCAGCTAAGAACAGGAAACTGAGGCTACAATTCACACAGGCTCACCAAAATCGTACAATAGAAGATTGGAAAAAACGTTGCCTGGTCTGATGAGTCTCAATTTCTGCTGCGACATTCACACTTTGGGGCTACCAATTGAGCATCGTGTCAATGCCAAAGCCTACCTGAGTATTGTTGCTGACCATTATCATCCCTTTATGACCACAGTGTACCCATTTTCTGATGGCTACTTGTAGTTCACTGTACTCAAATTCACACAGTCACCAGATCTCAATCCAATAAAGCACCTTTGGGATGTAGTGGAACGGGAGATTCGCATCATGAATGTGCAGCCGACAAACCTGCAGCAACTGCTTGATGCTATCTTGTCAATATGGACCAAAATCTCTGAGGAATATTTCCAGTACATTGTTGAATCTATGCCACGAAGCATTAAGGCAGTTCTGAAGGCAAAAGGGGGTCTGACCCGGTACTAGTAAGGTGTACCTAATTATGTGGCCGGTGAGTGTTTTTTTTTAAAGATGTTGCAAACCTGTAACCATTGACATTCATCATATAAAAACAACTAAATGGAAGGATGGATTTTTTTTTCTTTTTTTTTGTCATTACCAGATGGAGAATATCAATCATTCTAAATTATTTTTGAATGCATTATTCTTTATAATTGCAGTAACAATGCTAAAAGCAGGAATAATCTTGCAGTAAAAACTACTGAAGGTTCAAATAATGCCTTAGCTTATTTTTACAGCTGATATATCCTATATCACACAAATAAATTGCCATTAATATTATAATATACTACTGCTGGTCAGAAATTGAGTTCATCATCAAACCAGGTCTTCCCTTTTTTTGGGACTGTCTGTTTCGGAAAGCCATATCAGATGGATAATGGACATTTTTTGAAATTCTTTTTGAATGAACACAGTACCAAATAATAACCATGACAATAACCAATAAAAGAAGACATGTTCTAGCAATGGAAAGAAGAACCAAAATCATCATCTCTTCTGTGGAATCAGCACCTGAAATGGCCAAAATTGTATTAGCACACTGTAAAGAAAAAAAATGGTATTTTTTCCTCAATTAATTATTGAAGAACATACCAATAATGTCCAGTTTAGACCCATTCCTGTCCAGCTTCTCTCCACATGCGGTAACTGTACAGCTGTTAGTTTCACTGTTAGAAAGTATAAAGTCCTTCCTGGAGAAGCTGTAGACGCATCTGAGTGCTCTAAAATCAGCGTCAGAGATCCATTCACACTGATCAACAGGAGTTCCATGAGCGCTTATGATTCTTGGAGGAGAGACTTGTGATTCAATTATGAGCCAATACATGCTGTGGTTTCCAACACATTTCTGGTTCAAAACAGTGCATGTAAGACTCACTGAATCTCCAGATTGGGATGGAATCAAATCATGCTGTTTTACTACAGTGTGCTTTTCCAAACCTGTATGAAAATACGTGACAACCATGAAGAATGCATTTCAACCGAATCAAAATATGTTCGTTTTTTAAGTAATAATTGATGTATTATATAGGCTACATATGGCATTTATAATGTACATTGTAAACTGACAAAAAATAAAGTAGAAAACAATTTTCACTCAAAAAAGTGCAAGTTATATCATAAATAATCATAAAGAAATGCAAAATAACACTAAATTAAAAATGTAATTCTAAAGTTTTTTTGACGATTGAATATTTTCTTGTAAAAAGAAAAAAAATTCCAGTAATCAGTAAATTTACAGTGCACTTGTTTTTTTAATCCACTGCATATAAAAACATAAAAATTAAATAAAGATTTACTGTTTTTATATCTACTATAATTGCATGTTAAACATTGTACACTGACCAATTAATAAATATGTTGACAATTTTCACTCAAAAATCGCTAGTAAATATCACAAATAATTATAAAAATGCTAAATAAGATTGTATGAAAATTGAAGTTAACTATGCTCTCATAAATACTCTAGATTACTCTGTTAAAAGTGAATTAAAAGTAGATTACTGGGTAATCAGTTCGGTTGCACCACATGTTCTTAGGCCAAACCGTAGTTAGTAGGTCGTAAGCTCTCCGTAAAGTCATTCGTAGTCGCATTGAATGACGTAATATCCAATAAAAAGCATTTAAATCGTTAAACTCCTTTAAAATTCTGCAACTAATGCGTCTATATATAACTGTCCTATGACAATTAAATGATAAATTACAGTCAGTCACTAATAACAGACGACGCACACACCTGCATCGCGAGCTGTGAATGCACGCGAAATACACAAAGTAATCAAAACATACTTGTTTTTTTTTTTTTTATATATGATGGAAAAAACAGCAGGAAGAAAAACTCAGTCATGAAGAAATTCTCGTTTTAATTACAATTAACAAAAACACTTCTTGATAGAAAATTAAACTCTTTTCACAAACCAAAACAAATGCGAGATTTGGGAGGAAAATAAGGCTGTGAGTAGAAGGAGATGATTCTTCAATATGATCGCGAGCTCCTCTATGTAAACTAATCTCGCGATCATATATTTTCTACCGTTATACATGTGGGAAGTCTGTCATAAATGTTTAGGTGGAACGTATCGTTATGCTTAAACTAAGTTCGGTGGTGTAACACAAAAATATTTAGTAATGTGTAAATTGTTACTTAGTGCCCTAGTCACAACTTGGCTACGTTTTAACTTATGCACTGGTGGTGCAACCGGCCCCTGTGCACTAGGTTTTCTAAAATGGGGTATATGCAGAAAGACTTTGAATTTTTCAGCAACCTGGATCAAACGTTTCCATTGAACTGTATGCCGTTACAAAGTCGGTGCATTTAAGGTCTGTTTTCTTTAAAAATAAATGATCTTCACTGCCTGATTGATATGTGATATAAAGTGGGTCTCAGAATGTACAAGAATCACTGCATTAAATTACATTTTTGTCATACTATACCATGTCTTGAAAATATGAAAATGTATTTTACCCTAGTATTTTTAATGGAGCTTCTGCGCTAGCCTGCTGATCCTGTGTGTGCATGTAAGAGGCTTTTCGTCTTGTTTTACACTTGAACAACTAAATGAATTTCTGAAGTCTATTTAACTGATTATATTTCAATCACGTTACAACATCAATGCTGTAAAACAGGGGTCACCAATCTCGGTCCTGGAGGGCCGGTGTCCCTGCACGGTTTGGCTCTAACTTGCTTCAACACACCTGCCTGGATGTTTCAAGTATACCTAGTAAGACCTTGATTAGCTTGTTCAGGTGTGTTTGATTAGAGTTGGAGCAAAAATCTGCAGGACACCGGCCCTCCAGGAACAAGTTTGGTGATCCCTGCTGTAAAAGGAACCGTATAAAATGGAAAAAAGTCACATTAACTGTTCACCGGAAGTTTATCAGTATGAGAAGAAACACTAGCTGTGAATATACCATATAGCTATTTACTATATATACAGTAATAATGCCTACTGTATAATTGCATGTTACACAATTTACACTGACCAATAAACAAAAACAAACAATTTTAGTTAAACACTGCTAGTAAATATCACAAATAATTATAAAGAAACATAAAATTACACAAAAATTTGTATGAAATTCTGAAGATGAATTTGACTATTGAATACTCCCGTAATCTGCTTTTACTTCACGTTTTTTACAGTCCACTTGGTGTTTTTAAATTTATAGTTTAAAAAAAAACTAAAATAAATTAAAATATTTACTGTATACAATAGTTTCTATAATTCCATGTAGAAACAATTTTCACTCAAAAATTGCTAGTAAACAATTCTAAAGAATTGCAAAATAACATTGAATTAAAAGTGAGACTCAGATGTTTTAACTATGTTCTCTTAAAAATACTAATCTTTTACTTCACATTTTTACATTGCAGCTTGTTTTTAAAAACTGACATTTAGATACTAGCTTTTATAACTCTAACTAAAATGAACCCTAGCAAATACAAATGAACTCAAAATTATAATTACCTTCAACAATCAGCCTTGTCCCTTTGACAACTTCCATTACATTGGAATAAGCGCCTCCACAGTAGTACGTTGCAGAGTCTGAGAACTGTATGTTTCTAATCATCAAATGATGCATGCCGTTTTTATTCAGCACAGAAAATCGTGAATCACTCCTGAAGTTATTGAAAAACTGGGCCGTATGATCGTACTTGTAAATGGTGGAGATGAGCATAGGATTCTGTCCAGGTTCGTGCTTGTACCATGAGAAGTGCCTGGCCATCTGGCTTTGGTAAAAGCATGACATATTAACGCTTTCTCCCAGTTTAACAAACACAGGTGGTGCATTCGGGTGTGTTGAAGAAATGCCTAGAATCATTTAAAGTAACAAGTTGATTAGCTTAAACAATGTAATTATGGCATACTGTAGGTGCACAATATATCGCTTCAGCATCGATATACAGTAGCAATGTGCACATCAATAGTCACATCACAAAATCTGCAATGTTGAGTCTGAATTATAATTGACCAAAAGCTACAGAAAGCCTGTGTTTTGTAGAGTCACTGCAAAGTTTAACCAAAATAAAGTGAAAGTTTATCATTTGCAAGGCTTGTGAGAGAGCATACATACTTTTGGGAACAAAACATTATGATGTTTGGAGGTGTAACAAAGATTAATTGTATTTAATTTTTTATATGAGAAAAATATCTTTCTTACTTAGAATTTTTGTCTTGTTTCTAGTTCAAATACAGTTGAAGTCAGAATTATTAGCCCCCCTTTGAATTTTTTTTTTCTTTTTTTAAATATTTCCCAAATGATGTTTAACAGAGCAAGGAAATTTTCACAGTATGTCTGATAATATTGTTTCTTCTGGAGAAAGTCTTATTTGTTTTATTTTGGCTAGAATAAAAGCAGTTTTTAATAATAAAAAAAAACTTTTAAGGTCAAAATTATTAGCCCCTTTAAGCTATTTTTTTTTCAATAGTCTACAGAACAAACCATCGTTATACAATAACTTGCCTAATTACCCTAATCTGCCTAGTTAACCTAATTAACCTAGCTAAGCTGTGTAGAATTGTCTTGAAAAATATCTAGTAACATATTATTTACTGTCATCATGGCAAAGATAAAATAAATCAGTTATTAGAAATGAGTTATTAAAACTATTATGTATGTGTATGTGTTGAAAATATCTCTCCGTTAAACAGAAATTGGGGGGGGGGGGGATAAACAGGGGGGCTAATAATTCTGACTTCAACTATATATACATTTCAAAGCAAAAAAGGATTATTTTACTTACCCCATTGCTAGATACACTACCGGTCAAAAGTTTGGGGTCAGTAGGATTTTTAAATGTGTTAAAATAAGCTTCTCCTGCTCACCAAGGCTGCATTTATTTCATCAAAATACAGTACAAATTGTGAAATGTTACTGCACTATAAAATAACTGTTCAAAAGTACTTTATAATTTAATTTAATCATTTATTCCAGTCATTTTAATGACGAGTTTTCAGCTATATTACTCCAGTTTTCAGAGTCACATGATCCTTCAGAAATCACTCTAATATTAATTATTATAGTTTTTATTATTAATGGTAATAGTAATAAAAGCAATGATGACTGGAGTAATAATTTCATTTGAAACTACACACAATAAGTAATCAATACATATTTAATAAATAAGTATTTAAAAATTTAACATTTTTACATTTAATAAATAATTTATTTAATTTTTATTTTAAATAAAATTAATAATTTAAAAAAATAAAACCCCAAACTTTTGATTGGTAGTGTAATTTTGCACTGATTTAAGGAAAAACTCTTAATTTGTATGTATTTTTTCTGAAGGTGAAAACAAAACAATATTTCTACTTTGAGATATTTAGACTAGAAACGAGACAAGGCAAAGAGAAACATTTTTTGCATTGATTATTCAATGTCTGTACTTGTTAGACTCCCCCGAAACTGTCAAATAGAGCTATTTAAACTATCTTGTAAAACTGTATTCATATCGCAATATTTAACGCAGTAGAAAGATATCGCAATATCAGATTTTTCCAATATCATGCAGCCCCTTCGGTATGACATAGAAGACATTTCAACTCACCAATAAGACAGAAAAGTCCAAAAATCCAAAAGTTGATCATGTCTGGATGGAATTTTCGTAAACAGGTGAATAACGATAAAATGAACACCTGCTGACATGCAATAAAGGATGTGAGCAGCGAGTGGGATGTTTTGCATTTAGTGTAGGCAAGAAAGTGCTGCATTAGCTTTCTGCTGGCCATGTGGTAACTTGACCTTATTCAATTCTAAGAAAAGGGTTTCTTGACCACATGAAGACTGGTGAAGGGAAATGATCATGTTATCGGCATTATCAAAACTGCAGCATGATATTTATGAAGCCGGCAACAAACTTTGTTTATAAGTCAAACAGAGTAAATTTGTCAAGCTTCTCATTGGTGGAGCTGATATCAATCACACTTCTTCAGTCAAGAGTTACATTGAACTATGATGACCACAGCAAAAATCGCATTGACATGCACTGCTCAAAACCTTGTGGCTTCACAGACATACACGTATAAAGACCACAAGTGTGTCTAAGATAAAAAACAGTTTACTATCGTATAGTTTCTGTGGGTTAAGTGCAAAGATGTCTGATCTGACCGCAGCAGGCTTATTTGTAAATCAAATACAATTTTGTATTGTTTTTTCGTTGTTTTCTTTTGCGCACGTCTCATTTTTCATAAAAAAAATAAAAAAAATGAAGTCACTCTCAATTACTCTGCTCTGATTAGTCAGATGACCCCGTTTGTTAAGATCATCTCTCTGCTTACAGTGATTTATTTTAAAAAATATGCTTATCAATCAGGCTTCTTCAATCAAGGATTAAATTGAACTATGGTGACCACAACAAAATCACAATGACATGCAGTGGTCAAAACCTTGTGGCTTCAAAAACACACGCGTATATACATTAACAAGAGCACAAGTGTGTCTTATAAAAACTTGTTTACTACAGTATAGTTTCTATGAGTTAACTGCAACGTGTCGTTTTTGGTTAAAAAATAAAATGTTGTCACCATGAAACCACAATTTACTCCTTTCCTAATTGTACTCGGCTCTGTTTGGTCAGATGGCCCAGTTTGTTGAGATTATCTCTTTGCTTACAGCAACTTATAAAATGTGATAAACATTATTCATAAAAATATTCCAAAGAAACATCCATTAACTGAATTTCAGTTCTGAAGGCTTCCTCAATTCTCAGTGATTGTATACACACTGGACAGTAGCAATATCAGGTAGTCTGAGTCTGCTA
Source organism: Danio kyathit (assembly GCA_903798195.1). Lineage (NCBI taxonomy): Eukaryota > Metazoa > Chordata > Actinopteri > Cypriniformes > Danionidae > Danio > Danio kyathit. The sequence continues at coordinate 20,974,651 of LR812525.1, read as the reverse complement.
ATGACCTGAACCTCCATCATAGTAATAACTTACGCAGAATGCTTTGCACTTTTAAGTTAGATCACAAAAGTTCCTGTCAAGCTTATGAACACAATGAGCAATCAGAGGCATATTGTTTGCTAAAAATGATTTTAGTTTTGCTGATGACATACACTGAGTGACTGAACTCAGTAGGCTTTTATATTCGCTTAACTTAACCTACAGTATGAGACTTCTAACTACTAGAGTTACCATAGTAGTCATTCTGACCAGCCTGATCTCATGAGGAACCGTAAGTATTTTACGTTTTGTCAGTTTAGTGGCTAATTCGTACGAGTTCAGTCGTACGAAAATGTACGATTTTAAAAAGGAGGCGTGGCACCCAACCCCACCCCTAACCCCAACCGTGATTGGGTGATGAGCAGATCGTACTAATTTGTACGAATTAGATCGTACGAATTCATACGAATTAGCCACTAATCAAAAAGTTACGAATTGCCGTGAAATAGCGTTGGACCATTCACATAAGACTGTACCGAATAAACCAATTCCTGTAACCACAATTTAAATAATTATTATTCATTTCTATGTAAGAGGTGAAATTTAGAGGTGATTTTTAGTATCAGTAAAATAATTGTCAATTTTTTTTTTACTTTTTTTTTGTAGTGCAAAGCATTGTTGATGTTTTTAGGAATCACATGTTAGCATTTGTGATTTCTCAGTTACTCAATAAAGGCCCACTCACCAGCACAGTGTTTATGTGGATTAAAAGAGATGCGGACAATGACTTTAAGCACCACTAGAGGACTACAGTGAGCAATGGTAATGTACTACATTTCAACTGTAAAATACATACTGTAAGCATTATTTATTACAGTTGTTGAAAATACCATGCCACAAATGCTGTAGTATAAGTGCATTTTGGAATGGACTTGCAAAGAGCCTTATAAGAAGCCTAATATATACATTTGGGGTTAGGACCAATGTATATTGTTGAATGAGGGCAGCAGCATACTGTATGTAGTGACTTGCAGCCTGGCCTAAGAGTGATTCACTGGGTTACAGTAGTAAAATTAAGGGACTTCTCTGATTTTACAACATAGATCAACTATAATACAAATAATAAAACAGATGGCACACCGTGGTGATTTTAAATAGACATGATTAAATAATTATACCATTTAAAAATAATAATAACATTTGCAACAATAACCTACCATATCACCTTTAAAACATCTCTCTACTTCACTTGCCCATTAAAAAAAAATTATGTACAGTATAATCTCAGATAAATAAATCTGCAGTTATTTATTCACAAGAATGCATGCGTAGACATACAAATTAAATTCTTAGCTGCTCTAAAACATACAGCAAGACAGGAAGAGTTGTTTTTATCTACTAATCTAATTCATCAAACTGAAGTGTAGAACTACAAATCTCTTGTATTTAAAAGTATTAAATGTGTCTGACCATTTCATTGGCCAGTCTACTGTAGTTTTCCTGTGAAAAGCCACTCCCCCTCTTTATATAGTTGATATCACCCACTTAGTTTCCTCTTTAAAGCTGCGGTCACACTAGAGTTTGAGCTTGCGAAATTCTGTCGTACGGCGCTGCGAAAAGGGGCAGGATTAAACAAGATAATTAGACATTTAAAAAAAGCAAGCGACTGGTCCATATTGTAAATTCCTGTCCAGAGAGGTCATGTTTGGATCCTCGATTGGTCTCAAATCAAATCACTTTTATGTGCTATGATGAGTAAAAAGCTTAGGTGCTGGCTCCAGACAGTGTAAAATACAACAACATACTCCCAAAAAACAAGACAATGTGCAATTGGCAATGTTGACAGTAATACGTAGAAGACAATGAAAAGGTGTACACATAGTTGTAGGCAGTAATGTTTTAAGTATAGATTGGTTAGTGCATGCAGTCCAGTGAATGCTACATGTTGATGGTATGCAGTGAGGGGTATGGAAAGAGTTTGTGCGAGGTGTGTCAAGTATTCATCAGCCTGATAGTCCGATGGAAGAAACTTTCCTTCAGTCGGGTGACTGCTCACGCAGTTAAGTGGTGCAATTTCGCAGGTCAGAGTTCACCAAGCTTGAACTTTGCAATGCAGCAAACTGCAAAACTTGTCACACAAGCTTGCATTTTTGGTCTGACGCATTCGCGTGCGTATGAATGGAAGTCTATGGGGAGAAAAGTCCAGTGTGACTGCAGCTTAACTATGCTCTGAATCACCATAGAGATGGTACGCATTTCAACTGCAGCTTTATTGCTCGTTGAGACAGGTAAGAATTATTATCTATAATAGGGATGCAACGATTCACTGTGAGCCGGATGAAAACTGATTAAAATATGTGACGATTCAAACCGGTAGAAATGTTGAACAAATTGCGATACATTTTTTGAACAGAGGGGGCGCTGTGTTTACAGGGGCTAACTTGCTTTATCTGCACATCAGCAGCTAGCAAGAGGTGGGGTGGCAGAGTAAAATGACAGTGGTGAAGTGCGCCAGACAAAACACAAACTGTGTGCAAATACTGCAAAAACACGTTTACTTACACGAACAGAACAACGAATATGATGCACATAAACCATCAGCACAGTGAAAAACTACGGTCACAGGCGTCTATACGCATAAAAAACTATTAATAAGCCAAACCACATGGACCAGATGATTTGCAGCTCGGCTTGATCACACGGTACGTCAGTGTTTTCAAAGCGAAAGTGTGAAGATGTTTTTCAGACTGAAAGAGAAAGTCGTTCTGTTACAGAACCAGCTATTAGATTATGTTTACTCTCTCCATTTCAAATTAGTTTATGCATATTTAGTAATTTGCTTATTATTGAATATTTAAAAATGTTCAGTATTGTCTCTTCTTAAGTGTATCACACTGATTCTTATGCTAATTATTTATACAAGTAATATGAATTATTCACCCTCATAATTATGTTCAACTCCTGTCTCTATCCTACTACTGTATATAATTAGTAATTTTATCACCAGCTTTTTTTTTTTTTTTTTTTGCCAGTGGCCAGTCCCTTGGATCAGAGGGCCTACTGACCACCTCTGTACACACTGCTCTCTGAAAGACTTTCCTCTCCACACCAGCCTTCTTAGTACCCAGTGAAAAGAGTTTTTTTTCAGCAGGGGACATACAATAGTAAATGTGCAAAGACCTCAGCTTATGCCAAAAAACAGAGATATGCTGATATTTCTGTTTAAAAACGTAAAATTCCAGCACAGTCACAGTTTTAGTTTGTTTATATTATTGAGTCTTCTTTAGTTTGTATTATTCTTTTTTTTTTTCTTTTTTTTTATTATAATTATTTTGTTGAAAAATCTTGACTAAATTGTATCGTGAGATTAGTATCATGAATCATATCGAATAGTGAGTCAGGTAAAATGTTACATCCCTAATCTATAATAATGCAATTTAAAATAAGGAGTTACTACAATGGGGAGACATATTAAATATAGTGATGTTGTTTTGTGCTGTGCTTTAGTTTAACTTTTCTTGCCTATTGGCTATACCTATGGCTCCTTTTTGACAATTGTCTTACGGTTTTACATTACAAGAAATGTAATTATCAAGGTGACCAATGTTTTCCGTCTTTACCATTTTCTTTGCAATACTGTACCTAACAAAGTTAATAATAATAATAAAAAAAGAAAGTGTTTTTTGCAATTTACTTTGACCAATATCAATTTAACCTTCCTCCAATTCACAAAGACCATCAATTTAGGAAGTGAACTCAATTAAACCATTTCACATTTTAATTACATTACACTGCATTTTACTTTTTTATTAAACAGTTTTAGAGCAATATATTTTAAAAACTGAATAAGCTAAACTGAAAAATGTTTAAATTACTTGGATTTTATGGGTACCAAAACCATAAAATTTAAATCAAATTACTTTTAAACTACCAATACTAGCAGTGCACAGGTCTGTTGATTGACAGGTTTGCCATAGATTGCATTATTATAAGCCACACCCCCTGATATAAATAAAGCAGGCTGGTTTCCTCATCTTAATCTCCTCATTGAATTTACAGTACAGCAATGATGTGTTTATTAATTTCAGTGCTGTTGATGGGTATTTTTTATTTTTATTTTAGTTTTTGTGTGCGTGTGTGTGTGTGTGTTTTTGTTGACAGTTTTTCTTTCAATCTATATGACATCAGAGTTTTAAATATAATAAACATTTTATTCCTCTGTGGGTTTTTTAGGTTTGCTTTCATCTGTCAAATCCTCTCAGACAGTCAATATATCAGCTCAACCAGTAGAAAATGTCACTATTTGGTGTAAACACACTGCCGGTGTTGGACAGTACATAAACTGGTTCAAGCAGACACGCGGTGCTGTTCCTCTTGGCATTGTATGCATGATGTTACCCTTTGATATTGAAGTAAACTCAATATATTTAAACCATTTTGTGATGTCTCTGAATCGCGAAAACACATTCTTAAGTATTTTGTGGTTGTATCCTTAAGTGGTTGATGTTTGGTGAAGGAGTACATAGACATTGAAAGTAATAGTTCATTATCAGAAATATTACAAAGAAACTGCTTGCATAGATCATGTACTGAAGGTTTTTGCAAAGTAAAGTCGTTCATCTGTATGATTTTTAAAGCAATCTATTAGTGATACGGTGTACAGAATTCGTTTTGTTAAATGACTCTTTGAATTTTTATTTATTGCACATGCAATACAGCACTGAAAAATAAAACAAAAGTAATACATACAGGTTATTATAATTTTCTTTCATACTCAATGTTAATATATAAAAAATGTTTTCATCTAGATGTAAAATCTGAGGTATTTTTAACAGATCTCAAGAGTGACATTTTAAAAGACGACTTTTCTGGAAACATCTACTACAGTATAACCTGACCTTTATTTTTGGTGGTATTATTGTTGTCCTCATCATCATTTCGCCATCACTTGGCATTAAGATCACAAGAACATTTTAAAAAGGTAACGGCACAATTTAAGAAACTGTACAAGTATGTTTAACACTAAATATCATGAAAAATACCTACAGAAGCTAAATGTCGTTTCTCTGTGTTGTCACAGATGCAGATCGGCATGTAACACATCATGAGGTGATTTTGTTCACATATTTGTAAATGTATGATATACATATCTATTTGAAATTTCCGTTGATGGCAAATAACAACCTGTATATTATGTTTAATTTCTATTATTAGAATATTCATTATTATGTTTCATATTGATTAATAATTGTAGGGCGGCATGATATTGGAATTTGCAATATTATGTTTTTCTGCGATATATTATTGCGGTATGAATACAATTTCACCAGATGGATTCATTTAGATTGATTGGGGTGATTTTGTAAGGGTGTGAATGATTATAATAATTGATTATAATTGAATGATTATAATAATTACAGAGCAATGAAAAAAGTCAAATAAACAGTTGCTTATGAGTTTTCCGAGAGTCAAAAAAGTATTCAGGTATAGAAATTGAATAAAGAATGTAAAATAACTCTGTATAGTCTTCATTGCATTAATTCTGTAAAATGATTCTTCATTAAATTTACGATAGCCTTAAACTCACTTGAAATGTCTTCAAGACTTCTGCAAATTATAACGTTTCATTTTGTTATTGATTACACTTTGCTATAACCCCACAAATCTCAGGTATTCTCAGCTATTGTGCTGATCAACTATAATCCCATCTCAACATTGCAAATCCTGTGATGCGACTATTGCAGGCATACACATTGCGATATCGTTGCTGAAATGATTTATTGTGCAGCCCTACTGTAATTAACAGCAACCTGTACAGTATGGTCATCTATTTGTAAATATCTGATTCTAATACGACTTGTATATAATGTTCAAAGTACATCCATGATCTGTAAATATTACCCATAGTTTTTTATAATTGCACTTTTAACTTACACCTCCTGCACTTGCTGCCATTTCATTCCTGATTAGACCTAAACTTTGGCCTTGTTGCCTTGTATTTGTACATGAGTAATGACAATAAACCTGAATCTAATAAAATCTTATGTTGAAACAAAAAAATAAATGAAAATTCATAAAATATAAATCACTCCAAAGCCTTCTGAGGTCTTTTCCAATATCAGTACTCCAAAGCCTTCTGAGGTCTTTTCCAATATCAGTGGTTATCAATATTCTACATTTTTTCAAATAATTGTGATGGCCATTTGCATTTGACTTTTGACAGAAAACCCCCAACTGTAATGCGTCTGTCTCTACGATTCTCAAAACAGAAAACCAGAAGTCCAGCTGGACATAGTGAAGATACAGATGTTGTGTATTCTGCTACTAGATGACACACAGTCGAATAATGTCATATATATATATATATATATATATATATATATATATATATATGAATTAATAGAAAAGTTTAGTATTTTTAGTTCTATAAAAGTTGTGAATTTCAAATGTACAATAACCTTAATGTAGATCTGCTTTTATGTTCTATTATGAAGATGTATCTGTGCCCTTCTCAAGAAGCAGGGGTTGTGAATGATGTAATTTTCGGTACATCGTAGACCCTGAGAAGAAACAAAGAGTAAAATGAGATATGCAGAGTGAAGCTTCGGTAGACTAGATTACATAGCTGTAAAGAAGCATACAAAAATAGCTATGCAAGTTGTTTTAAGCTTGCTGTTTTAATTCTTTTAATCAATTTTATTTTCTTGTTTTCTTTTATTATTATTATTATGTAAAACACTTTGAATTACAATTGTGTATAAAATGTGCTATATAAATAAACTTGCCTTGCACAAACTTCACAACAGTTAAGTACTTTGTAGAAGCAGTGGTATTGTGATCATCATATTACTTAAAATAAAAGAGTGGAAAACCAAATAAACAAATGATTTGTTAATAAATGGTGATAAACTAAATTTGAAATCTAAATAAATGTTGTGGGCAGACGATCTTTATGGAAAATACACAAAAAACATTTGTTAAATGTCTCAGTGCCAGTGTGTGAATCTGTCAGCACATACAGTAAGTTACTGTTTTCTACCCACCTGATCTCAGCTCAGCTCGTACATCTAAACCACACAAACACCATCACATCACACACTTAACACATTTCCATAACCACACACAAAATACCTCTTTGCCTTTAAGTGAGGTGATAACTCACAGATGACAGTGCCTTAAAAATAATAGCTGAGAATCTGAAAGTTAAACTGTAATTAATTATACATTTAACTATACATCTTTTATATCTGCATCAAAATATCTCAAAATCATTTCTATGTACAGTTTGTTGTTGTTGTTGTTCTAGGACTTTAAAATACTGCAAAGAATGCATGCAATATTATAGACAGGTTATCTGATCACAAATAAATGTCATTTATAAAAATATATTGGTGTCAAATGACAACAGAAATTGCCTACAGTACATTGTGTATTTATGACCTTATTTTGTCCAAGACTTTATGTTGTTGATGGCATTTAAATAATAAAAAATAAGTGAAATTACCTTCAAATGTGGTGCTAAACATACACTATGGGCATAAGTGTGTGTACAGTATATACAGTACACTCTCAGAAATAAAGGTACACAAGCTTTTTAAAAGGTACACATCTGTACTTAAAGGGTCCATGTTGGTACCTTAAAAGTATACATTAGTACCTAAAAATTTTAAGAGGAACAATTTTGTACTTTTAAGGTACTAATATGTACCCTTTAAGTACAAATGTGTACCTTTTAAAAAGGTACCACCCCAGTGACAGCTCAAGTACTTTTATTTCTGAGAGTGTAGTACATGCTTAAATGTATTTATCTGCTTGTTTCAGTGCAGTATAATTCAAATTAAAGGCTGTTTTTTTTTCTTCAAACTGATTTCTGCAGGTCTTAAGTGCAATTGAGTGGGTTTTCAGTGCAAACATTTAGCAGTGCATTCTGTTTCTCAATGCACTAATAAGGCATGCAACCGAATGCAAACCACAGGCTACAACCACAACAGACATATGCCAAAAAAAACAATGTACAGTGTTCAGTTTGCGGTCAGCCTTTGTTTCTGAAAGTAATAGAATAAATAGGCAGCATGAATATAGGTCTCTGTAAATTTCCCATTCAAGCATCAAGCTGCAAACAGATGTTTAAAATTGGAGTTTTCCAACCAGCCCTCATTCATACACGTCGTGAATATGTATATATATATATATATATATGTATATATGTATATATATATATATATATATATATATATATATATATATATATATATATATATATATATATATATATATATATATATATATATATATATATATATATATATATAACTATATATATAAGGTGGGTATTAGGGGTCTTGCTTAAAGTCATTTCAGTCAAGTGTATTGAAGAAGAAAGTTAGCGTAATCATTCATCCTGCCCATCTACAACTCTCACTCTCTCCCTCTCTTTCTCTCTGTATATATATATATATATATATATATATATATATATATATATATATATATATATATATATATATATATATATATATATATATATATATATATATATATATATACACACACGCACACATATACATATATATTATATATATATATATATATATATATATATATATATATATATATATATATATATATATAATATATATATATACACATATACACACACACACATATCTATATATATATATATATATATATATATATATATACATACACATACATACACACATACATATATACTCACACAGTTGAAGTCAGAATTATTAGCCCCCCTTTAATTTTTTTTTTTTTTTTTTTTCAAAGATTTCCCAAATGATGTTTAACAGAGCAAGGAAATTTTCACAGTATGTCTGATAATATTTTTTCTTCTGGAGATAGTCTTAATTGTTTTATTTTGGCTAGAATAAAAGCAGTTTTAATTTTTTAAAAGCCATTTTAAAGACAAAATTATTATCCCCTTTAAGCTATATATTTTTTCGATTTTCGCTAGAACAAATCATTGTTATACAACAACTTGCCTAATTACCCTAAGCTGCCTAGTTAACATAATTAACCTAGTTAAGCCTTTAAATGTCACTCTAAGCTGTGTAGAAGTGTCTTGAAAAATATTTAGTAAAATATTATTTACTGTCATCATTCATTCATTTTCCTTTCGGCTTAGTCCCTTTATTATTTCGGGGTCGCCACAGCGGAATGAACCGCCAGCTTATCCAGCACATGTTCTACGCAGCGGATGCCCTTCCAGCTGCAACCCATCTCTGGGAATCATCCATACACACTCATTCACATTCATACACTACGGACAATTTAGCCTACCCAATTCACCTGTACTGCATGTCTTTGGACTGTGTGGGAAACCAGAGCACCCGGAGGAAACCCACACGCGAACGCAGGGAGAACATGCAAACTCCACACAGAAACGCCAACTGACCCAGCCGAGGCTCGAACCAGCGACCTTCTTGCTGTGAGGCGACAGCACTACCTACTGCGTCGCCCTACTGTCATCATGACAAAGATAAAAGAAATCAGCTATTAGAAATGTGTTGAAAAAATCTCCTCTCTGTTAAACAGAAATTAAGGAAAAAATTAAACAGGGGGGCTAATAATTCTGACTTCAACTGTATACAGTTATATATATAATGTTTTTATAATGATTTGCAGTCATCTTAGTCTAAAATGAACATTATAAACTCCTGAATGGCACAAACACTGAAATTGAACGAAATGTGTAGTTTTTACACCAGCTTGTATTGTGTAGTTACTGCAATTTTTACATCATTTTTGGCCATTTTTGTTTCTCTAAAATGGTTTAAAAAAAAAAAGGATACTGTGTTAAAAGACAGATTTCATAAAGCCTACTGAGGGTTTAACTCAATTTTGACCAAATATGTAGTAACTGCACTTTGCCTTTGTAGGGCAGTGTAGTTATATGATGCTCTGAATGCACTGCACTTCAAACCTTGAAGCAGATGAGCTACAGGAGCAGAAGAAACAATAGTGTCTCTCCTGTCAGCTGAGAACAGCAAATTAACAATACAATTCACACAAGTTTGCTATAATTGGACTATGGCTGGAAAAAAGTTTTTCTTGAGTATCAATTCCTGCTGAAACAGAAATGTTGATGGGGTAAATAATGTGGGCTTTTATCAGCAGTTCAGTACTGGTGGTGTAATGGTGTGGGGGAGATTTCTTGGCACACTGAGCATCATTTAATCCCCACAGCTTACATCAGTTACTGTTGCTGATCATGCTCATTCCTTTATGACCACAATGAACTCATAATGTGAAGCCATGAACACAACAGTGAGTTTGCTACAGTATATGTAGATGACCCCAACAGTCACTAGATTAGCGCTATTCAATGAGTCATTATTCTCACACATACATGTCATTAAAATAAGTAACTGGACATCCCTCATTCACCTGCACTACTTAAAGCTACTGCACAGACAACATAGCCTATACTGTAGACCCGATTTCACTGCTCTTGTGAAATGTAAAAATGAATATTTGCAGAAAAAGCCTATTTGTGGAGAGGTGTGTTTGATAAGTGTGTTAGCTCTGGAAGAGAGATTTATTCTGTAATGTTTAATCTTATACTTATTGATATGTTATTCTGAAATTACTTGTACTTTTCCCTTTTCAGGCTTTATCACATCTGCGACAATAATCAGGGCTCACAATAGCCAGTCGCCCGACATCCCGGGGTTTTGCTTTTTCATACCATACACATAAGACTGTACTCAACTGAAATTTTATCATCATATTTATGCTTGAGATTCTACTGAGATTTTTGAATTACGTTTTTAATGTCTGTCATAGTTCACCCAAAAAATATTAGCTTTTTTTGTAATAGATAAGGTAAGGAATAAGATAGGAAGCAAGAAAGCAAAGTTGTTGGCTGTTTCTCAATATGCGTTCTTCAGCGGTCTTGCGTCCTCGTGTTCTCGTGTAACGTCATCATCAGCTGCCAAAGTTCAGTTCCAATACTTAAGACCGCAAGAACAGAGGATGCGTGAAACTTCCCGCATGCGTTCTTGATATTGAGGACGCACCGATGCAGACTTGAGCACCGATCTCGTTCTAGAAGTCCCAGATGTCATTGCGACTGGAGGTGGGAAGCGCAGCATTTTATATAGTTTAATTATTAAAGTTCAACGATATAACTTTACCTCAGGAGTTTCCCTAAATGAAACGGTGAATATAAACATTACCATGAAATCTTAATAAAGGAATAAACTCATTAAGGGTGTTTGTTTGCTGAAATTCGTATTAAAATCTGTTTTATTTATATTGTGCAACATATATTTAAAATGTTTTTATGCATAGTATATATTTTGAAAAGGGGAAAAACAATAAATCGTTGTATGAATGCTGTAATGTTTAAATTATTTTCCATTTAAAACATGCGAAGGTCACGTGACCATCAGGAAGAACGCAGCATCTCATTTCTCACAGGACGCGTTCTCTGTTCTCGTGGTCTTCCGAGTTCGTTCTTCCGAGGACACCATGACAAGACTGGTCTCCACAAGAACGCAAGTCCGTTCTCTCCGTTCTTGGAATTGAGAAATAGCCGTTTTTTTACAGAAGTGAAAGTTTTGTTTTGAAAGACATGCCTGATGTAAAGTTATGGTTTTGCTTTCAGAAAGTTAAAATTTTGTTAGCAGAAAGTTGCTAGGCTAATGAGGCATGCATATTCAAAGTCAACTGAGAAAGGTGGCTGTGATTTTGCAAGTAGAATGCGATCCTGGATTAATATCTACAATATGTTGATCCTGGAACATCCTTCATGTTCGAATCCATACCTAATCCCTACCCCTAAACCTAACTCTAACTATAAATTATTCCCAAAATCAGAGCGGATAAATAGTGGCATAACTGTTACAGTCGTGGTTACTTCTGTGTTTCTCGCTCTTCGCCGTTTTTTACCAGTTCTGGAATGAAAACACATGCTGGTCAGGATGGACAGCATAACAACGGTGGCTTATATCCATCGTATGGGCGGTATACGTTCCCGTTGCATGTCTCAGCTTGCTTGCCGTCTGCTCCACTGGAGTCACATACTGCATGCCATTCAGATACTGGGTGAGCTCAACCATGTAGCTGTTGTGCTCTCATGACAGCTAGCGTTCCGGGGAGAATGGAGACTCCACTCAGGCACAGTCCAGCTGATATAGGAGCGCTTCGGGGAAGCCCAGGTCATCCTGTTTGCTTCTCCGAAAATGCCCATTGTCAGTTGTTTTATTCCCTGACCGAACCCACTCTCAGCTGGCCCCTGGGCATGCGCAAATATGCGTTTCCCCCAGTGAGCCTACTCACAGAGACACTGTGCAAGGTCAGGGAGGACGAGGAGCAGGTCATCTTAGTTGCGCCTCTCTGGCCCAACCGTAGCAGGGTTTCTGAACTGACACTCCTCGCGACAGCCCCTCCCTGGTGTATTCCCCTGAGAGAGGACCTCCTCTCACAAGGACGGGGCATCATCTGGTACCCGTGCCCAGATCTCTGAAACCTCCACATGTGGTCCATAGACGAAGCGCGGAAGACTTCAGTGACTTACCGGCATCGGTGGGTAACACCATCACTTGGGCTAGAGTCTATTCGCTGAGTGGTGTGCTTCTCGTTAAGAAGACCCCCAAACTTGCCAGATTAGAGTTGTGTTATCTTTCCTTCAGGATAAGCTGGAGCATAGTCTGTCACCCTCCACACTGAAGGTTTACATTGCAGCCATCTCCGCTCATCATGACGCAATGAATGGCAGCATACTCGGGAAGCATAATCTAATCATCCGGTTTCTCAGAGGCACGAAGTGATTAAATCCATCCTGCCCCTCTCTCATGTTCTCTAGGGATCTCTCTGTAGTCCTGGTGAGACTGCAGGAAAGATCCATTCAAACTCGACTCAGTATCCTTCAGAATTCTGTCCATGAAGACTGTACTGCTGGTCACATTGGCATCAATTGTTACGGCTCAGTATCTGCGCCTGTGTTTTTGTTTTGTTTTTCTCCCGCGCTCTTTTTCTCTCTCTGTCTCTCTCTCTCTCTCTCTCTCTACCTGTCATTTTCTTTAGATCCGCCTAGTTTCAGCTCCCCATTGGCTCCGCTACATGTCAATCATAATTACCATTACGATGACGTCATCTTCAGCGACCAATCACAAGCGTATTTCTCCCTTTAAAAGGAAGCCGGCACGGCAGAACGCTAGCTTGCCTTTTTGCATGCTCACTGTTGTGTGTTTGCTATGTTGTTTGACTGTTTTGCTGGATTATTTGACAGTGTGTTTTGCTAGATTGCTTGAGAGTTTGTGCCATGTGTGTTGTAATCATTTGTGCTAAAATCTATCTTTAAAAGAGTGTTCTAATTACGTTTTCTATCTCATCACCAGATCTACAACATCAATGGGATTTGAGGACAGGGTAGATGTCACGTGACCTACATGCTGCTACACATAGGAGATTCAAATGTATTACACACACTAGTTTAGGAGTGTGCGCCAATCATTGTAAGTTTTTGTTTTATGCTTTGTTTAGTAGTATAGTTAGGGCGTGAAAACGCTGAAGACTTTTCTTTCTTTTTCTTTTATTAGATAGTTTAGAGATTGTGGGTTTTCTAGTTAGTTGTGTTTTGTTATATTATTTTCTTTTCTTTGGCGCCGCTTTTGTTCCTCTTCCCTTTTCTATTACAACCATTTATTTATTCTTGTTCTTTATTTTTATATACTTTATTTGTTATCCTTTTTCACTTTGTACAAATAAACACCATTATTGAAGTATTATTGGTTGTTTGTCTGCTCCATTGCCACCACCATTCACAAAAATGTCATAAATTTTAAATGTTGCTGTAACCCTAGCGTTTCCATCTTAAATAACCGTAACACAATCAAGAGGATCGGGATCTGGAGGCATTTTCGGTCAGCAAATTGTGCCTGAAATCCGGGCTGCCTACTCTCCTGTTATCCTGCACGGAGGAGGCAGACCCAGCCCTTTCACTGCATTGTCCCGTTTGCGCTTTGCGCCTTTACGTAGAACGTACGCAGAATTTAGGATCTTCTGAAGAGCTCTTTATCTGTTATGTTGGTTGACAGAACGGAAGTGCTGTATTAAAACAAAGGTTGGCCCACTGAATAGTAGATCCCATCACCCTCGCCTATCAGCACCATGGCAAGCTGTGTCCACCGGGGGTGAGAGCACACTCAACAAGAAGTGTCGCCTCCTCTTGGGCATTAGCACGCAGTGCCTCTCTCACAGATATCTGTAGAGCTGCAGGCTGGGCGACACCTAATACATTTGGGAGATTTTATAATCTTCGAGTGGAGCCAGTTTCCTCTCGATTACTGGGTAACCCTGGTCAATTTGGAGGTAAATTAAGCTTGGTGTCAAAAATGCTAGCTGCACCATGCTCCCTAACCCAGAGATGTACGTGCACTTATTCTGCTCTGCTAAAGCAAGTTCTCCATTTGGCGAACCCTAGAGAGTTCCTCCGAGGCCCCCAGCACCCAACTCAACGGAGGAGCCGGGTGCCTGGCCCAGTACGATGTCTGTATGCTTGGTCTACTCGTGTGCTGGGGTTCGGTGTCAGATATGCGCAATCTTATTTCAGCCACGGAGTGTTCCCTCTTTTCAGGCAGACAGCCTATCACATGTTGCACTCCCCCTGGGCTAGTCCATATTGCCATCAAGTCTCCCCTCTTTTCTGTAGCAGGTGGCCTCCGAAGCATCCTCCTCCTTTGGGGACTGGCACGCTTTTTTTTTTTAGAAAATCCCTAGACTACAATTAGCTAGATAAAAGTACATTTATGACCCCCGATCTAAATTCTTCTAAATTATTCCCATATAATGGTAATTAAAGAGCCTAGGAGACGTTGGAAGATTAAGCTCTTGGTGACGCTTGTGCACTCACGCTATGCTTGGCAAACTTCACATCAGGGGCGTGACAGGCTTAAGTACTGTAGCATTTTCCATACACTCCCCATAGTGTCTTATCTAGACACACGCTGGAGTTCCCACTAAAGGGGAATGTCTCGAAGAGGGAACATAGACGTGTGTCTCCGATGCCACAACAGATGGGTCTCCAGCTGATAGCTGCATGATCGGCTCTTCAGCGGCTAAAGTGTAATCACTCGCTCCGCGTGTGCTGGTTACCAAAGAAACCAAAGATCACAGGACTCAATGACTACAGACCTGTCGCCTTAACATCTGTGGCCATGAAGTCATTCGAAAGACTGGTGCTAGCTTATCTGAAGGACATCACTGGACCTTTGCTGGACCCCCTGCAGTTTGCCTATAGAGCAAACCGGTCTGTGGATGATGCAGTCAACATAGGATGGCATTAAACCCTGCAACATCTGGACAAACCAGGGAACTACGCAAGGATACTGTTTGTGGACTTCAGTTCTGCCTTTAACACCATCGTTCCATCACTGCTTGAGAACAAACTGACCCAGCTCTCTGTCCCTAGCTCTGTCTGTCAATGGATCACCAGCTTTCTGACAGATAGACAACAGCTAGTCAGAATGGGCAAAATCACATCCGACAGCCGCACCATCAGCACTGGTGCCCCACAGGGATGTGTTCTCTCCCCACTGCTCTTCTCACTGTACACCAACGACTGCACCGCAAAAGACCCCTCCATTAAGCTCTTGAAGTTTGCGGATGACACTACTGTTATCGGCCTCATCCGGAACGGCGTCGAGTCTGCATACAGACAGGAGGTGGAGCAACTGGCTTTATGGTGTAGATACAACAACCTGGAGCTGAACACGCTCAAAACAGTGGAGATGATAGTGGACTTTAGAAGAAACCCCCCTGCACTCCCCCCACTCACCATCATGAACAGCACGGTGGCTGCAGTAGAGTCATTCAGGTTCCTGGGTTCCTGGGCACCACCTCTCAGGATCTGAAGTGAGACATTCACATAGACTCTATTGTGAAGAAAGCCCAGCAGAGACTGTACTTCCTTCGTCAGCTGAGGAAGTTCAACCTGCCACAGGAGCTGCTCGTACAGTTCTACTCAGCTGTCATCCAATCCATCCTCTGCACTTCAATCACCGTCTGGTTCAGCTCAGCTGCCAAAACTGACCTCCGTAGACTACAGCGAATAGTCCGGACTGCTGAACGAATCACTGGCACTGCCCTTCCTACACTTCAAGAACTGTACTCTTCCAGAGTGAGTAAAAGGGCTCGCAAAATCACTCTGGACGACTCACACCCAGCACACTACCTGTTCGAACTGTTGCCATCTGGTCGGCGCTACAGAGCACCAAGCACAAAAACAGCCAGACACAGGAAAAGTTTCTTTCCTCAGGCCATCTACCTCATGAACAGTTAAATATTCCCCTTATGTGCAATAAACGTGCAATACTTTCTCATACGCACTTGTACACAGCACCTTATAACAACATACAATGCAATACTTTCTTACACGCATTTGTACATAGCACCTTACAATCTGTATATTTATAACAAATCTGTACATACAATTCAACATCCAGATCTTTTTGACTAACTGCATCTCTGTCTAATGTTTATCGCCTTTTTCTTTTCTCATATTTAATTTTGTGTTGTCACTTGTCACTTTATGTACACTGGAAGCTTCTGTTGCCAAAACAAATTCCTTGTGTGTGTGAAGCACACTTGGCAATAAAACTGATTCTGATTATATACTCTACTAATGGTTAATCACGGGCACCTGCGGAGCTGAGCTCTGCCAACTCATTGACATTCATTGGCCTGTTTTCTTACTCTTCAGAGTGATTGGTCGTCTAGCAATCTCCCCAAAGTGTCTCATCTAGACACACGTCTCCGTTTTGAATAAACCAATTCCTCTAACTACAAGTTAAATAACTATTATTCATTTCTGTGTAAGAGGTGAAATTTAGAGGTGAGATTATCAGTAAAATAATTGTCTAAAAATTATACTTAATTTTTTTGTAGTGCAAAGCATTGTTAATGTTTTTTTAGGAATCCCATATTAGCATTTGTGATTTCCAGACTATGTCATCAATCTCAGCTCATTATGTGCAATGAGGGCCCACTCACCAGCACAGTGTTTATGTGGATTAAAAGTGATGCAGACAGTGACTTTGAGCACCACTAGAGGGCTACAGTGAGCAATGGTAGCATACTCCATTTCAACTGTAAAATACATAGGCATTATTTATTACAGTCGTTAAAATCGTCATGCCACAAATGCCATGCGTAGTATAAAAAATGAGAAATAAGAGATAATTAATAAATAATAATAAACATTTTTTATTTAAAAATAAATAAATTTGCAACAATGGCCTACTAAATCAAATTTTTAAAACATCTCTCTATAGCACTTGCACTAACAACAACAATGCACACAGAGGTATATATTCACAAAACTACACGTGCAGACATTCAAATGAAATTATTAGATGCTCTAAAACATACGGCAAGACACGCAGTTGTTTCCATCTGCTAATATAATAAATCAAATCAAAAGTGTAGAATTACAATTTTTTTGTATCACAACTATTAGATGTGTCTGACCATTTCATTGGCCAGCCTACTGTAGTTTTCCTGTGAAAAGCCACTCCCCCTCCTTATATATTTGACATCATCCACTTAATTTCCTCTTTTAACTCTGCTCTGATTCAGCGCAGAGATGTTACGCATTTCAACTGCAGCTTTATTGCTCTTTGAGACCGGTAAGAATTATTATCTACTGTAATAATGCAATCTAAAATAAGGATTTATTAAAATGGGAAGACATTAAATATAATGATATTGTTTTGTGGTGTGCTTTGGTTTTACTATTGGCTTTCAGGTTTTCAAATTATATTTGCAATAAGTCGGCAGGCTCATCCAGGACAACTCTTCACTATGTGGTGTTCACACAATATCTACACTCCTGGAGACTTGTACTGGTTCAAACAAACAGACGGTGATGTGCCCATTACTATTGTGCATATGTCATACACAGACAATCCTCGAAATGCAATCCAAACATATTTCAATGACTTTACAAGAGAACGCCTGGTTGCAGATTCATTTAATCGAAGTACTACACTAACAATTAAGAATGTGAGCATTTCTGATTCTGGCTTCTACTTCTGTGGAACTACTGGAGATCAGATCAAATTTACAGATGGAACCAGACTTGAAGTGAAAGGTACTGTACAGTCTTCAGTATACTGTCATGATCATGTAATGTTCATAGCTTTATGCTTCTTTGTCATCAATGGCACATGTTGGAATAAAAATATCAGATGACAAATGTCACAACAGCAGAGTAAATGTCAATGTGTTTTTAATATTTAGAAAATGACACAAGAACCCAAGAAAACGGTAGGTTTGTTGCCTTCTTTATTTTTAATTTTTCTCAGTATTTCTCTGGATTTCCTAGGTATGAGCTGGAATAAAATGTTAATATTTATTTTATTTTGTAAAGCTTTGATAACATTTCTTCCAAGCTTTAAATAGAAATATTGTTATTTAGAAAAAAAATAGTTTTGGACATGTTTCTGCAGGGGTTCTGCAGGTTTCTTCAAGTAAAATTTTGTACTTCTTAAGACCCTTTCAAGACCATTATGAATTACATTTTAGACTTACACAGGGCTAAACACTAAGGAATTTTTCTAATGACCCGGTTACTGTAAAATAATTGTATTAATAGAAGATCATGTAAAGGGAAGTGTTGCTTTGTTTTATTTTTCCCCCTGATTAGGGAATTTCGTTTGGAGTTTTTTTATGTTAAATGTCTAACAGCTGATATGAGTTGTATCTCTTTGCAATAAAAAACTTAAATACTGCATAAAAAAGTTCAGATGGATTATTGGTGACTAAGTGTCGGCCCGATTGCGTAACTTTACTTAACATAGGAAAATTAAGACCTGTTTTAATTGATTTAAGACAACAACACAATATTTTAGTGAATTTAAGATGTTTTAAGACCCAGCAGACGCCCTGTTATGTTTATTTGTGTGATCACACAATTGCGATGTTAATTGGCAAAATAACCCTCATTTTCAATCTCAACATATGGAAAAAAAAATCTTATTCTGACAAATTCTTGTCCTAAAAATTCTCTAAATGACAAAATTTTGTATTTGAAATTTTGTAGAAATATTATCTGACTTTTTCAGAAATGACACCTAGTTAATGCTGAGAATTTTCTATTAGTCTCTTTCTTTTTTTAGTAGCTGTATTTGGTGTTCTTTGTGGCGCTACTTACAGTAACTGACGTTATGCCTGCTATTTACAGATCATGATAAATCACCAGTGTCTACTAATGATCCATGTTCTGAGGACATCTTTTTCAAGCTGACTTTTCTGTTTGGTGGCATAATAATTTTGACATGTATTCTTCCTCTAATTTGGGGAATTATTAGGAAACACAAAGGGCAGAAACATAAAAAAGGTGAACATTTTAGACTTCTGAACATTTAGATTTTTGAAATGCCTGTTTGAAATTAATGTTGCTTTAGAAGACATTTTAATTTTATCATTATTTTAAAAGCAACTTTTTTCTCTGTTTTGTAGCAGTTGCTAAATGTCAAACACAACAGCATGATGACAAGGTAAATGCCACAAACTTAAATTATTCTAAAAGCTACATAAAGCCATTCTCAAAGTAGAAATGAGTTCCGTCTCTTTGTTCTGTTTCTGTCTTTGTACACTTTGTGAGACAGTGAAATTCCATTCATTCGTTTTCTTTCCGGATTAGTCCCTTTATTAATCTGGGGTCGCCACAGCAAAATGAACCGCCAACTTATCCAGCACATGTTTTACGCAGCGGATGCCCTTCCAGCTGCAACCCATCTCTGGGAAACACCCATACACACTCATTCACACTCATACACTACGGACAATTTAGCCTACCCAATTCACCTGTACCGCATGTCTTTGGACTGTGGGGGAAACCGGAGCACCCGGAGTAAACCCACGCGAACGCAGGGAGAACATGCAAACTTCACACAGAAACGCCAACTGACCCAGCCGAGGCTCGAACCAGTGACCTTCTAGCTGTAAAGCGACAGTACTACCTACTGCGCCACTGCGTCGCCTCTGTGAAATTCCATTTCCCCCAAATTACACTAGTTCTTTTCATCATAAAAAAGCAATAAAAGTAATTAAATAATGCTAGAACTCATCCTGTTGAGCAGATTATTGTAATTAAAGGCTCTAAAATAATAATAATAGATAATTTTATACATAAATTTGATATATAAATAATTATTAATAATACTATTATAACATTTTGTGTACAATAAAATATTTTTATATTTATATAGTTTATTTAATATTTAGTCATTATGTTTGAGCATTATTATTTTTTGTTGTTGCTTGGCGGTTCTATGAAACAGCATGAAGATGTCATATGATCTGGATTAGCATCTTGAAATAAATGTTTGTTCGTCTTTGCAGGAAGATGATTCAGTAGAATACGCAGCTGTGCATTTCTCAAAGAAGAAACCCCAAAATGCAAGAAAACACACTGAGGACTCCATTTACACCGATACCACTTAAATATAAACTTAAACATAATTTTTGTGCAACACCTATGGCTCATTTTTGACAACTGAACAGTATTACGGCTTTACATTACAAGAAATGTAATTATCAAGGTGACCAATATTTTTCTATAATGTCTGTCTTTGCAATACTGTACATAACAAAAGTTAATAATAAAAAAAATAAAAATAAAATGTTTGCAGTTTACTTTACCTTACTCAATTAAACTTTCTCATTTTGGTTTACTTAATCCAAGTATTCCTCCACTCTCAAATTGTAGTGATGTTTAAAGTCCAATTTAATATTCATATTTGCAAGTGACTTCTTTGATAAGCAACTTTAGAGCATGTATTTTAAAAACTGAATAAGCTAAACTAAAAAAAACTTTATTCTGATATCATTATGGGTACCAAAACCATCAAATTTTAATCAAAATTTGAATTCTCAATAATAGCTGTAAACAGGCCTGTTGATTGGCAGGTTTGTCATAGGTTTGCACCAGCATAAGCCACACCCACTGGTATAAATAAAGCAAACTGGTTTCCTCATCTTAATATCCTCGTTGGATTTACAGTACAGCAATGGTGTGTTTAATAAATTCAGCACTGTTGATGGGTAAGTGGTACTGCGCTAAAAATACCTTAATCACAATATAGGGATGATTAAATTCAAGATTATTTAGTAAACAGCTGTGAGATATGCTTTTTTTGATACAGCTTTTTCTTACAATCTCTATATTATCAAGAGTTTTAAATATAAATATAATGAACACGTTTTATTCCTCTGTGGGTTTTAGGTTTGCTTTCACTTATCAAATCATCTCAGACAGTCAATATATCAGCTCAACCAGGAGAAAATGTCACTATTTGGTGTAAACACACTGCAGATGTTGGAGACAACATACACTGGTTCAAGCAGACACACAGTGCAGTTCCTCTTGGCATTGTATACATGATGTTACCCTATGATATTAAAGTAAACGCAACATATTTAAATCATTTTGCACCAGATCATTTTGTGATGTCTGTGAATCACGAAAACACATCCTTAAGTATTTTGAACATGAATATTACTTATTCTGGTCTCTACTTCTGTGGCTGGTGCTCTTGGAAGATTGTATTTGGTGATGAAGTACATCTAGACATTGAAGGTAAACTTTCTTTATCAGAAATACTATAAAAGAACTGCTTGCATAGATTATGTACTGAAGGTTTTTGCAAAGTAAAGTCGTTCATCTGTATGATTTTTAGAGCAATTTATTAATGATGTGGTGTAAAGAAGAAGTTTTGTTAAATGACTCTTTTTTTTTTTATTATTTATTGCACAGTGAAAACTGAAACACCACTGAAAAATGAAACCAAAGTTATACCTACAGGTTATTATAATGTTCTTTCATAATGTTAAAAATGTTTTCATCTAGATGTAAAATGTGAGGTATTTTTACAGATCTCAAGAGTGACATTTTAAAAGACGACATCTTCTATAACCTGACATTTATTTTTGGCGGTATCATTGTTGTCCTCATCATTTCCCTCACTCTTGGCATTAAGATCACAAGAACACGTGAAAAAGGTAACAGCAAAATTTAGGAAACTGTACAAGTGTGTTTAACACTAACTAATAGAAAACACCTTCAGAAGCTAAATGTTGTTTTTCTGTGTTGTCACAGATACAGATCGGCATGTAACACATGATGAGGTAACAAATAATAATAATTTTTTAAATGATTTTGTTGACATACATTGAAACAAAAACAAAAATGAAAATCCATAAGATAAAATTCATAAATAAAGTGCAATACTTACTTAACTCCAAAGTCTTTTCAAATATCACAGCTTATCAATATTCTAACATTTTTCAAGTGATAGCGATGGTCTTTTGCATTTGACTTTTGACAAGAAAAAAAAAACTGTAATGCGTCTGTCATTAAATCTGTTTCAGGAGGCTCATTCATCAGTGTATGCAGCTCTACGATTTACAAAACAGAAAACCAGAAGCGCAGCCAGACATAATGAAGATACAGATGTTGTATATTCTGCTACAAGATGACACATGCAGTACGTTTACATGGACACCAATAATCTGATTTTAATGCAATTAAGACAATACTCAGATTAAGAGTCTACCAGGTAAACAGCAATTTTTTATTAATTTAATCCGATTAAGGTCATAATTCAACTAAACAGAAATAAGATTAAGACATGTGGAGTATGCCAATTTTTGTGGCATTATTGAAGTGCAGCAGACATGTAAACACCTTAATCAAACTATTACTGTTGTGCAGGATTTCCGTCGCATTTTGCGACAGGATAGTCTATACACACACGGCTGTTTGACACTATTCTCTGCACCTACCGAGTCAGAGAAGGACCACAGACACCTGCATCGCGAAAAGCTGAGTTTTTTTTTTTCCAATCGGCATGCTGCATCAAATTCCACGTTTGCCGGGGGGTGGGGGTGGGGGTTGGGCATGCACAAAATGTTCGTGAATGAAAGTGCCAAACTGCAGTTGAAGTCGACAAACACCATAAATGAACCATGAAACCATGAAACTCTGTAGGAAATGTCATTATGTCACATCGCTATCCACGTTATTCGAATTATGTGCTATAACATGTAAAACGGGATCATGAAAGGAACATTCAAAAAGCAACTCATGTAAACATCTGAATCATAATAATGTCTTATACAGATTAAGGCAATTAATGCAATTACTGATGTCCATGTAAACATAGTCAATGTCATGTTTAGGTATATTGAAATTTATGAATGTAAAATATATTTGAGCTCCCCAAAGATTAGTATTTTCAGTTCAGTAAAAAATGAATATCAAATGTACAATAACTTGAATAAATGGTAATAAACTAAATTTGAAATAAGTTATGTTATAAGCTGAGAAAATATTATATACTATTCTTTCTACAGTATGCTAATGAAGAACTACTCACAGGGGGGTCAAACTCAGTTCCTGGATGGCCGCAGTCCTGCACAGTTTAGTTCCAACCCTGCTCCAACACACTTACCTGTAGGTTTCAAACAAGCCTGAAGGACTCAATTCAGGTGTGTTTAATTAGGGTTGGAACCAAAATGTGCAGAGCTTCGGCCCTCTAGGAACTGAGTTTGACAGGAGTCCTCCTGGTGCGGCAGAGCTCCTCAAAGCTCCAATACACATCTATGCATTTGCTTACAGTAACCATGTGCTTTTCACCACACACAATTCATCTGCTCATGATATTCCTTCATATACTGTAACTTTGTTATGTTTGGTGTTAATTGACAGTTTATGACTTCAACGTTGTAGTCACGAACCCAAAAGAGACATTGATGTATTTCAGTGTACAATCTATTTATTATTGTTTAGTCATGGCCTGAGGAGTATACTGTATGTTAATGTACTTCTCCCTTTTATCTCCTTAATTTTGCTTTGATGCTTAGCTGGTTTTAGGGGTTGGTATTTCACTCATGTTTGACCGTTGATAACCGTTGATCGGGAACAATGGCTTTTACTCTGCTTCTCCTGCACATTGGTGCGTAGCCTCATCCACCAAGAAGGGCAGTTTCACTGTATTTGTAGCACAGCAGTGCATATGTTACAGCTAAGTTTCTCTATGTTAGTATGTTCCATTCTACTGTCTGTATATTTAAACATGTAACTTAATAAACAACTTTGCCTGCTTTAAGGCGTTGAGATTCTTTCTCTTTATCAATGATGATAACAACTTTAATGGTGTCAGATTAATTATAATGAAGTCAGATAAATAATTGATTTAAACACGCCATCCTTCAACTGCTTTCTGTTTTCAATTATTGGTTCAGAATAGCAGCATAAGCTTCAAGCCTTACAATGTCTTCAATCTTTAAAAAAAAAAAAACACACACAAAAACTTTGTTAAATGTCTGTGTGAATCTGTCAGCACATAAGTTACTGTTTTCCACCCACCAAACTGACCCCAGCTCAGCTCTCACATCTAAACACCAACTGCCACATGCTTGACACAACAATTTCCATAACCACACACAAAATACCCCTTTGCATTTAAGTGAGGTGATAAGTCACTGATGATAGTACCTTAAAAATAATAGCTGAGAATCTGAAAGTAAAACTTAATTAAAAAACATGTTTAAATTAAAATGTTGCTTTGAAATGAAAAATTCCAAAATAGTGGTTGTTGTTATATGACTTTAAAATACTACAAAGAATGCATGCAGCACTACAAACAGATTCTCTGGTTACAAATTAAATGTCATTTGTGAAAATAATTTGGTGTCAAATGACAACAGAAATTGCTTGTATTACATTGTGTTCTCATGACCTGCTCTTTTGAGCAAGACCCCACGTTGATGGCAATTAAATATAAATAAATAAGTGAAATTACCTGAAAATGTGGTGTTATCTTAACCACATGTACTTGTATATAGTACATGCTTAAATGTATTTATCTGCTTGTGTTTTCATGCATTATAATCTAAAATAAATGCAGTTTTTGTTTCTTGAATGTGATTTCTGTTGGTTTTCAGTGCAATTATTTTGTTGTGTGCTGCACTTGCATTTCATAACTTGCTGTTTGTTTGAAAGATATTATATACAGTATATATAGCATTAATGTTTTGCACCTAATTTTGCCTGACTTAGTGTAAAAGGCACATTATAAATGGCACAAAAAAGACAAAAAATGTTGTTTATTCTTTCAATGCATAATAAAATGTTTATCACCATTCTCCTTCTTTTTTTCCTATATAAGCAGCATTATTTAGATGGAAATAGAGTACTATGCCTTATATTTAGTATTGTATGTTGTATTTCAATGCACCATTAAGGCATGCAACAGAATGCAAACCACACGCTAGATCTTTTCACACCTTGACTAATGGTTTCACAAACAGACATAGGCCTACAGACATTTGCACAAAAACAATGCATTAAATTCACAGTCTTCAGGTTGCGGTCAGCATTTGTTTCTAAAAGTAACATAGAATAAACAACCACGATTACGCATGCATATAGGTCTCTGTAAGTAAAATTTTCCATACAAGCATCAAGCTGCAAACAGATGTTTAGAATTTGGCCATCAGAATTACCAACCAGCCCTTCAAAAATGAAAAATTTGTAATGCACTGTATATATAATAGTGCATTATATATATATATATATATATATATATATATATATATATATATATATATATATATATATAACATGGTCTGTAGGTGCCACATTCCAAGGTATGTTATTCCCAGACAACAACAGCTAAATAATAGGAATGCACTGATATCGATAACCTTTAAGATTTGGAGGCCGATAAATGTGTGTGTGCACGGTGATAGCCATCATGTGCGCTCATTATAATTAGGGTTGGGCGATGTTGACAAATTTGGCATCGTACGATGTCTAATGTGAACATCGGCGATGGACGATGGTATCGTCGTCGTAGGCGGGGTGGGGGTGGTTGTTGTTAAATATCAATTAATTCATAACAATTTTAATAATTGTAGGCTATCGTTTTCACTACCTGACCCACATGGTCTTTGCTTTACCCATGACCAAACCATAAATAAATAAAGTTACACACAAATTACCACCTGTCAATCACTTTTTTTTTCCGCGGGACTCTGGCATGAATAAGCAGAGGGATCTGTGTCATAATGGCTTTTCCCCACAGCTGGTGGCGGACACGAGAGTTCGTTTGGAGTTCACTGTAATTTGTATTGTGATTAATGATAACTTTCTTATTTTATTATTATGAGGACATAATAACAAGTAAAGATGCTAGGGCTCGACCGTTTTGGTCACACTTGCGCCTGATATTTTATGCGACCTAAAATATGTATTTGAAAGCATTTGTGCTAGTGCATACATTTTTACCGTGCAACCTGTTTTCACTGCAAAATCCTCACCGCGTGCGCAGATTTAGGAGACATTTATGCAGAATGCATCTTTGCACCTAAAGACGCCAAACGCATCTGCAAAAGCCTGCAATGCTCTTCCTATTGGCCCACTGCGCTAGAACTGAACGCGAATGGATTGGTTAATATCAGCTGTCAATCACTCAGTCAACGCCTTCTGCCTTCACATGACAGGAGCAACAGCCGCAGAAATGTGAAGCGCTGAAGATGAGACAATGAAAACAACACTGACAGATTTAGTTTTAGAAACCACCTAAAGTTAAATAATGGCACATCTTATTAGTGATCATGTGCTGAATGTTAATCCACCATTTACACTTTTCCAAGAGTGGATAAAAGACTTCCAGTGGCTTCAAGTCCGCTATGAAAATATCTAAAGCCATTCACTGTAAAGTCTGTGGGACGGGGTTTGCAGGTAACAGCGTTAGCCACTGAATCTACACATTTTAAGAGCGAGAGGTACTGTATAATCCTCACGATGTATTTAATCCTCACGATGCTGTCAGCCGTGCAAACAGCAGCTATAAGTATAATATAACACAGCTCATGAAAAGACTGTTATTGCTATTAGGATGACATGCAAATAATAAGTTATATATCAATATACATGTGGGGCGGGGCGATGGATCACGATGCCGGCTCAGCATCGTGAAGTTTATCAGCCATCGGCGATGGACGATGACATCGTCTATCGGCCCAACCCTAATTATAATCATTATAAATATGCCGATCAAACTGAATACAATCTTACATCAACAACACATGGCAAGCAACGTGTTGATAAGAACAAATAATCATATTAGATTACAAACAACCCAACGAGTTGTTTGGCACATGTGCATAGCTGCTATTTACACGTGTTATATTTTTCCTGAGTCGATTTAAACCAAAATATACAATGACACTATCAAACATATCTACAATGATAAGGAATATGATTACTTACAGAGTTATTAACGCACAGCAATACCACACAAAGGAAGGACTTTGAAGGAACAAACAAAGTGAGGAAAGCTCCATTATAGTGCACTGGACAAGTCTGAACAAGTTCGACCCACGCATGTGCAAGACAGGCAGTTTTGTACAATTACGTAATTTATGGGCTTAAAGATATGGGCCTAATTTTCACATCAGACCAATAATGGTAACATTAAAAATAGCATTTATCGGCCGATAACGATATGGCCGCTGATATATCGTGCATCCCTAAATTGTAGTATGTTGAAATGAGTAATCCAAAGCTAAAGTTAACTATTTTCAGTAGAAATTTAAAGTGCAAAACCACCTGATTAGAACTACAAAATTTACAAACTACAAACATGGCATACATATAACTCTTTTTTGTAGTAAATAAAAATGTGATGTAAATAGGTTTTTTAACATGTTAACACATTATTTAACTAGATGCTTTAGATCAGAAAGTGCAGCTGACATAACTTAATTCCAATTGGTTGTTATTGACCTTGCTCAAGGTCATTTCAGTCAAGAGTACTGAAGAAAAGGTGAGCAGTGTTTTTGCATTCTTCCCATCTGCAACTCTAGGATTACAACCTTCAAACTTACAATTCTGACTCTCTAACCATTAAGTCACTAATCACTTTAAATATGGCATTGTTGATGGTTCCAGATGGCATCTCTATAGTTTGCTCAGAACGGTACAAAAAGAGATCATGTCCTTAAAGTGCAGTATCTGTGCAAACACTGAAATTGAACAAAATGTCTAAGTTTTTACACCTGCTTGTATTAGTTACTGTAATTTTGACAATTGTTTCTCTAAAATGGTAATAAAAAACATTAAGGATGCAGTGTTAAAACATATGTCACAAAGTCTACTTAGGGTTTAACTCAATTATGACCAAATATGTAGTAACTGCACTTTGCCTTTGTATGGCAGTGTAGTTCTGTGATGCACTGCACTTCAAACTTAAAGCAGATGAGCTACAACAGCAGAAGAGAACAATGGTGAAAATCCTGTCAGCTGAGAACAGCAAACTGAAGATGAGCTCACTAAAATTGAACTGTGGTCGGAAGAAAGATTTTCTTGAATATCAATTTCTGCTTTGACATTATTGATGGGGTAAAAATGTGGTTTAAACAACATAAAAGAATTGATACATCAGGCCTTTAATCAGCAGTTCAGTCTGCTGGTGGTGTATTGGTGTGGGGGAAATTTTCTTGGCACACTGAGCATCATTTTATCACCACAGGCTACATCAGTTGCTGATCATGCTAATCTCTTTATGACCACAATGAGCTCATAATGTGAAGACATGAACACAGTGAATTTTTTATATGTAGATGACCCCAACAGTCACTAGATTAGTGCTATTCAATTTGCGTCATCATTCTCAGACATGAATGTCATTAAAATTAGCAACTGGCACCTTCACTCACCTGCACTACTTTAAGCTACTGCCCAGAGAACATAGCCTATAGACCCAATTTCACTCCTCTTGCGAAATGTAAAAATGTATATTTGTAGAAAAAGCCTATTTGTGACCCTGTCATAATTAACTGCTTCATATAAAAATGAATAGATAAGCTTTCCATTGATGTATGGTTTGTTCAGCATTTTCTCGCAGCTAGAGGGTCTGCTTTTTGGATCATTGCAAAACACCTTGCATGGTTATTACAGGACGAAAATTATGTGCCTTTATATTGGAGTGAATAGTGTCTCGCCATCTTTGTTTTAGTTGTCCTGATGGTGACAACACTTTCAGGTGCTGCTTGGAATATGTGCTCATACTAGTGAAGTTGGTGTCCTGTCATTTTCTCTGTGATTGACGCTACACTAAGTTGCTATCTTATAGAATCATTTGTGATATGGTTGAGAAGTGATAAGTCAAACATCCAGCAAAGCATTCTCTTTTTATTGAGGAGCTGGATTCCAGAGGTTTTTGTTGCTTCCCAACACTCTGTTACATAAAATCCAATTAGCAGGATGAGTGTTTTGTAGATGCTTGATTTGAGACAACTTGGTATTTGTCACACAGCATACCAGTGACTTCTTGCTACTGCATCCAAGTCGTATTTCCTCTTGCTCATACTGATCCCGCCATCTTCCTGCAGATTGTAGGCAAGGAGGTCTCAACCTCCTTTAAAGTTTAGATTTTTGATCTGAATCAATTCGGGAGTAAAAGCTGTTTCCAAATACACAACTTCTTTTAAGATGGTGAGGCGATCCCTCCACTTCCGAACTTGTTGCTGCAGGTCTTGCCAGGTTGTGGCAGTGAGCATGTCATCAGCATAAAGCACTGATCATCAACTGGCGGCCCGCTGAGCCGTTCAATCTGGCCCGCGACTGGATTCCAAAATTGTGAGGATCTAAAAGAAAATAGTGGTCCACACTAGGGATGTGCAATTAATCGAAATCGAATCGCGATATGAAACGTTGCGATTAGCTAAATCGCAAGAGGCTGCGATATGACATATATATTATTTAACTTCCTACGCTCAGAGCAAATGCATGACTGCCGTCTGTGTGTGACAGCCTTACTAGGCAATCGAGTGAGCACACTTTCGTACTGCCCAATCAGAATTGCGCATCCGAACTATGCGAAACGCCCACAATAACAAACAGGAAAGCGCGAACGACTACATGAGGAGCGTCTTGCTAAAAAGCAGGGGCGTAGAATTAGCATGGACAGAGGGGACGCGGAGGAGGACCAACAATTGAAATGTTCCCACCAATAATTTTATTTACTTAAAAAAATCATGCTGTCAATATTAACCTAGACATGTTAACCTAGAAAGGCTGGGCCTTTTCCTGCTGTCATGTAAGAGGCTGTAGCTGCGTTCAGGAAAGCAGCACCAAAACAGCGCAGGTGAATTTTATGTGCAAGAATGAGGTGTGTGAGGTCTGACACACACAGGTGAGGATGGCGGCAGCATAAAAAGGACATAAAGAGCTTTTTTCAACGAAAAGTGTAAGTCAAATAAACTCGAGTTCGCTACTGAATGAGTCCATCATGATAATCATGCCGTTAATGCTCGTGTTTTACCCGCTTCAATGCAGAATAAACAGCTAAATGCAAAAGTAAATGATCCCTGCCTGCCAGTTCTCCTGATCTCTCAGAGTAACAGGTGCTCCATCTTAAATTAATACTCCTATATGGGACATGTTTATTTTGCACTACGGCTAAAATAAATGGAAGTCTTTATTAAACTTTCTCTTTATCAGTAAATAAACATTCTTTTAACGTTACACTGTCAGGCCTGAAGCCAGCTTTTTGAATGGGTTATCTTTGCAGTTATTCGCCTGATTTTCTATTTAATTATGAGGTGAAAATATTACATTTTAGTGACATTTTAAGAACTAATTTTAGCTGTATTATCTTGTTGGATGGTTATCATAAACACACTTTTTGATGTACCAAAATATATTTTTTTTATATTTTTGTCAAATTGCTTATCACACTATTTTACTATTTTAACTGTTTATTTACAAATGTGCATTTAAACTGTAAGTTTAATATTACAGTTTTATAAAAATAATGAAACTTTATAATAAACAAATGAAAATATACTTTTAATATACAAATGTATTATCTTTCATTACACACACACACACACACACACACACACATATATATAAGTACAATTTTAGAGATGTTTGCTAATATAAGTTAATATCTTTTAAGCTCCTTATTTAACTAACACTCACTGCATTTTAGCAGTAAGAAGCTAAAATACAGATTATTGAATTATTCACTTGACTACAAAATTAAATTGCAAATCAAATCGAAATCGCAATATCTGTCAAAAAAATAAATAAATAAACGCAAAAGTATAAGAATTTAAAAGTATAAACATTAAACATGATGTTAAGCCAAAATTAGATTTTTATTTGATTTTCTTCTTGAGGGGCCGGCCCCCAAGGAGACTGTCTGGTAAAACGCTGGCCCTCTGACAAATATAGTTGATGACCCCTGGCATAAAGCATTGTCCAGGGTGCGTTTCGCTGCAGGTCCCTTGAGATGGTGTCCATTACTAGGATGAACAGAAGTGGTAACAGTGCTGAGCCTTGATGGACGCCCATTGGAAACTGATAGAAAGTTCGGCTTGGCATCTCACTTGGCTACTTGTGTTTTTCTTACCCAGTTGATGAGTGGTTCAGGTACAGTACTATAAATATAGCTTTATGGAACATTATCTTTGCTTCATATTCTAATGATTTTTGGCATTAAACAAAATCCACAATTTTAACCCATACAATATTTTTTTTGCTAGTTAGCTATAAGTCCTCAAAGGTTTCCATGACAATATGAGGCAAAAAAAAAATGTGTTTTCAGCACTGATAAGTGTAAGAATCATTATTAGTGATTTTGTGTCAATAATAACTTATTAAAATAAATCAGCAAATCATCAAATTATAATGATTTCTGAAGGATCACGTGACACTGAAAACTGAAGTAATAATAAAGAAAATTCAGCTTTGAATCAGGAATCATTTAAATTTAAAACTACATTCAATAAGGAAACAGTCATTTAAAATTGTAATAATATTTCTGAATTATTGATCAAATAAATGAAGCCTTGGTGAACAAAATTGGCTCCTTAAAAACATCAACACATTTTTTTTTTTTAAAGTAAGATGACTTTATTAGAAAATTGATTTGCAATGTTATCATTATCAGGTGTTAAACACATAAACACTGGACATCATGTGTTTCCAAACCTTTGGGTAGTGTAAACCACATTTCGTCACCTTGGAATTATAAGGTTCTATCTGCGTTCTGAATGATTTTGAGATATTGAGCTTCAAAGTTTTTGCATTCCATAGCAAACAGTATGTGTGTAACATTTTTTTTTTTTTTTTAAATAAAAAGTCTTCAAATATAAACAACATAAAAAACATCTTATAATGTAAATAAGTTGTCATTTAATAAGAATATGTCAATAACTAAATTTTGACAAAAATGTCAGATAGAACCTTATAATTCTAAGGTGACGATTTGTAAGACAATGTTCTTTTCAATACCAAAAAGTGTGTAATTCATTAATTCATTTTCCTTCGGCTTAGTCCCTTATTTATCAGGGGAATGAACCGCTAACTATTCCAGCATATGTTTTACGCAGCGTATGCCATTTTAGCTGCAACTCAGTACCGGGAAACACCCATACACTCTAGCATTCATACACACACTCATACACTATGGCCAAGTTTGTTTACCCAATTCACCTATAGCGCATGTTATTGAACTGTTGGGGACACCGGAGCACCCGGAAGAAACCCACACAAGCACAGGGAGAACATGCAAACTCCACACAGAAATGCCAACTGACCCAGCCGGGACTCAAACCACTGACTTTCTTGCTGTGAAGCAACAGTGCTAACCACAAAGCCACCATGCCACCCAAGTGTGTATTTTAGAATACTAAAAAAAATTGCATATACAAATACAAGTAAACTTTAATTTCACTTGCAAAGTACTGTTGGACTAATCCAATGCACACCGATGAGGGTAAATGAATATTTATCTTTGCAATGAGCATCTAAATCTATAGCTCTTCATGGACACTGTTCATATTTAGTTTTTTTATATTTCACTTGTGGCGATCATTGGCCTTTTCTCTGGTTGGTCTACCATAGTTTTCCTATGCCACTCCTCCTCCTCCTTATATATAAACTCATTGATATCGCCCACTTAATTTCCTCTTCTCTGCTTTGACTGCAGAAATGTTACATATTTCAGCTGCAGCTTTATTGCTCTTTGGCATGGGTAATTATTATCTACTATAATCTACAATGTTATTCAATAATGAGGGGACGTAATAAAGTCTTTTGAGAGTTATTAAAATTTGGAAAAAACATTTTAATGTAATTTCTTTGTGTAAGTGTGTGCTATAATTTATTTTTCTTGTTTATTGACTTTCAGGTTTTCTCAAAGTTATGGTTTCAACAGCAAATATACAGGCTCAGCAGGGAGAAAATGTCAGTATGTTGTGTTCACACAATATACATGTTTCTGGAAACTTATACTGGTTTAAACAAATAGACAGTGCTGTGCCCGTTACTATTATGCACATGTTATTTACTGAAAGTCTACAGAAGGTTGAACCAACTTATTTTAATGAGTTTACAAAGGATCGTCTGGTCATGTATCAATTCAGCAAAAGCACCCTACTAATAATCATAAATGTGACAACATCTGATTCTGGCTTCTACTTTTGTGGATTTATGGGCTACCCCATACAATTTGGCAATGGAACAAGACTTGATGTCAAAGGTAATCTTTTTAAATCTCTCCCACTATACAGTGATATTTTTCAGATAATATTTATTGCTCTTTTTCTCACTTTGCAATTTGTAGCACATGCTGAAAAACACAGTTCAACTACAATTAAAACTGCCACAGCTGTTTCCAAATCAGAGAAAAATGACACCGGAATCTCAAAAAAGGGTATATCTGTTATTTTTTATATTGAGTTGAAACTGCAGGTATAATAATAGGAATGCTCATATAATCAAATTATGGGGGAAAATTTACACACACTGCATTTAGGACTTTTAGTATTCATAAATTTTAAAAAAGTATTTTTAAATTTATAATTATAATATAATTAATTTATATTTTTACAGATCATGATAAATCCCCGGTGTCTACCCAAGAGTGTTCTAGAGACATCTTTTTCAAGCTGACCCTTCTGTTTGGTGGCATAATCATTTTCACATGTATTCTTCCTCTCATATGGGGGATTATGAGGGTAAAAAAACAGCAGAAGCATAAAAAAGGTTAATTTTTTTTTTTTTTTTTTACATGTGGTTAAACAAATTTGTAAATGAACACAAATAAACTTGCTTAAGAACACATTTTCACTACCTTATCTTAAAAGCAACTGATTTTCTTTTTCTCCGTTTTGTTGCAGTTGCTGAATGTCAAACACAGCAGCACGATGACAAGGTAAACTCCACAAACTTAAATTATTCTTAAGACTAAACCTTTTCAAAATATTGCAACATAGAAATGAGATTGGTGTCTTTGTTCTGTTTCCACTTAGTAGACACTGAAGTTGTTTTCCCCCAATTTATATATTTTTTTTTATAAAGCAATATGGGAAATTATTAATTAATAATAATTAATGCCTTTCACAGTCAGTAGAAAAATGTTTATTTGTTGGGAATATTTTCAAAAGTATGCATTTTGATATTTATTTAAGGCAGAGTTTATCCAAAAAGCTAAACTCAACCACTATTTAAAACCGTTTAAAACAAGTGAAGGGAGAGTAAATCGTCATTTTTGAGTGAACTATACCAAATAAAGTAAAATTTCAGCAAAATTTGTGGTAAACTAAAAGCATAAGTATAGAAAAAGTTTAGAAAAAGTTTTTTTTACAGTATATTTATATTTATTTGTGGTGTTAAATAGTATTGTATTTGCACTGAAGATTATTATTTCTAATTTAGTTGGCTATAAAGGAGCTTAGTAGTTGCATTTGAAATTTTTAGTTGTAAAATTTATTTTGAAGATTAGGAAAAAAGCTGTATCAAAATGCTTTAGAATAAAATCTACAGGCCAATTCACATACATCGACAGACCCAGACCAACGCAAATGATCATTTTATTACAGTATGCCTGACAAACAACAATCAACAGTACATATTAATTCAACAAAAGTATCAGTTTTTGTTGATTTCTGTCTGTCGGTGCTGTGATCGGCCGTAATATTTTGTGATTGCATTATATTTTTACTATTATTAATGCACAGCAAAAAAAAAAAAAAAAAAGTTTTTTTTTAAGAGATTTTGTCTTGTTTCTAGTCCAAATATCTAAACAATTCTGAAATTAAGAAGTGCTTTCTAGATGAAAAAAATAGTCCTGTTTTCAGAAAGAATAGGTCAAAGTTAAGTGAGTTTTTCCTTAAAACAAGCTAAATGATCTGCCAATAGGGTAAGAAAAATAATCTTGTTTTAGAATTTAAATGTTTATTTTGCTTACCCCATTGGCAGATTATTTTGGTTGTATTTATTTGGCTTTAAACAAGACCATATTTATTACTTGTCTAGAAAACGCTTCCTGATTTAAGAATTTTTTACATAATCTATTTTGACTAAAACAAGACAAAAACTATAAGAAAAATCTTTTCTTTTTTTTTTTTTTTTTACATAGTGCTTTTGAATTGCAAAGTGTGAACTTGATTTTCATCCAACAATTCTTGATGTTGAAAAGTTTGAAAAAAGTGTGAAACTGCATTTTTTTATTAGTGTAGTATTTTAACAAAAATGTTTGTACTTTGCAGGAAAATGATTCAGTAGAATACGCAGCTGTGCATTTTGCAAACAAGAGACCCAAAACTTCCAGAAGACATGCTGAGGACTCTGTGTGCACAGTTTCTGTCTATACTGATACTACTTGAAATCTAGAATTAAAAAATATTTTTGTTGTTTAACTGTATGGTTCAGTTTTAATATCTGAATATTATCACTGTTTTACTTTTCAAGAAATGTAATTATTGCATTGACTGAAAAGTCTTTATATGCAGATTTCCTGTGCATTCTGTACTTTCTTTGCATTAGGTTTGTTCGAACTTGTTTGAAATGTATTTGACTCCAATTCACAAAACTGTGAGTTTCAGTCGAGCTTAAAATCTTAAAAGTTGTATCTCAGTTTGGATTCTATATGTATTTCAATTATATAATCAGTACATCATCCAAATATTTTGTATTTTGTAATTCAAATAAAATAAAATGAAAACTAAAAGAGTTGCAGACACTATTCCAATCTTGGGAACCAAAAGTAGCTGGAAACCAATGTCATATTAATGTCAATCATCAATATATCTGATTTTGAAATTGCACTTGTGTATCTAGTTTTGGACTACCAATATCAGCTGTGCACAGGCCAGCTTACTGGCAGGTTTATCATAGGTTTGCATTAGCATAAGCCACACCCCCTGATATAAATAAAGCAGATTGGTGTCCTCATCTTAATCTCCTCCTGGAATCTAGACTGATACAGTACAGAAATGGTGTGTTTATTAATTTCGGCGCTGTTGATGGGTAAGTGTCACTGCCCTAAAAGTACCTTAATCGTTTAATAATGCAGAATTATATTCTTTAAAAATCAGCCTTTGTGGGGCTATGTTTTGTATGTTATTAGGATTTTAAATAAAACATGTTATTTCTCTGTGGGTTTTAGGTTTGCTTTTACTTGTCAAATCCTCTCAGATAGTCACTATATCAGCTCAACCAGGAGAAAATGTTACTATTTGGTGTCAACACAACTCAAACACCGGAAAGAACATACACTGGTTGCAGCAGAGACAGGGTGCTGTACCTCTTATCATTGTATACAAGATGATAAGCTACCAGTTTAAGGAACTACATTTAAAATATTTAAATGATTTTCAACCAGACCGCTTTGTGATGACTCTAAACACAGAAAACACGTCACTAAGTATTTTAAATGTGGATTTTTCTGATTCTGCTCTGTACTTCTGTGGTTGGTACTCTTGGGAGATTGTGTTTGGGGATGGAGCACATCTAGACATTAAAGGTAAAGTTTTTTTATCAAAAGCACTATTAGAAGATTTCCCACATACTCTAGCTGTTCACAGTAATAGTTTTTCATCCTTTTTTCAAAGCTGTGTTTAGTGATGCTACATTATGTAGAGAGGTTGTTTTGATTCACTAAATGACTCATTTTAATTCTTACTTAACTGCGCAGTGAAAAGCGATGCATCTCTGAAAAATGAAACCATCACCAATACAGTTACAAACACAAATAAAGATTATTATTTGTCTTTCATTAACACCCATAATTTCATATGCAGCACTAAATTAATCTATAGATGTGAAATGTGATTTACTTTTAACAGATATGAATGGTCCAATTTCTACAAAAGACTGTCCTGGAAACATTTTCTATACGCTGACCTTTATTTTTGGTGGTATAATTGTTATTGTTGTCATCGTTACTCTCACCCTTTTTATTATTGAGATCAGAAAAATACACAAAAAAGGTAACAGCACATTTATTCAATTTAATAAACATGTTTTAAATTAAATCAAAAAACACCTAAATGCATCTTTCTCTGTGTCGACAGATGAGGATCAGCATGCAACACAACATTACGAGGTAAACTTTTACTTAAAAAAAAAAAAACTCTACATTTTGGGAATAATAATAAAGATAAAACTCATTTAAATTCACAAATAAAATGCAAAGGTTTTTAAACTAAAAATCCATGTAGCAAAACTACAAAATAATAATTTCCAATATCAGTGTTTATCGACATTCTTTATTGTTCTTTGGGTCAAATACATACAGCCTTTTGTTTTCTGTTTAACATTTAGCATTTAACCATTTAAAGTGAAACTTTTTGATTTTCTTTTGTTGAACACAAAAGAAGATTTTTTGAGATGGTTGAAATCGGTAACCATTGACTTTGAAGTCATTTGGTTTTCCTACAATGGATGTCAATTGCTACCCGTTTCCAAGATTCTTCAAAATATCTTCTTTAGGTTACCCACATAAGGAAAATACTCATTAGGGAAAAATTACACATTGCAATATTTTATTATTCTGCAATATATATCGCGATATGAATAAAATTTCACTAGAAGAGTTAAATAAATGTTTGTAAAAAATCTATAATTTTAGATTGATTGGGAAGATTCTGTAGGGGAGTGCATAAAATATAATAAACAATCTACAAATATACAGTTGGAATCAGAATTATTCAAGCCCCTGATTTATTAGCCCCTGTTTATTTTTTTCCCCAATTACTGTTTAACGGAGAGAAACATTTTTCAACACATTTCTAAACATAATAGTTTTAATAACTCATCTCTAATAACTGATTTATTTTATCTTTGCCATGATGACAGTAAATAATATTTTACTAGATATTTTTCAAGACACTTCTATACAGCTTAAAGTGACATTTAAAGGCTTAACTAGGTCAATTAGGTTAACTAGGCAGGTTAGGGTAATTAGGCAAGTTATTGTATAATGATGGTTTATTCTGTAGACCAGTGGTTCTCAACTCCAGTCCTCGGGCCCCCCCGCCCTGCACATTTTGTGTCTCTCTTATCTGACACACAAGGATCAGTTCATGGATCTCGCTGTTAATGAGCTGATGATCTGAATCAGGTGTGTTAAGTAAGGAAGACATACAAAATGTGCAGGGCAGGGGGGCCCGAGGACTGGAGTTGAGAACCACTGCTGTAGACTATTGAAAAAATATATAGCTTAAAGGGCCTAATAATTTTGACCTTAAAATGGGTTTTAAAAAATTAAAAACTGTTTTTATTCTAACCGAAATAAGAAAAGAAAAAATCCAGAAGAAAAAATATTTTCTTGCTCTGTTAAACATCATTTGGGAAATATTTAAAAAAGAAAAAAAAATTCAAAGGGGGTTCAATAATTCTGATTGCAACTGTAGAAAAATTCAATAAAGAAAAATGTCAAATAATACTGCATAGTCTTTGTTTTATCAACAATTAAAAAAAAATTTATTAATTTTTTTTAAGCTACAAACGGTACATTTTCTTATGTGTAAATATTTTTAAAACCCTCACTCAGTCACAGGGCTCAAAAAAACACTTGCAAAATGATCAATTATAATCCACACTCAACATTGCGTATGATCACATTGCGATATCAATGCTAAAACGATATATTGTGCTGCCCTAATACTCATAAAGGTTTGGAACCCCTGGAGGGCGAGTAATTAGTGATTCCATTGTTATTTTTGTGTGAACTAAATCACTACATA
The DNA here is from genome assembly GCA_903798195.1 of Danio kyathit. Classification (NCBI taxonomy): domain Eukaryota; kingdom Metazoa; phylum Chordata; class Actinopteri; order Cypriniformes; family Danionidae; genus Danio; species Danio kyathit. The sequence continues at coordinate 20,935,582 of LR812525.1, read as the reverse complement.
ACTTAATTTTTATTTTTCTATTGATTAGTTTTTATTTGAGAATCCAACTCTCAGGTAGAGTATTTAATAATACATTTTAATAATAATGATAATAATAAATGAAATATGTAACCAATATATAAATAAATATATAACTAATAAATTAATAAATAAAATGTATAATAAATAAAAATGCTTAATTATATGGTTCATTCCAAAAATAAGTAAAAAATAAATTAAATTGTACATTCATCAGAGAATTTAGTCAGATGCAAATAATAACCCTTGTTTTTTCAATGCTTCTTTTGTATTTGTTTTGATTTTTTTTTTCACAGTAATAAAAGTAACACCACTGTCATTAAACACCACTGTGTTTCAGGAGGCTCATTCATCAGTGTATGCAGCTCTACGATTCTCAAAACAGAAAACCAAAAGAGCAGCCAGACATAATGAAGATACAGATGTTATATATTCTGCTACTAGATAACACACGATCAATTACTGTAAACTAATGTATTGTCAAGGCTCTAATATTTATACACTATTGCTTCACATTTAAAATTTACATGAGCTCAGCAGTGTTTACTATTGCACATGATCAAATTTAAGAACGTCAAACGCACAGAAAGCCATTTACAGTATTTTGACCTTTATTTTGATCCGCTGCATTATGAAGATGTAACCGTGGCCTTTATTTGAGAGGCAGGGTTGTGAGTGATGTAATTTCCTGTACAGACCCTGACAGGAAGAAGCTCTTCAGAGTAAAGCGAGACATGCAGAGGGAAACTTCAGCGGACCAGATTACAAAGCCGTAAATATATCAAAAATAGCTATGCAAATTATTACATCATTTCATAACGGATCAGTACTATGTAAGCTGCAATATCATAAACAGTTTGATAATAGTCAATTACATAGCAGTATAATGTTACTTTAAAAAAAAAAGGAATATTTCTGATTCTGTGTGCATCTGTTTAAAAATATATAAATAATAAATCAATCACATAAAGCTTTTGTTGAATGTCTGAATGTCAGTGTGTGAATCTGTTAGTGCATCATCGGTTTGACAGTTTTCCACCCAGCAAACTGACCCAAGCTCAGCTCTCAAAGCTAAACCACACAAACATAAACACTTCACGACTGACACACCACTTTCCATAACCACACACAAAATACCCCTTGCTTTTAAGTGAGGTGATAAGTCAGTGATGACAATATCTTGCATTAAACAAAGGTGAGACTTTGACTGTCGAGATCTTATAAAAGCACACCTTAAAATATTGCTCTGAAATTAAAATAAAAAAATATTTCTCATGTAATACAGTATATCAGATTTTGCTGTTATGAGATTTAATGACAATAGGTAACATTTCCAAAAAAGCATGCCTTAATTACCTACCATGCTGCGCCACAGTTTGTGTTATTAAAAGAAAAAACATTTCAAGACACCGAAGCTAAAAATCAAGACCATTTGCAAAAACAGATAACTACTTTTTTTAATCATTTTCTAAAATCTTGATTTTTGCAGTTAAATATTCAATGCAAAAAACTGATATCTGAAAATGAGTTTAATAAAATAAGCCTTTTCTATTAGCTAAAATACTATTAATAAATAGTTATTGTTTCGTGCTGCAGCAACATTATGAATACGAAATAAATGCAACTTTAAAAGGCTAGATCTTTAACAAAATCAAAGACTTTTACTTATGGTCCAAAACGCACAATGCATTTTTTTGCATCAAATTTTTGATAACCGTAAATATCTAATATAATGTTTTATTCATAACTTTTTGTGTTGCAGTGTTGATACTTGCATACCACACTTTAGCTGCTTTCACACGGCAACTAATGGTTTCGAAAGCAAATGTATGCCACTAAATACATATAAGACATCACATTCAATTCAGAGCGCTCAGGTTGCGGTCAGCCTTTGTTTCTGAAAGTAACATTGAATAAACAAGCAGTGTTAAGCGCGCTTAGGTCTTTGTGGGTAAAACTTTCCATACACAATCTTATTTCAGTGAAACTCAAATGGCAGTTTGACAGCTGGCTATGTTTAGAATTTGTCCAAACAACCAAACCTAGTCAAAAAAAAATATATATATATACTGTATGTATGTATGTATATATGTATATGTATATATATATATATATATATATATATATATATATATATATATATATATATATATATATATATATATATATATATATATATATATATATATATATATATATATATATATATATACACACATATACACACACACACACACACACACACATATATATATATATATATATATATATATATATATATATATATATATATAAAATTATCACTTAATAATTGTACATATACATATGATGCGAATATATAATATATATGCAAGTATATACAATATATTTTAAATAAATGGTGATCTTATTTATTTATTTTTTACATGCTAACACATTATTTAATTAGACGTTCTGGATCTCAACGTGCACTAGTTCATTCCATATTAATCAGAGCAAAATTCTTACTAAAACCCAATTAATCATTTCAAATGAATAAATACCCTTTAGCATTCAGTGCTGTTTTTAGACACAAAATCATATGGCCTTACACAGTGTACTGCTTAAATATTGTGAACTGAAATACATTTTTTCATTAAAAAAAAAGAAGTAAATACAATTGAGTGGCATTTTGAGGGAATGTTTTGAGAAATAAATTGAGACCAAAGGGATGTGTTTTGAGAATGTGTTTTACCAATGGTTACAGTTAGGGGGCACCGGATCATTAGCTTATGTTTTACATGACATAATATTGTTCGTGGTCATATTTGTGGACATGGTCTTGGGAATAAATAATAGATTATGCATTAAAATCATGCAATGTGTGTTCAACATTTATGGCACGTTGAATTTACTGTAATACTACTGTACGTAGTTTTTAAAGCTGTACATACTAAGTGTGACAACATTCAAATATTCCCTGTATATGTATATTATATATATAGTATACATAATTTTGTGAGTATGATAAAATTAAAGCAATGACTGGTTATCAGTTGGGTTGATCAAATAAACATTATTTCTTTGCTACACAGTAAGCTCAGTGTCAATTTATTTATTTATTTTTTAAATAGGACAAAAACTACTAAACATGAGAGTGAGACATAACAATAATACAATATTACCTGTTGATCATTACGGTACCCCTGACTCAGATTCACAGAAGCTCCAATCACAATCAGAAGAACTAAACCACAGCACACGTTGTACATCTAAGGTCAAAAGGCCTGAATGGAAAAATCACAACAGCCAATCAGACACAGTCTAAATCACAAAGACGAAACCTGACTCCCCTAAACCCACACATCTTACAAAAACACTCCCTAAGATGTGGCTGAATGCACAGAGGACATCAACTATGATTGCATTTCTCCTCATATTTTTTCTACACTTCACGACAGGTGTGTTTGCTCAGGAAGACAGATTTATTGTTTATGTAATCTTACATATAGGAATATGTTATTCTGAGTGTACTTGTGCTTTTCTCTGCCCAGGCTTCTCTGCTGTAGTTCAAAAGAAAGTCCTGGAAAACTTTACTGCTGGTCAAACTGTGACTTTAGAGTGTTTTGTTTCTGTAAATCATGAAAACTACTTCTCCTGGTTTAAGCAAACTCTTGGAGAAGCTCCGACATGCATCGTCAGTCTTTACGCTGAAGCTTCAACACCAGTGTTTTATGGAGAATTCAAGAACAACCACAGAATGGCTGTTCAAAAGGAAAAAAATACTTTTGTTTTAATTATAAAAGAAGCAAAGTCATCGGATACTGGAATCTATTACTGTGGAGCTCGTGACTACGATCCTATTATATTTAGTAACGGGCTCTTTTTAAACTATAAAGGTAAGTAAATCCAGCAAAAAACAGTCACACTGCCAGTACTAATGAAAAATGGTTACATACAGTTGAAGTCAAATTTATTAGCCCCTCTTGAATTGTTTTTTCTTTTTTAAATATTTCCCAAATTATGTTTAACAGAGCAAGGAAATTTTCACAGTATGTCTGATAATATTTTTTCTTCTGGAGAAAGTCTTATTTGTTTTATTTTGGCTAGAATTAAAGCAGTTTTTCATTAAAGTCACGTTTTTTAAAAACATTTTAAGGTCAAAATTATTAGCCCCTTTAAGCTAATTCTTATTTTCAATAGTCTACAGAACAAACCATCATTATACAATAACTTGCCTAATAACCCTAATCTGCCTAGTTAACCTAATTAACCTAGTTAAACCTTTAAATTTCACTTTAAGCTGTATAGAAGTGTCTTGAAAATATCTAGTAATATTATTTACTGTCATCATGACAAAGATACAATAAACCAGTTATTAGAAAGGAGTTATTAAAACTATTATGTTTAGAAATGTGTTGAAAAAATCTTCCCTCCATTAAATAGAAATTGGGGAAAAAAATAAACAGGGGGGCTAATAATTCAGGGGGGCTAATAATTCTGACTTCAACTGTAAGTGACTATAAGTAACTATACTGTAAGTCAACTACTGTACAGTAACTCTCATTAGAGCATAAATTATTTATAGACTGTTGCACGGTAAAAAATAAGTGCTTGTTGAAATCGATTTGTGCTGGGACAACATGAAGGATTTAAGTTAACTTATTAGTTTTTACAAATTTAAGTGGATTGAACAAATCAGTTAAGTTGTACCCCCAAAAACACAAGAATTGTGTTGTTTCAGCTTTTTTTAAATAAGTTGTTTGAACAAACAGTAAACTTCCTTTTTTTGAGTGTAGTTAAGCGTATCAAAAGAATGTGGGAAAGACCTTATGTATGTATGGATGCATGTAATCCCTAAACATTTTCCAATTTCAGATAGAAGTACAAAACAACATCAGATTAAGCAGTTTTTGTCTGGACCAGATTTGGGTACTGAACATGAGCCTGAGTTTAATCCAGGAGACTCTGTGAATCTGCACTGTTCGGTTCTCACTGAGAGATGTGAAGAAAATTACAGCATCTACTGGTTTAGACACGAATCTGGAGATTCACATCCAGGACTCATTTACAAGGATGGAAACACAACTGATCAATGTGAGAAGAGATCTGAGAAAGACTCCCACGTGCGGTCCTGTATCTACAATCTGCCCAAGAAGAACCTCAATTTAGCTGATGCTGGGGTTTACTACTGCGCTGTGGCCACGTGTGGAGAGATACTGTTTGGCAATGGAAGCAGGATTAATATTAGAGGTGAGAGAAACACAAATGCTAGATTCAAACATTTTAGTTGCAGTTTGAATATTTACATATTTTATTTATTTTGTTCTTAGAAGTAAGTTCTAAATTCTCCTGGACTGACTTTAAGGTCCCTGTTTTGGTATCAACAAATATATTGTGCTTGGTGATCATTATTATTCTTCTATGTAAGAGAGCACAAAGACAACAAAAGATAGGTAAGCTATTTTCTGATGACCAACCATAATGTTGTATAATGTTGATAAATAGAGCATTATTAACCCTGATTTATATTGCATCTGACCTAAGCGCTAAAACTGTTCATGTTTACATACTGTTAATTTTATCATTGAAATATGAAGCTTTAAAGTACTCGGCAAGTAATGTATGCATCATTTTACATTAAAAATGTATTTAAATAACAGAAATTAATAAAAAGTGTGATTAGTGAAACTGAAAAAGTGAATTTTCATTATAGAAAGCCAGCCTTTACAAACAACACATTCTTCTACTCCTGCTAATGAGGTAAATGTTTAATATATATTGCTTTTTTGTGTTTCATGTGTAGAGTGCTTTGGTATTTATATAATTAATGTTTGTTTTAGGGTGTTTCTGAGGACATAAGCTACGCAGCTGTTCATTTCTCTGGAAGAAGCAGACATGAGACTGAAAGAGGCTCATACACACATGTAGTCTACTCCACTGCCAGAGGTTACAGCATCAAAGAATAATTCAGTAATATATAAGGAGATAACTTTACATATATATTTTCCTGTATAGACTACATATATTTACAATATCAATGTTGTTATGAACTTTAATAAAATAATGGCATTGTTTTACCAAACTTTTGTCTTCTTCACTTCTAGTGACTCATAGTTCAAATTCACCACCAGCAACAAACAGTCAATGATTCATCAAACAGGTTATAGATGTATTTATTGAACTAGGCTAATGACCAGGTAAGAAAACTTAAATAATGCAATATACAGTAATGTAATACTTTAACTTGACTTACTTGATGTATTTTGTCTCTTTAAACAACTACCAAACTTGGTATCTAATAAAAAAGAAAAGAAATAGAAAATCTGTTTGCTTTGCTATGAACATTTATTTACACTTCTGGAGTTTTTCCAGTTGATTACCTGAACATGTAAAAAATATGGTAATAACTTTTTACTTAAGCTTATCTAAAACAACTGAGTAAAATTTCACAGGAGTGGGCGGTTTGTCTATTTAACTAACGTTACATCTAAAGTTACTGTTGAGACTCGTAATGTTATGCTATGTTAAAGCATTATTTTAAATGATAGATACATAACGTTATTTACGGATTAATAAATATTAATGAAATCCTCTTGATAGGTTTAGCTATCCCTGACAATTTATCAGATTACTAGCAGCACAACAAGTACACCAACGAACAAATAGCGATGGGCCTGCCTGACTAATGTTAACGGTAATCATGTTATGTTACACGTTGTAAAATGTGTATGAAACCCATACGGTCCAACATCTACTCACATTTGCTTGAGCTCCATCCTGTTTCTTCCTTACGACAAACGTATAATGTCCTGCCGTTTCGGGTTACTTCGTTAATTTATATTTTGTTTATTTGCTGCTAAATATAAATTCGTTACCGGTTGTTTGCATCTGGTTTAGTGAAGACACGATGCTGAACGCTGATTGGTCTCTGAACATCTAATCCTAACAATGATTGGTTGTATATTTTGATGAGTCACCAACAGTCGTTTTTGCGAGATTTTGAATGTCAGTCTGTCCTGTCTGGTCGGTTATGAGAGTCCGTCGATTTTATGTAAACAAAATATTTACATTAAAGTAGCAGGATATCACGTAAAAGTGAGTAAAATAGTTTGATATTTATTCTTAATCCTGTTTTGTAGGCTACTTTTGAAATATTCTGGCCTGACAGGTAACGTTAATATCAAATGATAATCCACAGCAAACTGCATTTATTGTTTGTGAATGTCTTATTATGCCTTAATTGTTGTAAGCTAAATAATAAAATATACAAATATTAGCTTATCTTTTAACTTGCTGAAAGTTACAGATAATAAACTAATTATGAAAAACAAATAATGACCTTTATATATTTACAAGAAAGGTTTCAATACTCTAAATACCAAGCCAATAAATGACACTTCAGACCACATAAGAGGTAAATGTGGTGAAATAGGTCAAGCTGCATGTAATGTGCACAAAACCTCCACCTCAACACTTGATTATTATCTCTTTCAAGATCATTCTTTTTGAACATTGGTCATATAATAAAAAGATTGTTGTTTTTTTGGAGATCAAAGATGACTAAATGATCGTACACTGACAAATCACTTCAAAGTATATAATATTAACAAGAAACTAGCTCAACTACTCTTTGGGGTTCCCTAAACCCCAGTTTGAACTGCTCATTTAAAAAACTGCTGATTTAAAGAACATTTTAAATAAACTTTATTAGACTCTTCATAGAACCATCAATGCTACTAAATTAAAAATGTACTTACTTTACAATTGTGTAGCAGAGAAGCATTCATTAGATCACTAAAGTATTCAGAATAAGACATTTTTGGGGAAACAAACTTTATTTTGAAGATTGTACTGGGAAGCCATTATGTTCATTCATTCATTCATTTTCTTTTCAGCTTAGTCCTTTTATTAATCTGAGGTCGCCACAGCGGATTGAGCTGCCAACTTATCCAGCACATTACGCAGCGGATGCCCTTCCAGCTGCAACCCATCACTGGAAACATCCATACACACTCATTCACACACATACACCACAGGCAATTTAGCCTACCCAATTCACCTACACCACATGTCATTGGACTTGTGGGGGAAACCGGAGCACCCGGAGGAAACCCACGCGAACACGGGGAGAGCATGCAAACTACACAGAAATGCCAACTGATCCAGCCGAGGCTTGAACCAGCGACCTTCTTGCTGTGAGGCGAATTTGCTACCCACTGCGCCAGCGTGCAGCCCAAGCCATTATATAACAATAATAATCAACAATATTTATTATAATAAACTTCATGCAGTCCATTATTTTTGTTGCAACGTCATATAAAAGAATATTTAAAAATGTTCTCCTCTGTACACATAATGGCTAAGATTTCCATCCACAGAAATGATCTTTCACACTTTGTTCCGCATCATAAACACAAAGTATTTTAAGACATGCTTTTAACACCTGTCTTCATTTGATGTTTATGCAGTTGTTTGGGCTAGAGCAAGAAACATGATGAGAATCAGATAGTCACAATAAATCAAAGAATAACCATAAATAAATCAAAGAAAAATCTGAATCATCTCAAATTTGAACAAAAATGTTTAAACTTTTCATTACTGTTGTATAAATACCATACTCATCTGAGGATTTTACATCAGAGATTAATATATTCTGCAACTGAAAGTGATTGTTATCTATCTATTAATGTGGTCTAAACATGAGAGAGGACAACAGTTTTGCAAAAGAATAATTTTATTAAGTACTGCTCATCTATTTATTTCAAAAAGGGGATTAAAATAAATGATGTTCCACTAACATTACAATCACCATTGATTAGTCAACCATAATATTCTATTATGTACGTATATGAAAAACAACAGGATACTGCAAACATTTGACTGAAAAGTCAAGGTGACTCATGTTTTTAAGTTAACCAAAATGGAAAAAATAACATCTGTGTATTTAACCTGTGTACTATCTAACATTAGATAGTATTATTGCATTAATTAGTATTATTGCTTAACATCTACACTGTAAAATCCAACAGACAACTTTATCAAATGAAATAAGTGTAACTCAAAATTTACTGAAAATTCTACTCAAGCGACGTGGTGACGCAGTAGGTAGTGCTGTCACCTCACAGCAAGAAGGTCGCTGGTTCGAGCCTTGGCTGGGTCAGTTGTCGATTCTGTGTGGAGTTTGCATGTTCTACCCGTGTTCACGTGGGTTTCCTCTGGGTGCTCCGGTTTCCCCCACTGTCCAAAGACATGCAGTATAGGTAAATTGGGTAAGCTAAATTGTCCGTAGTGTATGTGTGTGAATGAGAGTGTATGGATGTTTCCCAGGGATGGGTTGCAGCTGGAAGGGCATCCGCTGCGTAAAACATGTGCTGGATAAGTTGGCGGTTCATTCCGCTGTGGCGACCCCAGATTAATAAAGGGACTAAGCCGAAAAGAAAATGAATGAATAATTCTACTCATTGAAAAGAGTGTTGGACTCAGTGTTGAAGGTAATGAGTTAATGAAATACCTCATTACTTTAACTTAAATGGAGTAAGTTCACAGTATATAGATTAGTTTTTTTTTTAACTCAAATCGTTTGTAGCGATCGGTTTCCTCAAACAGTTTGAGTTGCCTTAACTTATTGAGTTTTACAGTGCTCAGTTGGTTTGAGTTCTCTTCATTTATTGGGTTTTACTTTGCTCAAATTGCTTCGTTTACTCAAATGGATTGAGGTAACAGTACTCATTAGAACACAGGTGTCAAACTCAGTTCCTGGAGGGCCGGAGCTCTGCACAGTTTAGTTCCAACCCTAATTAATCACACCTGATCAAACTAATTGAGTCCTTCAGGCTTGTTTGAAACCTGCAGGTAAGTGTGTTGAAGCAGGGTTGGAACTAAACTGTGCAGGGCTGCGGCCCTCCGGGATCTGAGTTTGACACCCCTGCATTAGAATTAGTCTTTGAACTTAAATGGTTTGTTGCAATCGGTTTCCACAAATGATTTGAGTTGCCTTAACTTAATATGTTTTACATTGAGCATTAGAGAGCAGAATGCACTGAAAGCAATAAAGCAAAAAATAGTAGACCTCCAAATGTGATTTTTATGTAAATTACTCACCCGCAGGCAAGACTTGACTTTTTTCTTCAGTAGAACATTAAAGAAGATTTTAGCTGAAACTGTGGTCCTTGGTGATTCATGAAATGCATGTCAACTGCTAATTTGAGAGTAAAACATACATTACAGTGATACATTGATGTCTTATGAAGCAAAAAGTTCAGTCTGTGCAAGAAGCACACACAGCAGTCACAACAGTCTAAAACACAAGCTTCTTGACACATGATGATGTATGCATGGATGTAAACTCATGTGAGCTGACGCTGGTACTTTTTAATGCCTATTTAAAAAAATCAGTCTGTTGACCTTGTTATTTTGCAATGCGGAATTAAGTTCTTTTCTGTGATAGTTCTGATTCAATTGCCTATATGGGGAATGACTATAACAAACAGCAGTAAATGATCCAACTAATTGCTTTACAAACAATTGTGTTTATGACAATACATACAGTACATTTAATATAAGGAAATATAAGATTGCAGCATAATGAGCTGTTTTTTTACAGTTAATAATCAAAGGAAGTGAATGAGTGTATTGAGCAAATAAGGTTCCAATGGCTGCACCCACTTGTACATGAAATAAGGTCAATATAACAAAGTTTTAAAAAACAGCATCAGCTCAGTATGCCCATGTATTCTTCTTAATGCATTAGGAAGCTTATTTGGTTGTATTAAAATATCAGCCATTTTGTTTTTTGCTTCACCCAGTGTGAAAGTCTCATTATATTCAAATACAGCTTTTAAGATGTTATTATTAGTATGTTGACATCACTTCAAACTTCAGTTTCTCATCAAAACTTCTGACCAATCATATTCTCTCTAGTATGTGTGCCAGAATGATATGAATCAAAATTGTTTACAGTAGGCTCACATTACGAAACATCTGATCTGTGTTGGATTTAATACTACAAATTGCAAATCGCAAATTGGAACTAAAAAGATCAGATTACATGCAGTTTGTGCTGTTAACTGTCATGAGAAAAAAACGATTTGAGTTATATGTGGGCAAAAAATGATTATAATAAATAAAATAAATGGATTTGACCCACATTTGCCTGCAGTGTGAATGTAGACTAAAGACCTTTTAAGAAAGTAACCTACAGTGTAACTTATAAAATTATTTTTTCTAAACTGCAAAAAGTCGGTTTTGACCTTTGTAATATGTAGTACCAGAACAATTTCCAATGTTATGCCCAATTAAGTACTTCATTAAAAACATTTCTAATGCATTAAAAGTAAAAAAAAAAGAAAATGTGAAGCTAAAAAAACCAGCTAGATCTCACAAGAAAACGTAAGTATTTTACGTTTTGTCAGTTTAGTGGCTAATTTGTATGAATTCGTACGAGTTCAGTCGTCCGAAATTGTACGATTTTAAAATGGAGGCGTGGCATCTAACCCCACCCCTAAACCCAACCGTCAATGGGGGATGAGCAAATCGTACTAAATTGTACGAATTAAATCGTACGAATTCAAACGAATTAGCCACTAAATCAAAAAGTTACAAATTGCCGTGAGATTGTGTTGAAAAAAACTTATCTTAAAAACAAGAGACAAGATTCCAACAACAAGCAAATTGGCTGTCTGCACCAAACTTGATGCAACATGGAGAAAAAAAACATTTATAAATTAGCCACTACACTCCCAATGAAATGGTAAAAGCTTTTAATCTAATTAATACATATTAAAACTCTATAACATTATTAATAGGCTACTTAGTGACCCATGTTGTTAGTTTGCACTGAGTCAGAGTTCTGACTTTCATCTTTAAACCGTCTGTTTTAATTAGTTTTTTTATTTTCAAGATCTGAGGTGAACTATCTGCTGCTGCTGCTTTCGATATCATGGCCATAAATGTCATGTAAACAGCATGTAACACTGAATAAGCACATAATCTGTACCTGAGGTGATAATTGTCATAGTAGCATATGCTGTTGTTCTGCTGCAACATTGCGAAAATAGAAAGCATTTCTAAAATAGAAATTTTGTACATCACAGTAGCAGATAGTCAGGACAAAAACTCCTTTTAACATGGGAAAAAAAAAACTTTTTGTGTCACGGCATTGTGTATTGTTAGGACATAGTGTTTTTGTGTGTTCATTCATTTATTTTATTTTCGGCTTAGTCCCTTTATTAATCTGGGGTGGCCACAGCGGAATAAACCACCAACTTATCCAGCATATGATTTAAGCAGCTGATGCCCTTCCAGCTGCAACCTATCACTGGGAAACATCCACACACACTCATTCACACATACACTATGGACAATTTAGCCTACCCAATTCACCTATACCGCATGTCTTTGGACTTGTGGGGGAAACCGGAGCACCCGGAGGTAACCCACGCGAACACGGGGAGAACATGCAGACTCCACACAGAAATGCCAACTGACCCAGCCGAGGCTCGAACCAGCGACCTTCTTGCTGTGAGGCGAACGTGCCACCCACTGCGCCACCGTGCAGGCTATTTTTGTAGAGTTTTATAAGAAAATACTTTTAGACTTTCTGATAAAATAATTTCACTTTGTGGCCCTGATTTGACAAGGGGGCGGAGTCAAGGGAACTTGGGCGTTTAAGGCAGACCCGGAATTGACTGGACGGGTTTTGTAAAGGCAATGCTATAAAAATGTTTTGTATATTTTATAAATATATATAGGTTTTTTTTTTTATTGCAAATATTTTAGTTATTTTGCACAGCATGATTTTTATTTGCAGTTCTTTTTTTTGTTTGCAAATTTCATTTTTATTTCTCAATACTTAATTTTCCCGTTGCAGTTCTTTAATTTTGTTAGCAAAATAAATTTTTATTGATCAAAAATTAATTATCGATTTGCGATTTTTGAAGATTTCCATTTATTTATTTATTTATTTTTGATCAATTCTTTATTTTTTGTTTGCAAAACTTTCTTTTATTTTGCAAGTATATATGGCCCTAGATTGACTCCATAGTTACTTACTATTTGTAATTAGGCATGGGTCGGTATAAGACTCTAAGGGTATGATAACCTTGGATAAGAAAATATCACGGTATTGTGATTACTGCTCTTAAATATATTCTTTTTAAATGTCTGTGTAAAAAACAAAACGTTTTTCCCCCTTTGAACACAATATATTTTATTTTGAGAAACTTTTCAAATATTTTGGAGCAGTAAACTTGTCAGGCTAAATAATGAAAATGAATCATTGACTTCTGCTGTCTTCATTAGTTTCAAAAACACTGATTTCTTTACGATTTAAAATGGCATCATTGGATATCTTTTCTGCTGGAGATGCTGTTGTTTAAAAAAATGTAAATAAAAAATCTTACACATACCATGCCTATTTGTAATTATCTGATAAATTTATTAGCAATTACTGATAAAAAAAACAAAGTAATTTGTAGACATTTGACCAATTCTCTGAATGTTCACACTTCTTTCAAAGCATTTTCTTATTTAATGTGGGAACTCTTTTTATATTTTTAAAAAAATCCCAGATGTTAAGTATATGTGTAAATATGCAAGCATGCACATCTGTGAACACAATATTACTCGACCATCTCAGACATATAAAAACACAACTGGAGTTGAAAACATTAACATTTATTTATTGATTAAGAGGTTATACATTTTATGATAAATATGGTCTTTTATTGTATTATTGGCAAAGATACTATGATTCAAATTGCATTTCTATACATAAATACAAAATCTGAGGTAGGGCCTCAAGGATAAATGACATTTAAAATAAATTATGCCTTTTCATATATGTTTATTTTCCTCTTTTAATATATGTTTTACACTCTTTTTTTCATTGTTGTCCGGCATAGGATTCAAAATCTAGATATTTGTCATATTTATACTCTACAATCGAACTCAAAGGATGCCATGATCAGTTGGAGGTACGCATCTGTATCCATAGGCAGATTTCCCTCATGTAAAACACACAGAAATATATGACATTACCCAAGTAATAAGAAATTTTACCTATGCTCCGATAGGTCCACAGTAAAGTGCCAAATGACACGACATACATTACAATATAGACTGACCACATAATGACTGATTGGAAGCTACTCTGTATCGTTATTCTGAAATACACATAATAGTTTATTACCAGAGGACATCTTTAAGGCCAAAGGTTACCTGAAGATGTCATATAACATATTGGCACACATCAATAATGACCACTAGATGAAGGATGAGTGGCAGTATCTCAGTCTCCTAAATACACAGAATAATATAGTTCATTTTCTTTTTATATATAGGCTTTTTGTATATATATATTTATTTTTTTCATATATATGTCGTATATCTTCTTTTAGAATATATGTTTTCTTTTTTTTTCAGAACCCTTCGAGAAGTTCTCCTTCTTTGGTTGCCTACTGCCCAGTGTCGCCCTGTAGGTAGGAAGAGGTGGTAAACTCACATTCGGGAAAAGGAGCGTAAAGGGGAAGCAAACATGAACAAATAATCCACAGCAACACAAACAGCACATGCAAGACTGGTACGTATTATTATTTTTTCTTTTACCCATAGAATATTTGTTACGTGAAGGGCGTGTAACTATAGCTCTCGGACAGACATACAGCAACACAAGGACTAACAGAAACTCCATCCAGAACCTTAAGTATTACAATAATGATGATCGCAGCAGCTGTTTACAGTTCAGATATTAAAATGTGCTTTGTTTATTTTTGTTGTTGTTGTGCTACGCATGATACACTCTTAAAATAAAGGTTCTCAAATAGGGAGTTTTTTCAGCAAACATTTATCCAAAGAGCCATTTTTAAAATCCAGTTATAATGTTTTTTCAGTGACGTATACAGAAACTTTTTGTGAAAAAAGAGCATATATGTATGTTAAAAGTTCCCAAATGCATTTTTTTAAACTAAAGGGCACCTATTTTAGCCTTTTTCCACGATTTAATTTTTTTAAAGTCTTTTGTGTCTCCAGAATGTGTCTGTAAAATTTCAGCTCAAAACACCCATCAGATTAGTATTAACACCTTTCAGAATGTTGGAATTTACTGTTTTGAACAATATGTAGCTGTTTTTGCTGCCTGTGCCTTTAATGCTAGTTCTCCCCGCCCACTGTTCCCACGTGCCTTTCAGAGTGTGCCTCAGTCTCCGACTGCATCGGATAAAAAGCACAGTGACAGACATGAAGGAAGCAGATCTCACGTAACGTTTGTGAGAAATACTACAGTAAGAACTTTCCCAATGATTATTTGATGTATTTGTTGTGGAGTTAATTCAAGCCTTTCTGCAACAATGAGTCACTCACAATGTTGTTACAAAGTTCACGCACACACACAGCGGACACACACACACAGTGCGTGCGTCTAACTTTGCATGACAATTGTGACAGGATACATGTTAATATACACGGCTGTATGGATATATTTTATATTAATGTACAAAATAACGTCCACAAACCGGGATTGAAGCGCCTTTTTTATAATTGTACTGACATGCGACTGTGGTGATAAAGATGGTAAAATCATTGTAAATCATTAGAAACATGCACTGTTTTAAAAACGTTTTAAATTTGTAAACCTCATTCTTGATCACATTTGATGATGATTGATGCTCACAGTGAGCTCAACAGATCTTTTAATCCCAGTTGCTTTGTGCACGTCCTGTCTTGTCACTACAGAACCATGTTAATACGCGGCTGTCACTCCTACATCACGTTGCGGTGGGCCTCAAAATAGTAGGGATTTTCGGTTTCTATCACAATATGACTGTGGACACACTATACATACACACAGTTCTGTCCAAACAGCTTCCAAAAGATGATTTTCATCATAGGTGCCCTTTAAAAATGTTTTTTTTTATTGGCATTGATTGTTTCATTCCACAAAAAAATATCTTTACAGAAAAAAAAAGGTTTTTTAAATTATGAAAATATTCAGAACACTGAAAAAATGACCCTTGAAGAACTTCACTAAAAGTTTCTTTGGCCAACCAGAAAAGGTTCTTCTATGGCATCTCTGGGGAAAACCCCCATTTGGTTCTTCACGGCACCTTTATTTTTAAGAGTTTGGAACCCATAATGTCAATACAGAAGCTTTATTTTTAAGAGTGTAACTTTTTAAAAATAAGTACTGTATTTTCCAGAAAAATGGCTATAAAGACCTGAATGACAAGCATCAGTGTGTTAGCGTTCACTTCTTTTTGAAGTGCTTTCAAAAGAGAATGGATTCTGATTGGCTGTTCATGTTTTTTGTGCTCATAAAAAATAGTTTAAAGGTAATTCTACAATTGTTCCTGTCATTACAGCTGTATTGTGGACTCTTGCCATATATATGTTTTTTATTTAAATCAAATTTATGAAGATTTTTATAACTATTTTTTTATTGTACAAGACTTAACACACTATTCAGATTATAATAATGCTACTTATATTCTGGAAAATACTGTATATAAATTCTGTATAGCAATTTCAGTGCATACAAACCAAGTCCAATGTGGATCTCAAACTGACTACCAGGCTGCATTTGATCATGTCTGGATGGTTGGATTATTATAAATATATATATATATACTGTAACATGAGACGCTGCATATATTTCCACACATTCACACACACACACACACAAACGTATACTACACATAGATTAAACATGTATCAGAAAAAGCATCTCTTTTGCGGCACTAATATACTGAGGAACACCTTTGTTCTGTTTTATAAATGCTGAATATTCAAGGTGATTCGTGTAGTATCTGCATATTACATGGCTTTTGAAACACATCACTCCCAGGCAAAGTTATTATTCTGGTTATTGCATGGGCAGTGTGGCTTTCTTAATTTGTAATACTATCTAAACTATATTCACAGTAGTTATCATTCAGTTATACATTTTTAACCAGCCAACCAAAAAAAAAAATAAATAAATAAAATACTACTTGCTTCTTAGTTTAGGCTTTTTTTTAACCATTGTGGTTTTTTTAAAGAGCAACCACCTATTTTTGCGCGATGTTTACTCAAAGTGCTTTTTGTAATCGTCTGTTGCCCAAAGCAATATTACTAGAACATTATATCTGTAACCATATTTACAGTCCAATATCAGGAAACAGGACACTATTAATATACGTAAGGATTCAGTTTTTCAATATATGGCCTTATATTCTGAACAATATGCACTTTTATGTATCGGTTATATAATTACACCATAAAGAAAAATGAAGCTTCCACAAGCTGTTATCCAACATACGATACATTTGATGGAACGGAGTAATACCTGAGACCCTGTTTCATGAAGACGAACAGACAAACAGAGATGTATGACGTCCATAACCAAAAAAAAAGGAGTGTGGTCCCAAAGCACATGATTTCAGAAGAAAAACATTAGCTTTTTTATCTAATCTACATATCCTCTGCAAGCAACTGTTAAAAAATATCATCACCTAAATCTAAAATATAATTTTTTAACAGAATATCACACAAACACCACACTCCTTAGTTTTTCCTCGTCTTTTCTTTTGTGTGCTCCACTACAACTGTGTACTGCATAAGAACAGGAGGATTCACAACAGATCACGACACATACTCGAAAGCATACTCTAAATATTAGTATACATACATAACTGCTAGTTGGCCGTTGAGTGCTACTCTAAACAACACTGAAAGGTATTATTACAGTTTTGCATGGCTAAGTTTTCTCTGAAGAAAGGGATGGATCTACTGTTCACTACTGGAAATCTAAGCTATGAGTTTGGCTTCTATAACACTGTAAAGATATTTCGGATAGAGATATATATCTCTACATATAGAGATATGTAGAGATATTTTTAGTAAGAAAGAGTAGTATAATTCACAGAGACTGAAATGCGCTCACTTCCCTCCATAATGTAGTATGATTGGTTTAATTAGCACTATACTATGCAGTATTTTATAAATAGAGGAAGTCTGAGGCACAAGGTACGGCTATAAGTGGACACGAGTGGAGAGCGATACCAGAAAAGAGTTCAAATTCACTGTGCACTACTCAGCAGCTTATTTCAATTATGTTGCTGTTTTTAAGAGATGACAAGCAAATAGTCCATAAATATAAATATTATTCTCATCATTTTTGTTCTCTCTCTCTCTCTTTTTTTTTTTTTTTACATCAGCAGTCACTTCAGAATGAAAAATAAATTAAAAAACAACCACTGCATGATGCACAGTCAGTCAAATATTGCCTCAACAGTTGCAACTGCATCATTATATTGCCTCTGAGAAAGGATTCAGCTGGGATCGAATGCGCATGATAGACCTCCACTCTCAAACCGACTACAATTATCCAGAAAACCAAAAAAAAAAAAAAAAACACACTAATTATAGGAGTTTCTGTGCTTTCCACCTGAAAGAACCCCTCGGAAAGAGCCGGTAGAGGGGGGAATATGGCTGAAAGAGAGCGCTATGGATAGAAGGGGAGGTTGAATGGGAAGAGTTTGGTGTGAGTGCTGGTCTCACCCTCAGAGGTTTCGGGATATTTCACACTCACAGGGAAGGAGGAGGATTATTGATATTGGGCTGATAGCTGGAAATCTTTGGGGGGGAGTTTGAGGCCGAGGGAGTTCGTGCCCAGCGGGTCGATCATGTTCTTGTAGCGTTCGCCACGGTGTTTCATCAGGAACGGACCCCAGTCAGGTTGAGGAGAACACACCAACTTCAGACGCTGCAGAGAAAGAGGAAAAAGGGCATGAATAGTGCATAAAGCCGGGACACACAAAGCCAACTGTCGGTCGTTGGGCAGCATAGGGCCATCTGTGAGCTTCTGTCAGGGTAATTTATTTGGTGTGTTCCACATGTATTTGCAAATTATATGAATTATCAGGTTATCAGACATATTTGCAACAGTAAATCCCTCTGTTGTGAGTGAGAAGTACCATGAAAATGGTACATAAACACTACTTTGTTTACGCTTTTTTGTGTGCAGCACCAGTTCTGGTTTCCTTTTGTGGAATTACAACACAGACCACTGCCTTCTGCAGGCAGTGTTGGGGAATGTTACTGTTAAAAGCAATACATGGCAATCTTGAGTCACCTTCTTTTTTAAATTTGCTACTTAGTTAATTTTTAAGCAAAGTAATGTGCTATGTTATTTTTGCTTTTTTTCATCTCGGCTGGGTTTAAGATTGTAATTTACTACTTTTAAAAGTAACTTTTCCCAGCATTGTCAACGGGTATTGACCTTATTTTGCAATGTGGAAATGCGCTGGTTTTTACGATTGTTTTAGAACTTTAGAATCATTTGCCTATGGGAAAAATGAACAGCAGAAAATGGTCAAACTACTTGCTCTACAATTGTGTTCATGACCATTCATAAAAAGTAGAATATCAGTTTGCAGCATCCTGGAAGTCTTGAGCCAAAAAGATTACAATGGCTGCACCCGCTCGTACGTTAAGAATAAGGTCAATAGAAAGATATCTCATGCAGACAACAAATTTACGTTCTTGTTTCTCGTCTTCCACTTGGTGTGTTTTAGTCTAGATGGGACCAGACGCGACAACACAGTTCATAGCAGAGTTCTTTGAAGTTATCTTAATGTATCTTGAACATCAGGAATTGACAAATAAGATACATTTCGTTTTTTTTTTTTCAAAAAAGGTTTTTAGAAAAATTTGTGAAAAAATATCACTGATTAATGTAAAAATAAATAAAATAAATTCTACACTTATTTATAAAATCTGTAGAAATCTGGAGATTGAGAAAAATAAATAGAGATTTTTAATTATGCATTATTATGTGTGCAAAATTTGTTCAGCAGGGCTATATGAAGAGCAAACTAAAAACCAAATGCATAATAATAATAATAATAATAAATTATAATAATAAATAAGTCAAAATAAATATTAAAAAAAATCATAATATATCAGATTCACCATTTTAATTTAACTGAAATAAATTGGAAATTATTAAACGCTTTAGAAATACATACAAAATAAATAATAAATAATAAAAATGACAGCAATAAAAAAACTATTAAAATGTACAATAATAACAAATAATTAAAATAAAATAACTAAAATAAAAATAATTCAAAATATAAATAAAACTAGAATAGTATTTCAGTGATACTAAAAAACACCACAGGTTTTGACACCACAGGATACATTACAAGTAAAGTTTTCTAAGTGTTTATGGTGAAAATGAAATCTTAACATTATTTTGACACATATAAATATACCCACAGACAATTAAAATATCAACACTAAGCGATTTACAGTAACAACAGAATAGAAAAAAAGTTCTGTTACCTCAATAAAAGATCCAGGAGCAAGATGCATCTTAATAGCAAACATGATGGGAATCCATATAACAGAACAGATGACCATAAGCCAGCCGAGTACCATAGACCAGTTTGGATAAGTGTAATCCTCATATGTCATCACCTTCCACTGGTACAGACTAATTGCCAAAATAAACTAAAAAGAAAAAAGCAGATTAAATGGTGAAGCTTATTAGAATGCAATTCAAATGACAAAATAAATGTCCTTTATAATTCATATTCCTTTATAATTCCAATCTTGTGCTTTTATTTATTTAAGATATAGGCTTAAAAATAATATCACTAAAGCCAGAGTGCCATTTTCCCAAATTCCAACTACTGACATAGTTGTGAAATTGATCT
Organism: Danio kyathit; assembly: GCA_903798195.1. Taxonomy (NCBI): domain Eukaryota; kingdom Metazoa; phylum Chordata; class Actinopteri; order Cypriniformes; family Danionidae; genus Danio; species Danio kyathit. The sequence goes on along the minus strand of LR812525.1, from coordinate 20,914,910 downwards.
TGATTTAATACAACAGCTCAACAAACAAGAATACTTAGTGATTTATTTATCCATGAAAGGCCCTAAACTATTCACAGTACTGACAAAAAACACAATCAGTGAAATATAGTTAAGTAGTAATTATTCTGATCTCCAAAAAAAAATCTACAAAATATACCATTATCAATATATATATATATATATATATATATATATATATATATATATATATATATATATATATATATATATATATATATATATATATATATATATATATATATATATATATATTATATCAATTAATTTAGACATACCGTGAGAATGGTTGGAGTGACAAAGGCCCAGCAGACTCTCCAAAACCTGTTTGGCTGGAACCCAATCATCATCTCAATGTCCTCACAAAACCGTTGTAGACCTGAAATGCAATGAAAGAAAAAAAAAACAACATAAATGAGCAATCAATTTTGCTATATATAGTTGAAGACAAAATCCTCCTGTAAAATTTTTATTCTGTTTTAAATATTTCCCAAGTGATTTTTAACAGAGCAAGGATTTTTTTCACAGTATGTCCTGTTATATTTTTTTTTTTGGCGAAAGACTTGCTTGTTTAGTTAAAGTCTAAAGTGAACTGGAAGTTGTTGTTTTCTTTTCAGTATGATGATGTATTTAGTGTTGAGTTTGCATGTTTCCCAGAGATGGGTTGCGGCTGGAAGGGCATCCCCTGCGTAAAACATGTGCTGGATAAATTGCCGATTCATTCCGCTGTGGCGACCCCGGATTAATAAAGGGACTAAGCCAATAAGAAAATGAATGAATGAATAATGTATTTACAACTGAAACTAAATTTTTAGTAGGGGGCGGGGTTTTATTTTTTAGCTCCTCCTCTCATCTTTCACTCACAGCACACTAATGGTTGAAGGGGAGTGGCTAAGCATATTTAACATAATCTATCAAACTGCTATCATCAGAGATGGACTGCCATTCTAGAGCGACAGCAGAGGGTCAGATTTTGCTTAAAGATAATCAAACCATACAGGGCTTTTTTTCAGTGGATTAACTTGCACAGATTAATTGTTCACTTTAAAAATAACAATGTGTGATAGCAAAATAAACATCATAAAATTTGCCTTTTAAGCCTTTAAATTGCAGCTGAATACTAGCATCTTGCAAAATAACTAGTATAATTAGTAACTAGTCTTAGTTATCTCCATTAAACAGCACTTGAGAAATCAGAAGTTTACATACACTCTAAAAAAGGTACAAAACCATTTTCTAAATGTTTACTACTGTACTTTAGGTCCGTCAGGATTACCTAAATGATTTACATTTGCTAAATGCCATTAAATTGAGAGAAATTTTTTTTTTTTGAGAATGTTTTATTAATTTCTAGACAGTCAAGAGTTTACACATTTCCTTGGTATTTTTTTAGCTTAGCTTTTAAACTGTATAACTTTGGTCAAATGTTTTGGGTATCCTTCCACAAGCTTCTCATAATAGCTTGAAGAAATTTTGGCCCATTCCTCCTGACAGAATTAGTGTAACTGAGTCAGATTTGTAGGCTGTCTTGCTCGCACAAGCTTTTTTAACTCTGCTCACAAGTTTTCTATAGGATTAAGTTTAGGGCTTTGTGATGGCCACTCCAAAACATTTACTCTGTTGTCCTTAAAGGACATTTTAACTAATTTGGCAGTATGCTTAGGGTCATGATCTGTTTGGAAGACCCATTTGTGGCCAAGTTTTAATTTCCTGGCTGATGTCTTGAGATGTTGCTTCAGTATTTCTACATAATGTTCTTTCTTCATGATGCCATCTATGCTGTGAAGTGGACCAGTCAGAGTTGAAAAAGCTTGTGCGAGCAAGCTTGTGGAAGGATACCCAAAACATTTGAAAACAGTTATACAGTTTAAAAGCAAAGCAAAAAAAATTCCAAGGAAATGTATGTAAACTTTTGACTGTCTAGAAATTAATCAAAAATTCTTAAAAAAAAAAAAATCTTATTATTCTGGCATTTAGCAAATGTAAATAATTTAGGTAATCCTAACGAACCTAAAATAGTAAACGTTTAGTATGATTTACCATCAGACATTTTTTTAAATGGTTATGTTCTTTCTTTTAGAGTGTATGTAAACTTCTGGTTTTAACTGTATATAAAAAATTATGAAAATTTCAGAGGAGGGATAATAAATGTTTGGTATCAACTATATATTCTTTTGACATTTACTAAGTTCTCTAATTTATTTAAATTTCTACATTTGTAAACATTATTCATTCAATTCATTCATTTTCCTTCAGCTTAGTCCCTTATTTATCAGGGGTCTCCACAGCGGAATGAACTGGCAAATATTCCAGCATATGTTTTATGCAGCGGATGCCCTTCCAGACACAACCCATTACTAGGAAACACCCATAAACTCTAGCATTTGCACACAGCACTCACACACTACAATTTAGTTAATCCAGTTCACTTATATGCATGTCTTTGGACTGTGAGGGAAGCTGGAGGAAACCCACGTGAACACGGAGAGAACATGCAAACTCCTCACAGTCTTGCTGTGAGGCGACAGTGTTAACTACTGAGCAACCGTGCCACCTTGTATACATTTATATCTCATATATTTCTGCAGCTATATACATTATGCAGTTAGTATATAACTAAACTAACTTAAAACACGATATAATAAACAACAGGATTAACAAATTTAGAATGCTTTTATATTGAGACTATTGCAGTCTCATCTGCTTGCTAAACTATTTTCTTTTTTCTTATTATCTTTTCATTACCCACCAAACATTTGATGTGCACTAAAATAAATGAAAGAAGCACTAAGATCTAAAGATAAATGAGTGTAATTTGGACTCACCATAAATGTATGAGACTCCAACCAGTTCAAATATGGCGATGATGACAAGAGAGTAAGAAGCTGCGAATGTGTCCACCAGCTGAAGCATGTACATCCCACTCTATAGGAAAAAAAACACACACAGGTAGGAACACTTTAATATAATAATAATAATAACAATAAAAAAATTACATAATGAATCCTAATCTAGAAAACAGCCAATAAATGACTTTAATTAAAAGCGGTAAACTACAATTAAATCCTAGCCATTTCAATTTTCTGCTTTAAGAGTTTCACTCTAGTCTATTTACTTTCCTATTTACTTTGGGGTTTTTATTGTTTACTAGAGAGCCACTTTAATTAAAGTAAGTATTGGTAGTTGAGAATAATAGTAAATGTCATACCTCAGTGATCATAGGGAAACCCAGAACGAAAAAGGACAAACAGCATACTAATGTGAATTGAGGCTTGTGTTTGCGCAGGTATTTGGGAAACTCATCAGAGACAGATGTCACTATGGTCTCTATGGTGGCAAACTAGAGAAATAAAATACAAACATAGTTATTTATTTGATCAAATAACAGCTGAGGAAAAATCTAAAGTGTTAGTACACCCAAATTAGAAGTTATGTTATTAATTATTAATATTCGGGTTGTTCCAATTCCTTGCTCTGACCTTCATAATCCTCAGAGCACAAAACAAATTACATTAAATGGAATCCAAGAGCTCTTTCATCCATCACATACAGCAACAGTCCAGAGTCATAGTCCAGAAAAGGAATCAAAACCACTGTCAAAACATTCCATGTGATTTCACTGGTTCAACTGTAATCATGCACTTTTGTGTGCCAAAAAACTTTGTTTACCAATGTTTTCTCTTTCACTTCAAGTGCAGTATAGTAAATACAACACGCATGCATCATTTTGCCCATAGTAAATACAAGTAAGGTAAAATAACTAGCAAAGTCCCTTTAAGGCAAGTCTGTCTGAAGGGGGAAACATCAAATTCTCCAAAACTGTTTGCCAAGCTTACGATTAAATTACATATTTAGAATCACCAATAAAATTGAACAACAGCTGTCTCATAAGCCTAGTTTCTAAATGTTCTAATCAATCAAAATTGAATTTTTTTCAGGTTACACAATCTTATGCGCATGCACACTGGAAAGGAACGAGATCAAGACACCAATCTAATTTATGGCATTTTTTTATACATTATCTTCTACTGAATAATGCTTCATCAGATCGCGCTGGTCTACTGAAGTAATTCCCAACTTGATCTTAATGACAAATCTTCTCTCAAAATGACAGCAACTCTTTGTTTAGAAGTTTGTGAGCATTTGAGTAGTTGCTGTCACCTTGTGTTCCTTGCGTTCATTTTATACAGATTACAAAACCAAAAAACATTTGTTTTCAGGGGTATATATTTAATATGTCTGTGAAGCAAGTATTCACTGAGAGTCGTAAAAGCACCTGTCTGGTCCGAACTTCTCCCCTGGAGAAATGTCAGGGTATAGTAATTGATAATTGGCTCCTGTACTAGTAGGCGGGGCTTCATTCAGCATATTGACGTTACATTTTTCCCTATTCAAAACTATTCGAGTGACTTCTTGTGTATTCTATAGTCTTTGGTACTAGTTAAAAGTAAAAAAGAAATGGCACACAAAAAATTTATTGGAACTTGCTATTAATAGCTGAACCACCGAAGTCACATCAAATCTCTTCACAAAGTTCCTTTTCTGTAATCTGAATGAGTTATAACCATGACTGCCTATGGAAGGTCAGAAATATCTCGTATTTCATCTAAAATATCTTTATCATATTTTATAATACTTACTCTTCATTTTTATTATCTTTTGTGTTGCAAATATGATCAATGGTTTCAGGGGTTTAGAATGACACAATGGCCAGTGATGACAGAATTTTCATTTTTGGGTGAAATAACCCTTTAATGTAAAATGTTGGTAATCTTTTATATTAAACTTTTATGATAGCCATTACCATAGTGTCCAGGCCAAGTGTAAGCAGCATAAGGAAGAAGATGATGGCCCAGAAAGGTGACAAGGGAAGCCTGGTCAGAGCCTCTGGATACACAACAAATGCGATTCCTGGACCTAAAATAGAGAATATTTACAGAGCAGGTTCTTAAAGGAGGTTGGGATTCTCATAGTTTCATGACAATGAAAACAACAGCCATTTTTAACACTCTGTACACCTTAATTGATAAATTAACAGTACATTTTTATTTTCAGATCATTTGTGAACAGGAAAAAAAAATCTTAGTAAATTAATCTGGGAAAGTTTTTGGTACACAGGACAATCCTAGCCAAGGGTGTATTCCCAAAAGCAAGTTTAACCAAAGTCCCTATAAGGCAAGTCATTTCACTCGGTGGCCATCTTTGAAATGCCTCTCAGGCAGTATGCTTGGGCATTCTGTTTGAATGGGGAAACATCAAATTCTCTAAAATTGTTTGCCAAGATATGATTAAAAAATACCAGTAAACAACTGTCTCTTTAGTTTCATTTCGAATCAGAAAATCTGCAACAATTCATGTCTGGTCTGAGCCCGACTCCTGGAGAACTGTTAGTCTATAGTGCTCCTGTACTATAGCAGGGCTTCATTCGCCATATTGACGTTACACTTTTTCCTATTCAAAACTATACATGTGACACATCTTGTGTATTCTATAGTCTTTGGTTTAACTTACTTTCACAAAACAATGTTGTCTCAAATTTTTTGACATTTTGTGGAAAGTAGCTATGTAATAAAAAGGATAAAGTACATCCAGGTGGTTGTTTTCACAGAATAAACATACCAACTGGAAGCTGAGGTTATCGATTTACATACTCTTAAACTTATCCAGGTATATCACATAACCTGCTTTCTGGAATAACCCCCAGGTATAAACACAAATAAAGAATAAAACCAAGTTTAGTGATTCTGAAAACTCAACAAACTTTTCTATCGGTGACTAATAGAAGCCTCTGACCGGCTACTGCATTCATAAGCTCAACAACAATGCAACATGTGCAGATCCAAATGTAATGTGGCAAATTAACATCGTTTATTTTCACGTTTCACTTGAATTGCAACAGCTGTAATAGTTTGGTTCCAACTGTGCTAGGGAATTGTTTCCCCTTTATTTAGAGTTTTGCGTGGTGATATTTCTGTTCACTTTGCAGGATGTCAAGAATCAACCATAACAGTTCCACAGTTTTTTTTTTTTTTTTTTTGCCTATTTGCTTTTAAAACATGTTCGGTGAGATTAACAAAAATACAAAACACGTGCAGTCACACAACACACTGTACCTTCATCTGCCACACTCTCAATGGGGACTTTGAGCTCATGAGCCATGAATCCAATAACTGAAAAAATGACAAAACCGGCGAATATACTGGTGGCGCTGTTCGTACACGTCACAATCAGCGTATCCCTGTAAAACAAAACAGCACAGGATACATTACTACTGTATATCAAAAATAATAATATTAATATTAACAGAAAATGTCATATTTTGAGCATGTGCAATCTTGCTGTGTTACTATTAGATATTTAGTCCATGTGAAATCAAAATTTACAATGTTTATTTTGCTAGCGCATGTTGTTTTTCTTTAGGTGAACAAATAATCTGCAAATTATTACACTGAAAAATAATAATTGTTTAGGTAATCTTCAAAATCTAACCATTGTTCTTCTCAGTTGACCGCTTTAATCACAATATGCTTAACCACGCCCCTCTTACAGTTAGTTTAAGGAAATTATGTACAAAAAGAAAGCCCCGCCTCTTACTTAATATTCAATTTTAGTTGGAAGTACATCAACATACTGAAATAAAAGTCTCAGCAACTTCTGCTTCACACAGATTTTAAAGTCTGCTTGAAATCAAAATTTACAGTGCATATTTTCCTAGCTCACATTGTTATTCTTAAGGTGAATAATATATCTATGCAAGTTAATTGACTGAAAAATTTTAGTTTGTTGTGGTAATCTTCAATCAAAATCTTGACCATTTGCTACTGTTTTTGGCTGTCCTTTTGTTGACATCAACCTAAAGGCTTCCATAGCAACTGCATATTAACACTCCTACATTTACGTTTGCTATGAGGGAATGATGTGCAAAAAGAAAGCCCCGCTCCCTACTTAATATTCCATTTTAGTTGGAATATATTTCGAATACATCAACAAACTGAAATAAAAGTCTTAGCAACTTCTGGTTCACACAGTAGCTGCGTCCCAAATAGCACACAATGTACTTACACTCTCACACACTCAAGAGCAAAGTATATGAATTAAGTGTTGTCCCAAATGAAACACTAAATTTGATTTACTAAGTGGAAATTCAAACCATCTCCCAGGTAATGTTTGATGGTTGCCAAATTAGCGAAATAAATGACCAAACAAACAAATAATACCTGCCATGAGTATAACCATTTAAATTCGCATTCACCATCATGAGGCGCTATAATCACTCTGGTAGGACAATTTTGCTTTCACCACCAAAAATAAATAAAGTAATCCAACATTAGTGACCGAAAGCTCCGCCCGAAAGCTTTCCGCTACGTGAGCAAAGCTGCGGCCGCTGAGTGCGTAAAGTGTCCAACAGCACACACTTCATTTTGACGGTTAAATAAGTTCATCATCCGGGTATTTAAAGTGCACTATTCGTTTTAGAGTAAAAGGAATACTGTATATTAGTGTGAATGCATTACGTACACTATTTATACTACAAAGAGGCATGGAATAGTGCACAAGTATATGATTTGAGACTTTAAAAAACAGTATTTTAATCAATAATTTTAGTTCTCATTTGTTTACATTTAATAATTCAGATTTTATAGGCCTACTTTTGTTTATTTATTATATTAATCCTAACAAAATCAATGTACACTAATGTTCAAATATTAGAAATCCACCAAGTCAGCATTTATTTGATCTAAATAGTATACTATGTAGTATGTTCTGTATATTTCTAGAATAATAAAAATTACTGTATTGTTTTTTTAATGCGGTTTATTGTTCTGACGTTGAAGCTGGATTTCTTTCAGTGTCACATGATCCTTTAGAAATCACTCTTAAAAAAAGTGTTAATATTTGTGAGGAATTCTTTATTTTAGTTTTTTTTTTCATGAATAGAAGGCTAAAAAAGACAGCTTTTATTGAAATACAATTTGTCTAAGCAAAAAATGCAGTGCTGGTTACCTGTAACAGTTGTTGTGAAACTTATTGTAGGACGACAGGGTTATCAGTCCACCCCATGCTGCAGACAGAGAGAAGAAAATCTGCGTGGCTGCGTCTTTCCAAACCTAAAGTTAAAGCAGAGAAAGAGAGAAAGAAATACAGATAGAGAGACTGAGGAGGAAAATAGGATTGAATCTGGAGGAGAATACATCAAACAGAAAGCATTATACCATCAAACATAGGGAAAATAAAGAATCAAATGTACACCATTCCTTCTATTACCTTAGCATCGTTGAGTTTTTCCCATTTGGGTGTTATGAAGTAAAGGATCCCAGAACCGGCTCCAGGCAGAGTGACTCCTCGGATCAGCAGGATGACCAACACCACATAGGGGAATGTGGCAGTGAAATACACCACCTAGACACAAGGTGGACGTCACAATAAAACAGATTTATTAAGGACAACAGCTTCAAATAGTGAAGTGCTTGATTTTGATTGGCTGAGCTGCGTTTGTAAATTAGCCTACATCACATCACTATTATTGCCCCACTGGATGCTGTGGTTAAAAGTAACAAATTAACTGTTTATTTATTTACTGAAGTATTAGTGACTTTTGCTGGTGTTATAGTTAATATTCATCGTTAATCTTGAGACCACACTCCTTTTTTAGGCAACTGCGCATGTGTAATTCCTCGGTTTCCTGGTATGGCATTGTATACTACCTGATAATAGTCTTGTTGCCTATCCAAGTTTTAGGAACAACAAATAATAACTTGATTTCTAGTTGATCATTTGGTATCAGAAGTGGCTTATTTGAAAGGCAAAGGCCTCTTGATTATGCTTATCTTACCAAAAAAAATATGATCATGCCTTGACTTTTTAATATTTAATCAGGACAGTAAGGTCTGACTTTGCTTAAACAAAAGTCCCATCACTTAACAGAAATAATGTTCAGTATAGAATATAAAGTCATGGTGCAGTGGAAAAAGAAGTGCAGCATCCATACATCTCTGCCATCTGGAATGGCAAAGAAAGCATTCTTGCAGGACTCCCAGAGTTCATCAAGATTCTTTGGATTCATCTTCAATACCTCATCCTTCATCTTACCCCAGACATGCTCAATAATGTTTATGTCTGGTGACTAGGCTGGCCAATCCTGGAGCACCTTGACCTTTCAGGAACTTTGATGTGGAGGCTGAAGTATGAGAAGGAGCGCTATCCTGCTGAAGAATTTGCCCTCTCCTGTGGTTTGTAATGTAATGGGCAGCACAAATGTCTTGATACCTCAGGCTGTTGATGTTGCCGTCCACTCTGCAGATCTCTTGCATGCCCCCATACTGAATGTAACCCCAAACCATGATATTTCCTTCACCAAACTTGACTGATTTTTGTGAGACTCTTGGGTCCATGCTGGTTCCAATAAGTCTTCTGCAGTATTTGTGATGATTGGGATGCAGTTCAACAGATTATTCATCGGAAAAATCTACAGTACCTTCTGCCACTTTTCCAAATGATCAACTAAGTCAAGTTATTAGTTGACAGAATTTACATTTAGAAGAAATGAAATTGATATGAACATCAAAAGCTTGCAGTTAGTTACCAAAATGACTTAACAATTTTTTCACTTCACCTCATACTTCTCATCTTCTGTCTAATCAAATGCTCTCTAGTATCTGACATCCCCCGTCCCCTTCTCATTTGCCATTCATTTGATGCACTTGATCTCAAACACTCTCATTGGCAGAGAAAACAAAGTGCTACTTGCTGTTTTTTTAAAGGGGAGGGGCTACTATATGTCCATGTTTCAGTTAAGATTAGTCAAACATTTCATTTTAAAAAATTACATTTCGAAGCACTTTATGGCACTTTTAAATATAGATGACAATGCAGGGGTTTATTGCTTTAAAAGCCAACAATGATCAACATATATTCAAAATCTGTTAATCAAAGATTAATGATAACTGAACAAACATTTACTATGTGAAACTGGGAATATTTATACTTAACTGCTTTTTACTTACACTTTTGGTGCTGTCTAACAGGAACTTTCTAATGTTTCAGCCAAATAACTAATCACAAATATTTAATTTCTACCCTTTTTAAGTGCTAGACTCCAGAAAGAAGATAATAACTGCTAATACATAGCTTAATATATATTTTGAACTGACTTAAGAAGCAAAATGACTTGCTTCGACAGATAAAAAAAAATACATTAAATAAATGAAAAGACTAAATAATAATAATAATTAAATATAATTTGTAAAAAAAAATTAAAAGGTTTGTGAAGATTTACATCAATATGATTAAAAAATTAATACATTTATATTCAGGATGCATTAACACATTCACAAAAACAGTGATAGAAACCTTAATAATTCTTCTCTAGTATACTTAAAAAAATGATGGGTCAATTAGATTTAATAATTGAATAAAAACATTGATACAAAACAAAACTGATCACAATATACAGTAAATATACTGTATTTGTAATTGTATGTCTGTAAAAAAATATATCTCAAATACATGTTGTTCTTTTAAACTTTCTATTAGTCAAAAAATATATTTTTAGATGATTTCAATAATATATAGGCATGGGCTGGTATAAGATTCTGAAGGTATGATAACCTCGGATAAAAATATCACAGTTTCACAGTATTGTAATTACTGCTCTACAAACTTTTTTCCCATTTGAAAACAATAGATTTTATTTTAAGAAACATTTAAATTATTTTGGCAGTGTAAACATGTTACTAAATAATTCAAATCAATCATTGACATCTGCTGTTTTCATTAGTTTCTAAAACACAGATTTCTTTACCATTTTAAACGGCATCTTTGGATATCTTTTCTCCTGAAGGAGATACTGTTGTCCTAAAAAACTAAACTAAAATCTAAAATAAAAAAATAAAAAAACATAGAAACATAAAAAAAAACCTTACATATACCGTAGGAACGGTATAGCAGAATATTTTGGCAGTTTTAAAACCTTGACTTTTTCAAACCGCGATATACCTTGAAAATGGTTATCGGCCCATGCAATATATAGATTTTTTTTTCCCAAAAGATCATATGACACTGAAGACTGGAATAACAGCTTCTGAAAATCCAGTTTTGCCATCACATGAATAACTTACATGTTTAAATATATTAAGATGTATAGTCATTTTAAATAGTAAAAATATATTATACAAAATACCTTTTTTTAACCACAATTTTGCTCAAATAAATAGCCTTGATATCCATTTGACGCTACTTTTAAGAAAAAAAAAACGTGCATAAAACTGTATAATGTACAGTACACTGTAAATAAAAAAACTATTTTGGTTGCCTGTAAGACTGTATTGTATACAATTGTGCTTTATTTTACAGTAATTATTCATTTACAGTGTGCATGTATATTTACTGTCTTATTGGCAACCAAAAATGCCAGTAAGCTACTGTACATTTTACAGTAAATTGTAATTATTAATTTACAGTGTGCTTTATAAATTTACAGTCTTCCTGGCAACCAAAATTGCCAGTAAGTTACTGTAAATTTTTGCCATTTGTTTACAGTGTACATTGTATTTATTACAGAAATAACAATAATAATAATTTTGCACATCATTCCATAGCAAACTTAATGGTAAGAAAGAGTGTTAATATGCGGTAATTCACAGTATTGACCAATAGTTTCATCTGACTGACCAGATTTGACTTTCCACAAAGAAAGTCAGCAGCACTGGAATGAGGCCTGCTGTAGGCTTTTCTATTAATAGTTTCTTCAGATACAGCTGACATCAGGAGAGAAAATAGTCAACCTGTTTTCTTACCTTCCCCGAGGACTTGATCCCTTTAGCCAAAGAGGCATAAACAATAAGCCAAGCCAGAAACAGACAAGCAGCCAGTGGCCAGCGGATATCCCCTGGATATTCAATACCCTTCGAAATATGCAACACATTATACCTGTCAAGAAACCAGAGTGATTAACATCCAAATATCCTGCAGATAAAGCACAGATGGAGAGAAGGAAAAGCACACTTACTTGAAGTACTCCTCGCTAGGGCTGACATAGGTTTTATTGTCCGCTGTGACATTTAACAGTTTACTTAAATTCCCAACCGCATTTGCAGATAAACAGAATGTAGTGTTCTTGATGGACGTGATGTTTCGGTCTCTTAGAATACACGAGTCTGGCCAGAAGAAACAATGACAGAACTTGGATTCAACTTGAAAACCAGTTTCCTGTTTATCATCTTCATTCACTGTCTAGCTGAAAAATAAAAACGCTCTACAACATATTAAGTCTAACACATCAAACAAACCTTGTAATTTCACACACACTGTAATTGTAGTATTATTACAATCTATAAATAATACTTTTTAAAAACTAAAAATTGATAATAATTCTATATGTACAGTTGAAATCAGAATTATATTTTTCCCCATTTTCTGTTTAAGATTTTCTCAACACATTTCTAATCATAATAGTTTTAATAACTCATTTCCAATAACTGATTTATTTTATCTTTGCCTTGATGACAGTAAATAATAATACTAGATATTTTTCAAGACACTTCTATACAGCTTAAAGTGACATTTAAAGGCTTAACTAGGTTAATTAGGTTAACTAGGCAGGTTAGGGTAATTAGGCAAGTTATTGTATAACGATGGTTTGCTCTGTAGACTATCGAGAAAAAAAATAGCTTAAAGGGGCTAATTATTTTGTCCTTAAAATGGCTTTTAAAAAATTTAAAACTGCTTTTATTCTAGCCGAAATATAACAAATAAGACTTTCTTCACAAGAAAAAACATTATCAGACATACTGTGAAAAAATTCCTTGCTCTGTTAAACATCATTTGGGAAATATTAAAAAAAATCAAATAAAATCAAAAGGAGGCTAAAAATTCTGACTTCAACTGTATATAAACGTAAATAACTGAATGTTCTTATATTACAAGTACTTAAATAATATTACAAATCAATTTTACAGAACATTTCTAGTCATTTCTTCCACACATTGTAAAAATTGATACCTTAAATGGTTTAAGTTAATCGAATTAACTTTATGAGCCATTTTAACTTCAATACATTTTTTTTGCCTTTCAAAAACAATTTAGGCCAAGCTCAGTTCCAACGTAATCTTTCACAAACTGACTGAGAATGTCAGATATACAATGAATCAAATATAAAGTGATAAAATTAAACAAAACAATAAATAAATAAATAAATATGTATAAAAATAACACAAATAAACAACATGCCATGCAAAAAATCTAACAGAAACTTCGTAAAGGGTTAAATAAAACCATATTCCTAAAACAAATCATACTGTTTTTTTTATCCTTCTCACCCTTTCATATTTTTAAAGCCTTAGGTGACAAACACCTTTTTAAAGACAATGATATGAGGGGCTGTTTTCAAAATTTAGCATTTATGAATGAAGAATTTAAGTAAACTAAGTAAACAATTTGCAGTTAAGTGATCATCTTTGTTGTTTAAATGTACCCCAAATTTCCCAATGTCCCAACAAATAGAAGGACACATTGAATTATATTGTTTAATTCAGTTGCCCACATCAGTCCAAAGGATTAACCAAGTTACAATGAAGAAACAGATGTTCAACAGGTTTAATATCACTGTGCAGAATTGACTTAAAACAGCTTATATAACTTAAACAAGACTCAGTTTAATAAGTTAAATAAAATAAAAACATGTTGTCATGGCTTAATGTGCATATATATTTTTAAAGTGCAGTATTTTATTTTCAAATGCAATTTATAGGCAATACAAATATTTTAGAGCTTGAAATTGTTGTCTGACTAAGATTTGATTAATTCCCATAGCTTTTTCAGATCCAGAAATCACATTTTCCAGAATTTTTCATAACCCTGATTCCCATAAAATATATAAATATAACATAACAGTTTACAAATTTGTTTATATATTTTTACATTTATTTGATTAGCTCAATTTAAACCTCGTTTTGTCTTGTGTTAAATCATGTTAAGCCATCTAGCGGCCCTCTTGGAGTTTGCTGAGTCTCTGGTTGAGAAAAACTGCTATACAGTCTTTGAATCATGCGCAGATTTAGCGGCGCTTCTCAAACAGGCCACGAGGTGGCAGTGCATCTCACTGCGGCACTGCACCAACTCTTACAGTAAATTTGTCAAGCAAGCAGATTTTCTGCTGAATTCACCAAAAGCACGACATTGAGAAGAGCGTTTTACAACGAATTAAAACGCAAAAATGTAAGCAATTTTTGACTAAAAATCTGATACATTGTTAAAATTATATTCTAAGCAAAAATTGTTCTGATAAAGACCACACAGCATTTCTTTCACTAATCGGACATCTATATATATATATATAAAAAAAAAACAATTAACTTGCACTGCATGGCAGTATTAAATTAAAAAAACTCATATTAAATCAAACTAAAATATTATTGTAATAGAAAAGAACTGTCAAGTCATCAAATAAGAACTTTTGGTTCAATGAACAGAAACAGTTGCGTCTGTAAAGACAAAAAGTGCATAACCTAAATGGAGTGGTAGGTTACTTAATTCCTGAAATACAGGTTGCGCATTGCGCATTTTAGTTAGAAAAAAGGAAGGGGGTTAAGGGGGGTGGACAGAGAGAGTGTGTGTATGTGTGTGTATGAGTGAGAGAGAGAGAGAAGGAGAGAGAGAGACTCATCCTTACCCAAAAGCAGCATGTCTTTGTCTTTGCACTCGACGGTGTTCCATTCATTTTTACAGGTGGCCCATGGCAGTGCCTCCTTCAACGAAGCGAACAGGTAGTACAATGTCCAGCACATAATAATATTATAGTATATGGCTATCAAGACAGATATTATCAACATGGCAATCCCGCAACCTATAATAACAAAATGAAATCAGACAATAGAGATTACACTTAAAGCAGACTTACAGCCGGTTACCATTTCACTGGAAACACTCAATAGGCACATTATCACAAGCTCAACGCATTTTAGCCAGCGGTTATTAAAGTAACGCCAGTTTACCTTGTAGAGCTGGAATCGCTTTCCACACCGACACCGGGCCTTGGCTGGCGAACTGACCCAACGAAACCTCCAACAAAAATATAGGTATACCGGCGAGGCCTAACATGATTAGGTAAGGTATCAAAAACGCACCTAAAAAAAGAGAGGAAAAGAGCCGATAAAGAGAGAAAGTCCTGACTCATCAATTGTGCGTCTGTAAAGAAGGTGAAGAATGATCTACCACAAAGTTAAACAGCCTTAATAAAACAAATACAATTTTAAAACGCAATTAAAACTATTTTTTAAAATAATACTGCATTAATAAATATGTAATAATAAATACCAAAAAAGCAAATAAAATATAACAATGATTATACACTGTTCACGTGTATATATAATGACTAATAATAATATTTCGTTTCTTTTAAGATCTGTACATTATAATACAGTCAGTGCATAAAACGAATTTTATTTCTATTGACATAAACAAATGCTACATGTTTTAGATTAGTTTCAACGAAATGTATACTGATAAATCCCTACGCATGGACAGTCCAAACTTTCAAACGATTCATTTTCGATTAAAAAATCTATCACAAAAAACCGTACTAATAATTTGTAGTGTATTGCCTCTTTGATTATTCCTCACCTCCCCCGTTCTGGAAAGCAAGATATGGGAATCTCCATACATTTCCCAAGCCCACGGCATATCCCACCATGGACAGAATAAAGTCCAGTTTGTTGGACCAGTTTCCCCGAGCCTTATTCTCATCTCCTCCATCATCATCATCATCGTCCTGGAACAACCGTCCAGTATCATCTGTGGGGGGCTATTATACACAATTTAATAGAAATTCGTTTATTACAGACCATTACAACTCATTAAAATATAAACATAGCGCTTAAAAAAACATTAATACATTAATGCTCCCCCAACAAATTTAGCTTCATTTTTGTGACAGGGGAATAAAGGGGTCGCCCAGGGCTCTGATGAAATACCCCAATGGGAATTGTACCATAAGCAGATTCTTATGTAACACATTATCCTGCTGCAACACCACACAACAGCAACAATCTCTAGGGACAATGACCCTCACGATTCACAGAGTAAGCATGAATAAACTCACAAATTCATATCAGATTGCAAATTGTAACTCTTGAACTAAGGGGTTTGTTTCAGTAGCGATGTAGTATCCTAATACATGACAGTATTTGATGTATTCAGGTTTCCTGACACATCCTCTTACTCCACTGTTGTAATTATTGTGCTGTCAGAAATAATCACTATCAGTGTTCAAATCTTTTCAGATTGGAAGCAGATTTCGTTTCGCTGTCCAATTTTAAGTCTAAATAACAATGTTCTTAAGTCCATAACACTTTATGATTTATTACAATATGAGAGCATTATATTTAAACAGACAGAAGCCTTTTTTGTTCTTTTTAAAGAGGCTTTTACCTTAGGAAACTCATACAAAACCAAACGGATTTGTAGTCTAAACAAAAGATTTAGTCTTTAGGTTTTTAATAATTTGTGTGTTTTTTTTAAACAATGTAAATACTGTACTATTTTACCTGTCTCCAATTAGTTTGAGTGCATCGAATGGATTTAGGATTGAAGTTTAGCCCGCATTTAAACGCCACACTTCTAATATATTACATATTTAAATTGAAACCAAATTTATAATCTTTAACATATTATTATTAGATCATTGTTCGGTCATTTTATCAACTTCCCAAGCGTTAAATCAAAATGATAATTCTATCGGTCGTAAGAGACATTAGTTTAAACTTGCTGCAGTTCCACAGTGCAATATACACATGAAAAAAACAACAACACATCTCAGCATTTGCTTTAGCTCAAGACTCTCCCCGTTACGCTCACGGGTGATTGGCTGATTCTACCGGATTGAAACGTTCATTTGTAACCACTTACCCCGGTCACCGTGCCAGGCAGAACAGATGTATTGCCATCTGTACCCAGTATGATGGTGGTCTGGCTCATGGAGGTCCAGTCACCGGTGCTGTTGTTATGCTCCGCCGCGATCCTTACAGCACTTTGATTGTTAGACATGAAGTCCGACGTTGCTTTACCGGTAGATGCATCCATTTTACCGACGGAATCCTTGCGCACGGCAGAATTAACGCCAGCAAACGTGGGTCCAGGTGCAGTGTTTTTAAACGTCCCGTATGCTTTGTTGGCTTCCATATCGCACGGTTTATTTTCCGAGGGACAAAAAGTTTTCCGTTCATTTACTGGCGGCGGCGGGGGCGCCGGCTTGCTGTTCTCCGGTTTGGTGTTAGTTGTAGCTCCAACCGGTCCCCCTGAGGGCTGAGGCGGAACGCTGTTTGACGGCTGTCTCAACATTTCCCCGTGCTCAGAAAAATCCTGCAACGTTAAATACACATTAGACGTAGGCAGTAGCTGTAATTAGCGTAATAATTAAATTCTATTCCATGCCTATAGCTGCACAGCGTTTAGACATATACCAACCCGTAGTCAGCACAACAAAATAGGCTATTCACGCTTCCATAGTCTAACTTCTGCTACTGGACATGTCTGCTGCTCCACTTCTTTGATTTTCAGCTCACGGACGGTCGCTGTTTGCTTCTTGCTTTTACCATTAGAGAAAGATTCTTTAATTTTACGCCTCATTTACCTCCTGTCATTCAACCCCGGCACATCCCCTGGTTTTATGGGCAATAGACAAGCTGCCGGGCTCGGCCGAAGCTTTTCCCCCCTGCGGCAGGCACCAGTCCCGGTGCAAGTGTGCAGTGCAATCCGGGGGTGCAAACATGGAACATTACACCAACAATTACATTGCACCACAGGAGAACACTGTCCTAAGACCAATTTAAAATTGTTCAAATATTCTAGTTACGTTCAAACCTAAAGAAATTGAAAATCAAAAAATAAATACACGGTTAAAATCTGGCTGTATTTCTGTTAATAATTTTTAATATAAAACTAAACGTGTTTAATGCTATTTTATTTTCTTATACCACAGCTAATTATTCCGTTGTAACACTGTAAAAATGAGTGCAATAAAGTTTCAGCACCGTGGACAGCGACTAATTAATGAACGCATTTAAAAACGATACTTTTTCGTTTCCAAAACTGTTGTAAAAAATCTGCAAAGCATTCACAGCAAAACACACAAAGCGTAAAGTAATGAATGTGCTGTACTCACCATTTGTGCAGAGTCAACAAATGTGGGTTAATAGCAGAAAACAGCTGGAAGGACGGCAGGCAGACTGAGTTTGGCTGTGCAAAGTGCAAAGCTTTCTATATCTCCGTGGGAAAGACCGGGTTTGCGTCAGTGCATGGCAAGGTACCCTTCGCATGACATTTTCTTGATAATAGGGCTTTGATAAATCATTGGCCTTCAATTCTGATTTTTAAAGGGGCAACAAGCGCAGACGTGAGCTCGTGACACACACCAGGCAGCGCGAGACTACGTTTGGGGACGGACTGGCTCGTGACTGATTAATAAACTTGTCCCTCAGGACTATGTAAAGATGTTCATCTGACGCACAGAGAAGATTCTGCAGACGCAGGCATCGTGGGGGCTGCATAGTTGACCGAGTCCTATATACATATAGATAAATAGAATGACTTTTCATCATGCAATATTATTAAAAATAGATAACAGGTCCATTTTGTATTTTCTAATTATATCCCATAACCGTTTGGTTATTTATGTTCAGTGCACAGGAATTATTATTTATTTCGATAAGGCCACGGAAACAGAAGTTTTGAAAGAACTGCTCTATTTTTTACATTAATGTCTAAGTTAAAAATCTAATAATGAACTTTGCAAAATTACGAAAGAGCATTATAAAACTTTTTTAGCACATTTTCTAAGTATTTGCGTAATTCACGGTTCTATACGTCAAACGGACGCCCACGTTCCTGCGTCACTGGCACATATATTGCTCAAGTGTAAAAGTGGGCGAGGTTTTTAGAGGAGTGGAGGCACTCATTTGTTAAAGTTTTACGCAAGACAAAAGAGGAGTATTCTTCTATTTTTAGCTTCAGTGTAACCACACTGCATGCATCACCCCTGGAAGTACAGAAAATAACTGAAATGATTACTTTTAAGGAATAATAGTTTTTGTGAAGAACACATGTATTACAGTAGGCTTTAACAGATTTTGGGCATGAAGGTTGATTAATATCAAAGTGCTGAATTGCTTATTTTATAGACAGTGTTGCCATTTGATTAAAGATATTATAAAGTGAGTTAATCAAGAGATACATATAATACTCTCTGTAAGGTGTTATTCAATCTGCGTCCAGCTCAGTTCCTCAGTCTTGATATCACTCTATACGCGCGCGCTGCTGCAGTGACCATCATAAATCTGCGGCCGCGCGCCTGTGATAAGCCTCTGTGCTGCTGGATTAGCTCTTCGCTCAGGGTTTAATTGCTTTGTCAACAGAGAATAATTGTAATTGATTTCTGCTTCTCTTTCCGAGTCACCTTTATACGTTCTCTTTAAAGCACGGTAAAGAGAAACAAGGTGCGCCTTAAGTAGAAGGAGTCAACAGAAATGCGCCTTTCCGTGGCCTGCTTAACATTTCCCTAATGAATAATTTGGTTTCTCAAGCAGTTTTAAATCAGGAATTATTATTATTTTGGTGGATTTATTTTTTGTAATTGTTTTTGCTTTTTGATAATTGACCACATATTTCGTATCTGATAAGGAATAAATTGTTTAAATAAAGTAGTTCGCTTCACTTTATGTTATCCTATAATTAATCGCACAAGATAAGATTATGCATCAGCCGATAGTCGTTTGTCTTTAATGGGATGTTGATAAAACACAAAAACGTCCCCGTAAGGTATGGAATATTAATGGAGTGTTAAAGGGCCTAGTCTACTACGCTTTCTTCAAGTCCCAAAGTAAACGATGATCAGTTTATCTCTGTCATTTTTTTTAGAATGCATCGCAAACTGGCTGAGACGTGCACGCGCATTAGGGAGCAAGAGGGCTAGTGAGTATTGGAACATATCCAGTAGCCCGTATAATTTGTTACGATATTCAAGTTTCAAAATTGTGCTTTTTTTCTAAAAATATAATATTATAAATATATATTATTAATAAACAGATAAATAAATAAATGTTGCAAACCGAAAATAGCCAAAATGGTAATTAATTTGACACATGCAGATTAACCTATAGAAACTTGTTTAGTTATTTTATCAGCTTTCAGCATAGGCTACTGAAACATCTACTCCACTGACTGCCATTCAAACAGAATAAGCTTGTAGTGCGTCCCAATTCGCGTTCGTGTTCACTATTTACGCAGTTTTAAGTGTAGTGCAGATAGTGTGTTCACGTGGAAAATGAAAACATAAAAATAACCAGATTGAAATAACCTGAATTTAATAAAAAAAAATAAAATTAAAAACCAAGTATGGAATTTTAACAATTACGGAGGGGGGGGGGGGGGGGGGGGGGGGGGGGGTAACTAAAGGTAACTAAGCGTTTTGTGTTGGTCCAGCTACCTGGTTAGGGGATTTGTAGTTCCCAGCATGCTTTGCGTGAGATTGAATTAAGAGAAGGAAATGTTGACAATAAAAGTAATCTTTGGTGTTAAAAGCTGAAAGACTTGTTAGAGATTAATATTCGTTTTAGTTAAAAGATTAAGAAGACGATTTTCATGTGATATTTTGAGTTGAGATTACCACCTTGCAGAAGCACCCATGTTTTGGGTGTTGGCAGCTTAATTGGGAAAAATGCAGCTTTTTGCTTTGCTCAGTGAGCAATAACTGTCCTAAAATGAGATTTGAGATCAGTCTCAATTAACTGTATAGCTAATGAATGGCTCTTTAAGTTCATTTAGGATAACTTCAAATAAAATGTAAGACACATAACATACACGATATTGAGTGTAATAATAATACAAATGTTTTTATACTTTTATTTGATAAAATCATGTTGGAGCAACTCGATTGCATTTAATTGTGTAGGTAGTTTTTTTAGTTAGTGCTAAACCAATTTATTGAATGGAAATCCTATATTTTTTGAGTATAACCTCAACTAAGTTTAAAATGTTTTTTTTTTTTAACTCAGCCTTAGAAATGACCCAGGACGGCTGGCTGAATATCTGATGGATAAATAGCACACATAACTAGAAACAATGTGGAAGTTTTGAAGTCGTCATCTGATTGGAGGAATTCTACAGGATTTTCGTATGTGTAGCATTCTTTAATGCCTGTCTGGAAACAGATATTGGTTCCTTCATGTCTGGGTGGTCTTATTTGGCCAATAAAAGCTGAAGACTCCTAAGACTATACAGCATATAGAGTTAATATCAAAAATGGCTCTGGCTGTGCTGTAATATAAACAAAACTATAAACAAAACATATTGGCTTGTCAATATGTTTTGCCATGACCTCCTGTTTCAGTGGAAATAGGCACTTCAGGGGACCTTTAATGACGTGCTAATATGGAATGTGATCAGGGCCAAACATCTTTATAAGAAACATGAAATTTGTGTTGATTGTAGATAGATAGATAGATAGATAGATAGATAGATAGATAGATAGATAAGATAATATGCCTACTCATGAATGATATACTGTACATCTACAGTACATGGTCAATCTTTGCAAACTAAAGAAAAGTGTCCAAAACTGACTCTTAAATGAAAGTTTATAATAATGTGTGTGCTGATACAAATTTCAAGTTACTTTTAAAAGACTTTTGGCCCCAATCAGCTAACATATATTTCAATATACATGTAGATATCTACACAATACTGTTTCCATTGTTAAAATGCATACAATGAAACCTTTAATAGTTTTAATGTGTGACATATGTACATATTGAACTGTTTATTAACTTTTTAGCTCATACTGTCTGTCAGTAATATTTTAAAGTGTGGTCATGTTCAAAGGTCCTGACATGACCAGGCTTAAAATATTACTGACAACCAGTAGGAGCTAAAATGTCACACATTATAACTATTATAAAAAACTGTGCAATAATGTATTTAAGTATTTATTCATTGACTTTTGTCGTTTAAATTTGGTGATATATATATATATATATATATATATATATATATATATATATATATATATATATATATATATACATACTCACAGGCTGCTTTATAAGGTACACATTACTAGTACTGGGTTGGACCCGCTTATGCCTTCAGAACTGCCTTAATCCTTCATGGCATAGATTCCACAAGGTACTGGAAATATTCCTCAGATTTTGGCCCATATAGTTGCTGCAGATTTGTCGGCTGCACATCCATGATGCGAATCTCCTTTTCCACTACATCCCAAAGGTGCTCTATTGGATTGAGATCTGCTGACTGTGGAGGCCATGTGAGTACAGTGAACTCATTGTCATGTTCAAGAAACCAGTCTGAGATGATTCCCAATTTATGACATGGTGCGTTATTCTACTGAAAGTAGCCATCAGAAGATGGGTACACTGTGGTCATAAAGCGATGAACATGGTCAGCAACAATACTCTGGTAGGCTGTGGCGTCGACACGATGCTCAATTGGTACTAATGAGCCCAAAGTGTGCCAAGAAAATATCCCCAACACCATTACACCACCACCACCAGCCTGAACCATTGATACAAGGCAGGATGGATCCATGCTTTCATGTTGTTGATGCCAAATTCTGACCCTACCATTCGAATGTGGCAGCAGAAATCGAGACTCATCAGACCAGGCAACATTTTGCCAATCTTGTGTGAATTGTAGCCTCAATTTCCTCTTCTTAGCTGACAGGAGCGGCACCCGGTGTGGTCTTCTGCTGCTGTAGCACATCTGCCTCAAGGTTCGACTAGTTGTGCATTCAGAGACACTCTTCTGCATACCTCGGTTGTAACGAGTGGTTAGTCTGGCCATTCTCCTCTAACATCAACAAGACATTTGCACCTACAGAACTGTCGCTCACTGATTATTTTCTCTTTTTGGGACCATTCTCTGTGAACCCTAGAGATGGTTGTGCGTGAAAATCCCAGTAAATCAGCAGTTTCTGAATTTCTGAGACCAGCCCATCTGGCACCAACAACCATGCCACATTTGCTGGCATGTGATTCGCTGATTAGAAATGTGTTTTAATTCTATATATATATATATATATATATATATATATATATATATATAGTATATATATATATATATATATATATATATATATATAAATAAATAATTTATGAATCACAAAGCTTATTTATTATATTAGGCTTTTATAGTATTTTCTGCTGCTGAATTGTTCTTCATAAACATATATATTTCTTGCTGAGTGTCGATGTAACGTAATTTCATTCTGCATTACATCTACTGTGATGTTCTGAATGGCAAAAATAATGGAAACTGAAAGTGGAAACTTTTTGTAATGATGTAAAAAGAACCACAGTATCTTTTTCAATTATTTCATTAAAAAAGCCTATCCATCCCTACTTGGCACCATCTTGCAAATCATGACATCGCTAGTACCCACGTAAAAAAAAGCTCGTAAAAATGGACCATTTATTTGCTGAATAAATATAAAAAAACAAGAAATTAGATTTTTTTTCCCTCCATAGCGTTATATCAAGAGTCAATGAGGCTTTAATTTATGGACATCAGCAGGTTTATAGAAATAAAAAAAAGAAAAAGAAGCAGAGTTTCATTTGTCACCCAAGTTGTTGACTCAGTATTTGGTCCTGACACAGAGAAAACAACGTCAGCTCAATACACAACCAATAATTGAGTGACATATGGTAGAAAAAAAAACTTGTTTAATAGAATGTTACAGTTATCAAACCCTGGATCGCTCGAAGCATATAACGCAACCTCTTCACTGAAGGCTGTAGGTTTGCTTGTGGCCGGCGATGTCGAGTGTGATCAGCAGCGCTCTTGGATCTTTTCTGTTCTTACGCACTGAGATGTGACCTGGAAGATCTTCTCCTGCATAAGGAAACATACAGAGAGTGAAAAACAAGATCTAACACCGTCAAGTCTACATCAGCCTAAATGACAGATATTTGAGCTTTCCTGGCATGAATTTACTTTTTATTATAACTGATACTATTCTGTCAAATCTCAGATCTATGTAGTGGAAGCAGCCTCTCTTTGAATACATCTGAAACTAGCTGGGGAAGAGAAAGACGCGATAAAAAAGAAGCTGGGAGAGGATGACATGCAGTTTGGCTCCAGATGGTGAAGAAAGCTGCTGCTCGCTACAGTACGACTACAGTAGGAATACAGGCGGCGCGCGCTTTATCGTGAAGGCCTGAAGACAATGACGATGATTACACCAGATAATCACTTTGATTAACTTCACGTTTCACTGCCAGGCGCAAATGAATGTTTACCCATTTGGCAAACAAGCCCTCCGCCTCCCATCATTTTTTTTCTCCTTTGCTGCAGGTTACAGGAGATGAAAATATGCTGACTGCAGCGGTTTGAGTCAAAGAGATGGGGAGAAGTCAGACGTGACCGTCACAGTTGCAGTGGGCCGTCACTAGCGCTTTAGTGTAGCTTTTACTGTCAAATGATCAGATTTCATGGCTTTTAATAAGGGTTGTTGTGACAAACCCATAACAATATTATTTAAAATTGAAGAATATGATGCATTATAACCCAGTGTCATTATGGAGAGCTGAAATCTTGCACGTAATGTATTTTTTACAAGCGAGATGTGCAAGGAGTAAAGGAACTTGTGATTTTCTAGGAAATCTCTTTTATGGACAGTTGTTTCCAGTTATCTCTTTAGCTATAGTTAATACAATAGTTAATATTATTCATAGTCCGTATTCATAGTCATAATAGTATTCATAGTCAATACAACCTGTATATAATGTTCATAGTACATCCATTTGTAAATACCACCCATAGATTTCTATAATTGCACTTTTAATTTACGACTACAGTATATCCTGCACTTGCTGCTTTTGCACTCCTGGTTAGACCTAAACTGCATTTCGTTCCCTTGTATTTGTACATGTGTAATGATAATACAGTTGAGTCTAAACATTTTTTAAAGCTGTGTAAAAGGATAAAAATGTTTTGGATGATGAGGGGAAACACCCTTTTTGAATGTTTATGATTAATTTAGCAAAACAAATAAAATCCAGATGAATTTTGACTGACACAAGGTTAATTACGTATCAAATTCCGTTAATTCCGTAATTTGTTGGGTACTTTTGATAAGTTTTTTATCCATTGACAATTTGTTTACATGACAATGTTTTCAGCCAAAACCGAGATTTTTTTAAATGCTTGTTTGTTTACACGATAGCAGTGTTTTGGGACTGAAAATAAATAAATCTGAAATGGAACACAAAGTGAAAGTTTTTTGAAACTGTTGCCACTGATGCATCTGTGTAAACACCCAAAGTTGAGATGCTGTATACGAAATCGCCCCTATACCCTCATTCACTATTCCCTACTGTACATTAGTCCATTACTACAGTCCACTTTGAAAGATTGTGCATTTTAGTTCAATTGCTTTACATTGAATGAACTCTGATGTGATCAATTCTGTGTATGTTGGGGTGACCTGTGCCTCAACCCCCACAAACTGATAGATGTGAACTAAATGACCCTTTTATCATGGGTGTGAGCCTTTTGAGTTGTCGATGGGTATAAGCCAAAAGACAGCTGAAACATCTGGTAAGAGGGTCCTGCTGAGCCTCCTAAACACAGAATGGTTGGTTTGATGCTAGTATAAAGGACTGTCTCACTGACAGTACTTTGGGTTAAGTTACTTCAAGACAGAGGAGTTAACATCACTGCTGAGGAACTGCACTATTCATTTGTCTTCAATAAAGTCTTCTCCCCTTAAGAACTTTGGTCAGCTTACTTATTTTAGGTATTAGTGTAATCTAATACATTGGCGAGCCACCCAAGAACAGTTAAGCCAAATACAGCAAAATCTAACAACTTGAAAGAGTGAATGAAACCAGCACTGAAAGGGCTGCTGTTTTGTTTGTTTTTTTCTGTTTGATAAAATCCATATGGATGTGATTTTTAACTTGTTGATCAGACCCTGTGATAGTTATTTAAAGGGCACCTATTTTACCCCTATTTCAAGATTTAACATCAGTCTTTTGTGTATCCAGAATGTGTCTGTAAAGTTTCAGCTCAAAACAAGCATCAGATTATTTATTAAACCTTTCAGAATGTTGGAATTTTCTGCTCTGAACACAATGTAGCTGTTTTGTGGCCTTTAATGCTGGTTCTCCCCGCCCACCGTTCCCACATGCCTGTCAGAGTGTGCCTTAATCTCAGCCTCGGCTGTGTCAAATAAACAGCACAGTGACAGACATGAAGGAAGCAGATCTCACGTAACGTTTGTGAGAAATACTACAGTAAGAACTTTCCCAATGATTATTTGATGTATTTGTTGTCACACACAGATGAGTCACACACAGTGTCGTTACAAAGTTCACACACATGCACACAGCGGACACACACACACATAGTGCACACGTTTATCTTTGCACTGTTTTACATGGCAAATGTGACAGGATACATGTTAACATACAGGCAGTGCAGAATTATTAGGCAAATGAGTATTTTGACCACATCATCCTCTTTATGCATGTTGTCTTACTCCAAGCTGTATAGGCTCGAAAGCCTACTACCAATTAAGCATATTAGTTGATGTGCATCTCTGTAATGAGAAGGGGTGTGGTCTAAAGACATCAACACCCTATATCAGGTGTGCATAATTATTAGGCAACTTCCTTTCCTTAGGCAAAATAGGTCAAAAGAAGGACTTGACAGGCTCTGAAAAGTCAAAAATAGTGAGATATCTTGCAGAGGGATGCAGCACTCTTAAAATTGCAAAGCTTCTGAAGCGTGATCATCCAACAATCAAGCGTTTCATTCAGAATAGTCAACAGGGTCGCAAGCGTGTGGAAAAACCAAGGCGCAAAATAACTACCCATGAACTGAGAAAAGTCAAGCGTGGAGCTGCCAAGATGCCACTTGCCACCAGTTTTGCCATATTTCATGATAGGCTGGTTACCAGGACTATAAATGCATCTCACTCACACACACTCTTTGCTGAGTCTTGTGATCTGCAAGTGAGCATTATTGAAGCGTTATCCTAGTTTTTGCCTTTCGTGTTTTGACCTTTGTTTATTGTTTATGTTGGTTGCCCGCCCTGAACATTCGCCTGTATTCTGACTACACTTTTGGATTGCCTTTATGCTTCTGTTTGCTCCTGTTTTGACCTTTGCCTGTCTGACTATTCTATTTAATAAAGCTGCACGTGGATCCTCACCTATGTTGTCAACCCGACTAATGTTAAAAGAGGGTATTAATATGCAATTGCTATGGAAGCCCTCAGGTTGATGTCAACAGACGGTGCACCACTCCAAACACAGAAGCAAATGGTCAGAATTTGATTGAAGATTACCATAACAAACATTTTTTTTAGTGGATTAATTATTTACCGTAAGAATAACAATGTGAGCTAGTAAAATATGTAAATTTAGATTTTTAAGTGGACTTTGATTAATTAATTCCTTACATTTATATAGCGCTTTTCTGGACACTCAAAGCGCTTTACACATTAGGGGAATCTTCTCATCCACCACCAGTGTGCAGCATCTACCTGGATGACGCGAGGGCAGCCATATTGCGCCAGACCGCACACCACACACCAGCTGATTGGTGGAGAGGAGACAGAGTGGTGAAGCCAATTATGATATGGGGTTGGTTAGGAGGCCATGATGAACAGAGGCCAGTGGGCAAATTTGGCCAGGATGCCGGGGTTAAACCCCTACTCTTTTTCAATTCAATTAAATTCAATTAAATTCACCTTTACTTGTATAGCGCTTTTACAATGTAGATTGTGTCAAAGCAGCTTCACATAGAAGATTATAGTAAATTGAAACAGTGTCAGTTCAGTTTTTAGTGTTTAAGTTCAGTTCAGTTTAGCTCAATTCAGTGAGGTTTAATAACCACTACTGAGAGTCCAAACACTGAGGAGCAATTCCGTCAATGCGCAGCTCTACAGATCCCGAACCATTTTTCGAAGGACGTCCTGGGATTTTTAACTACTACAGAGAGTCAGAACCTTGGTTTAACGTCTCATCCGAATGACGGCGCTTACTGAGCAGTATAGAGTCCCCTTCACTATACTGGGGCATTAGGACACACACCGACCGCAGGTTGAGCACCCCTGCTGGCCTTCACTAACACCAAAAGTGTTTAAAATCTAGACATTAGCACAACAAAGCCAGAACAAAACTGACTTGGGAAGCAAATCATGCACTCAACGCGTCGAGAAAAAAAAAGAAGCTGAATCCTATATTTTTCTTTTTTTTTGGAAAATGTATTTTTTTTATCGATTGATCTGCTAAAACCCCTTTAATTAAAATCAGCTGTGCAGTGAAAGGCTTGACAGATGGCATATTGCCTACTAAAAGTAAAAGGCACACACGCTGACCAGTTTTCTCCTGACCAGTATGTGCTCCAATGATAGAAAGATCTATTAAACTTCAGTGCCCTGCAGAAAATGGCTGTGTGCATCAAGCCGCTGTGTGTCTGCGCTTCATAACAAACACTTTCCCAGTTACTGCCGATGGGCTTTGATACACAGGTCTGTCGAGAAAACCAAGACACACCGAGTGAAATTACTTGACCTCGGCAATTCCAGCTAAAAAGTACAGCGCTTTAGGATAGTTACTGCAAGATTTTATTTTGCGAGTACAGAGGCGAGAGAAGGACTGGCGGTGTATGAAAAAGAAGCCGTTGGTGCACGTTAATTAAATGAAGGAGACAAGGCCGCTTCTACAGCCATCATATATCACACTGCCATTTGCATTAAACATGCCAATGCAACCAAGGGTGACGGAGGCTGAAACGAGAAACGGATGAGACCGCGTAAAACATCTTGATGCATTCCTTGAGGAATCGTGACTGCTGATCTGCGAGCTTCTGCGTAAATGATACAGAACCAGCGTCATAATCAAAGCAAACATTCATCTGAAGGCAGAGTTCACAAAAAATAATTCGGTAACACTTTAGTTTGTCACAATTTATGCTATGAACTGGCTTATTACCTGCCTATTACTGCAATATTAACAGTTTTTTTCAGTAGTTATAAAATATGATTTTATTCTGCATCCCTAATCCTACCCAATACCTAAACCCAACATCCACCTTACTAACTATTGATAAGCAGCTAGTTAGCGGTTTATTGAGCTACAGTAATAGTCTTAGTTAATGGTTTGTTAATAACATGATTTGTGACTTGAAATGTTACCACAAATTCTACTTGTTTGTAAAACACAGGTTGGAATAGATTTAAAGAAAATTGACAAAATGATCATCAAAATCAAAGCAAACTTTTAATGTAAAGGGACAGTTCACCCAAAATGTAAATCGTGTATTGTTTGTTAACCAACCTTATTCCAAATCTTCTGAGCAACACAAACTGTTCAGTCCATATAATGAAAGTTCAAGTAAATAAAATGAAAAGAAATAGAAAGAAAGGAAAGAGGGAAGGAAGAAAAAGGAGGTTTGAAAAGGATTTGGAATGAACGACAATTTTTTTGGGGCGAACTATTCCTTTAAGGAAATAATACACTCTCAGAAAAAAGGTACAAACCCTTGTCACGGGGACAATACCTTTTTATAGAACAGAATTGTACCCTAAGACAAAGAAATAAATTTGTACCATTGCAGTTTGTTCCTTTAAGGACATGATTTGTACCATGGGAAACCAAAATGTACCTTTACAATATTGTTCCTTCATCAAGGGTACAAATCTGATCCACGAAGGCACCACTTCAGTGACAAGACACTTAGTACCTTAACAGTGTCCCATGTGTTCCTTCAAGAACGATTTAAAGGCATTTCGCTTTATCCAAAATGCGTCAATTTATTTTCAGTAAATATAAAACATCAAATACATTTGTGTAAACGCACCTTTTCCATTTACAATAAAGAATAAACAATACTTTTACATAAATCAAAAGATCTATTTTTTGCTGAACATTTCACAACACTTTTCACAAAAATGTTAGAGAAATACATTCTCCCATGTACAATAGAAAACATGTTTTTTCTCCAATTTTCACACAATACCTTTGTAATCACTTAAGTTCATTTAATTTACGTAATTTTAAAATAGAAATAGAATAATGCAAAGGTATTGTAACAAGATATGCACAATGTTTGATTAGTTTTACAATACTAAAATGTCTGCATGAACACTTTGCATACGCAGGACGTTTGCTCACGTGTGGAAAGCAAACGCCAAAAGGTGAGGATATCATCAATGAAAATAAATTTAGCAAAAAATGCTCACCAAATGTTTATTAAAAATGCCAGTTTTAGTTTACAATAGCTATAGTTTTGTTTTACCAGTTGTTTTGTATTATAGAACTTAATAAATTTATGTTTATGAGTTTCTTTAAATACATGCTTTTAAATGATGATTCATGTTTTAATATAGAATTAATATAGAAAAGGTACAAAACTGTTCCTTAACAAACATTATTTGTACCACCGTGTATCTTTTTTTCTGAGAGTGTACTTATCATGAAATATGACAATTGATAATTGTAAATGTATCTAAAATGTAATATGTATTATATGACTTTTCGTTTTAATTTATTGCTATATTTAGTGAGTCATAAGTCATTAAAAACCATAAACTAATTAAATGGATTACCTTTTTTTTTGTTACCATTACATACATTAGGGTTTAATGTTACATTTCCAGCAGTTAAATGTATGTTTATTTCTTTATTGTAGTTTCATATGTGTTATGATGGTGTTTTGTGACATCTTTCACTTATAAATTTTAATTCCAGCATAACAAAACAAGGTTCAACTCATCATTTATGTATTTTTCATTACCAATCAGTTTTTTTATAGGCTCAAAACAGATGTCAGCACTTCAGTAGGTTGGCATATTGCAATTTTTTCACTTAATAAAATGCTAAATTTAAGTGCAATCCATAAAACCTAAAATATTGCTACTGGTTTTTATGATAATATTCTTGCAAATCACTTTCACTAGGAAAAATGCAACATTTTTAAAGCAAATTCTTAAAAACAAACTCTCTTTATAGGTATCAATGGAATCTTTTCCTTCTACAAAATCTTCTTCTTTAAGGTGACATTAAAATGTTCTTTGCACTAAGATATAAACAGCACCGACAAAAAGCCTCCTTGTGAAATCAGATATGGTTCTACTAAAGCATCCTCCTTTAGCTTTATTTTGAAGAATGCAGTATAGAAAAAAGTCTGCAAACACTGCAGCACTGGATACAAAAGATGCGTGATAAAACTTCTCTGTGGCTCTGCAGCACATAACCTCGTAAATCTGCGTCCTCCATAAAGGAGATGCATAAAGCAGGCCTTCGGAATCACCGGCTCACTGCAGGCCCCGTCTATCACATAATCACACCTCCATGAGGAACCTTCACCTGACACCTCAAGGACCTTTCACACCACAGGCGCCTACACCTCCTCTCACTTTAAAGCAAAGCATTGCATGGCAGATTCAATAAACAGGCTGCATTTTGTACGAATTACGAAAGTAACTTCTGTTTAAAACACTTCACTGAATATTTCGATTTTAAGAACGGTACAATGAGGTGTCTGTATTCTCCTCAAAGTTCATCCAAACAATATAAAAAGGACAGTTAAAGTACACACGAAATCAAAACTAACCATATAGATTTAACTCACTTTGCTAGTTTTGTGGTGAATAATTCATCTGTGCATGTCATTAAGAAAAAAAAAGTTAATCTAAAATTGAAATCTGAAAATGCACTTCCTGTTTGTTTTCAGTTAAATTTTTAGATTATGTCTGTCTGAGGTGTTGGGCGTGGTTAACACACTTAACCACGTCCCCCAACTGTCAGTTTGACAACAGAAATAATGAGGAGGAGGTGTCTGTTAAGTGGTAATAACTTTCCTGACACCCTTTTGCCAATCTTTCTGAATGAAATGCCTACTATACTACATCCAATCAGCTTGCAGTAAAAAAAAAAAAACAAGCCACGCCCACTGTTTTCTCATGATATCTAGTTTCTCTAGGAACTGCGTCACAATACGGTCACAGCTTCTGATTCATGCAGACTTTAAAAACAAATTATTTTCAACAGTCAATATGAAGACTCTAGGCAAGGAAGCCATGCCTTTTAGTAAAAGAGCCAATCATTGATTGATTTTGACAGATGAATCCCTGGGGGAGGGACTCAGTCCAGACATGGGTTTTTACGACAGTTTCTGCAGGTTCATTGTTATGAACCTTCTGTGGTCTGTAAATGTGCTGGAATCTCAATCAATTCTTGCCTCACAGACATGAGATGTATAGCTACATTCAAGTATCTTGGGGTTTTGTTCATGAGTGAGGGAAGGACCTTGAACACCCTGGCAACGTCTAAGCAAGCACTCAGAACACCATAGCAACTGCCTAGCAACCACCTTACCAACCGCCTAGCAATGCCATAGCAACCACCTAGCAACACCTTAGCAGCCAC
This sequence comes from Danio kyathit, assembly GCA_903798195.1. Classification (NCBI taxonomy): domain Eukaryota; kingdom Metazoa; phylum Chordata; class Actinopteri; order Cypriniformes; family Danionidae; genus Danio; species Danio kyathit. The sequence continues at coordinate 20,882,448 of LR812525.1, read as the reverse complement.
TTAGAACACCCTAGTAACCACCTAGCAAGAAACATGCCAATCCATACTAGAAACATGCTAACATTTATGTAGTTATCTCTCTATGCCAACTGCTTTAAACTTCTTAAAAACTACTTTAATTTTGACATTTTTAAAACTGCTTCAAACTTTCAGATGAGGCTTTCTCAAGACACCATAAAGTTTGTCTACGACAGGGCTCGAAATTGCGACCGTTTCGGTCTCATATGCGCCCAAAATATATTTGGGAGCATTTGTGCGAATGCATAAAAATTGTTGTTGTGCGACCAGTTTTCACAGCAAAATGTTCACCAAATGCGTGGAATTAGGAGGCATTCACGCATTATGCATTTTTGCACCTAAAAACACCAAACGCAGCGCTCAGGAATGCTTTAAAACAGTTGACATGTCCCCTTGCTGTAGTAAACAAAGCCTGCAATGCTTGCCCTGCCTTTAAGCTCTTCTTATTGGCCCACTGCGCTAGCACAGAATGCGAATGTATTGGTTAATATCAGCTGTCAATCACTCAGTTTAGATGACAGGGAGCTACAACTGTGAAAATGTAAAGGTCTGGATCCGAGAGAATGAAAACAACACTGACAGATTTAGTTTTAGAAACCACCTAAAGTTACAAATAATGGCACATCTGATTAGTGATCATGTAATGAATGTCAATCCAGCATTTACACTTTTCGAAGAGTGGATAAAAGACTACCAGTGGTTAAAGTCCGCTATGAAAATGACTAAAGCATTCACCGTAAAGCCGGTGGGACGGAGTTTTCAGGTAACAGTGTTTGCCACTGAATCTACACATTTTAAGCATGAGATGTTCTAACTTTATTTAATTCTTCATTTAATCGTCACAATGCTGTCAGTAGTGCGACTGACACCACGTTCACCATCGCTAAAGAGAATGCATTCACCGAGATAAAACTAATATTGCAGCTCATGAAAAGACAGTTATTGCTATTAAGATGACGTATGCAAATAATAAGTTATATGTCAATATCATCTGAGCAATCTGTGCACACCACCCGTGAGAACAGCACAGTTATTATTGTTAATTCAGTTCATCTCATTCACGTCAAGCAGTGCGTGCAGGGCCGGTGAGCGCATGCAGATTTTTGTTTATTTGTTAGTTGTGATTAATGTTAATATATAATAGAATCTGTTAATATAAAACGCGTAGTAACGATACTCATAATTTTTGGTGCATGCGACTTAATTTAGTTTGGTGCGCCTAAATCTTTGAAGTTCAGAGCACCAGTGCTACCAAGAAAAAAGGTTAATTTCGAGCCCTGTACAAACTTTACTTTTCTAGTTTTTATAATTATGCAGTTAAATTTAATTAATTTGAGGCAACAGGTTTACTCACTTTAATAAAAAAAGTAAAGTCAACTAATTTTAAAACTAAAGGGCTTACTTTTTAAAGTTAACTAATCGCCTATTACAGTGTATTATTTAAAGTAATTGAAGTTCTTTCAAAAGGAAGTTCATCAAACTGAAAGATCAACTCATAACTTTAAACACAAAGGTGAATATAGACATGCACTGCACGTTTTTTTCTACCTTAACAGCCCTGAGACCACTCAACACAGAGGTGACCTCCTTTATTGGAGCTCAAAGGTTGGTTCCGCATGACAGATGAAGCTTTTCAAGGAAACGTTCTCATCTTTTCCATTTAATAATCGACAACACCAACCAAATCATGACAAATGGAGGCTGCTTTAATTGATGTGGAAGCATCTGAAGGCGTTTCGGAAGGAGGGCGTTTTGCATTTCCTCCGAATACCCGACCTCCCCTCTCATCACACCTCTGAAAAGTAATTACTAAACCAACACAAACAGGACAAGAATCCACAGCAAGCGGAGCGCAAGCTGACAGACACGCATTTCTCTTTTTCCATTTCATTCATGCAAATGACAGCTTGGTGATATACTACACAAACACATTAATGCCACTGTTCGGGAAGAAATCCAATTCAGACTCGCAAGTTATAAATTAAAAGTGAAGAACGTCAACAATAATTCCAAGCATTATTTCATAATGTTCCTATTATTGAGTCCTTTTGCCTTTGATCAGTAGATAAATTAAGACATATAAAAGGCACATTTATTATTATTCTACATGCTACAAGTTTAAAATGGTGTCTTGAGTTTGTGCATCCTCTTGAACAGGCTCTTTACTCATTCTCTGCTTCTTGCACACAGTAAATGTGTTTTTGGCAGGTCATGATTAAAAGCATTTATAATATAATGCATTTATAGATAAATAAATAATTTGTTAAATCAATAAGATAAATTGGCCACTTTAACAACTGAAAAATGAGATTTGGTTAAATAAAGAAAATTACTTATTGCTCAAAAAGGCATCATCATACAAGTACTGTGGCGGTAATAAGTTACAGTTACTGTACCACAGTACATATGGTGAGATACTGCATGCATTACCATTCAGGATCAGTAAGATTTTTAAAATATTTAAAGATAATGTCTTTTATGGCAAGGCAGGTTTATTTATATAGCACATTTCATAGACAATGGTAATTCAAAGTGCTTTACATAAACAAAAAAATAAAAACGGTTAAAAGATGTAGCACAGTGCTCATTCAGTAAAGGCACAGCTAAACAGATGTGTTTTCAGTGTTGATTTAAATGTGCCTAATGTTGTAGCACATCTGATTATTTCTAAAAGCTGATTCCAGCAGCGAGGGGTGGAATAGCTGAAGGCTGATTCACCCTGCTTTGAATGAACCCTTGAATTTCTAATTTACTTGATACTAATGATCTGAATGATCTGTTAGGTTTGTATTCAGTGAGCATATCTGTAATGTATTGAGGTCCTAGACCATTTAGTGATTTATAGACAAGTAGTAATACTTTCAAATCTATTCTGAATGTAACTGGGAGTCATTGCAAAGACCTGAGGACAGGTGTGATGTGCTCTGATTTTCTGCTTCTGGTCAGAATCCTGGCAGCAGCGTTCTGGATGAGCTGCAACTGTCTGACTGTCTTTTTTGGAAGGCCAGTGAGAAGTCCATTACAGTTATCCACCCTGCTGCTGATAAAAGCATGAACAAGTTTCTCACTGGAAACAAGGCATCTAATTCTTGCAATGTTTTTGAGATGATAATATGCTGATTTACTAACTGTTTTGACATGACTACTGAAACTCAGATCTGACTCCAGAATCACATTAAGATTCTTGACCTTGTTTTTTGTTGTTTGACCCTTATGCTTTATGCTCACACAAATATGAAATCAGTTTAAGTCACAAAAATGTATTTAAATTTAAATAAATTAAAATGTAAAAATATTGCAAAAAAGGGAAACAATTTAAAAAGTAAATTTATTTAAATAACTAAAAATGAGAATTGGTTTAATGAAAAAGCAAACTACTAATTGCTCATGAAAGCATCATAATAAGTACTGCGGTGGTCATACAGTAAGTTACAGTTACTAATCCACAGTATATACGGTATGGCATAGGGAGATACTGTATACACAACCATTCAGGGTCAGTAGGACCTCAAAACATATTTTAAGAAAATGCCTTACGCCCTCGGGGGGTGGGGTGGGGGGGGGCTAATTATTCTGACTTCAACTGTATATATATATATATATATTATCCTAACCTAATTAACCTAGTTAAGCCTTTAAATGTCATGTTAAGCTATATAGAAGGGTTTTGAAAAAAATATCAAATATTATGTACTGTGATTATGGCAAAGATAAAATAAACCAGTTATTAAAAATTAGTTATTAAAACTATTATATTTATAAATGTGTTAAAAAAATTTCTTCGTTAAACAAAAATTGGGGAAAAAAATAAATGGGGCTAATAATTCAGGGGACTAATAATTCTTACTTCAACTGTATGTATATATATATATATGTATATATACAGCAAGAAGGTCGCTGGTTCGAGTCCCGACTGGGCTAGTTGACATTTCTGTGCGGAGTTTGCATGTTCTACTCGTGTTTGCAGGTTTCCGGTTGATCCGGTTTCCCCCACAGTCCAAAGATATGCGCTATTGGGTAAACAAAATTGGCCGCAGAGTATGAGCTTGTGTGTGTGTGTAAATGCAAAAGTGTATGGGTGTTTCCCAATGCTGGGGTGCTGCTGGAAGGGCATCCGCTGCGTATAACATATGCTGTAATAGTTGGCGGTTCATTCCACTGTGGCAACCCCTGATAAATAAGGGACTAAGCCAAAGGAAAATGAATGTTTGTTTATTTGTTTGTTTTTGATATTAACATAATTTTCAGATTTAAACATAATATTATTTTGATACATTATTTTCATAAGATTATGACTTCTTTTTGCTTATTATTAATGCTTATAATAGTAGTTATAATAAAGTAAAAACAGTTCTGATATAAATTCTGAATGCTTAACAGCACACTGACTTCTTTAAAGGAGACACTTGGCCAGATTGTTGCCGACAGATTTTGTTATGATTTTAATTGTGCATATATTTATTTAATATCTGCTTATTTTTTTATATTATTTATTTATTTATTTTATTTATAAATTTACATTCATAAAAACTGTACAATTCAAATAAGTGAAATAAAATCAAATAACCTTTTAGATACAAAGAGAGAAAGAGAAAGAGATTTGAAATGTAAAAATAAAACAAAAAGACATCAACAGAAATAAATACACAAGATAAAAAATCTAAAACAGTGTTTTAAGGTTTACTGTACTTTAAAAAATACAGAAATATTTCCTTTAAAGTCTCTCCAGATACAAATTGTTGTCTGATTTGTTAAAAATAGGGCATTCCTTAAGTATGTTTAACAGTTTGGTTTCTGTTGCAATATTGACATTTTGGGGCAACTTCTCCTTTAAGTAAACGCCCATGAGTGAGTCTCATGTGTACGATATGACCTTGATCTTGTGTAAACAATAGACCCTTTTCACATTTCCGGGTTTCTCAGTAGCGGAAGTCGTCATAATTAAGAAAACTTAAGAGTGCAGTGAATAGGAGAATACAGTAAAACAAACTATTTTTTTACAACCCTATTTGCTGAAATAATAAAAGAAAAACTCCACAATGATGTTTTAAAGATGTTCAGAAAAAGGAAAAAAAATGTGCGAGACAGCCAGAGGAGAGAATAACGTCAAATTTACTGTCCTGTCCCATAGACGCTGCAGTAGCAATGCCTCGCACAAGCGGTAATTCGTTTTTTGTAATTTGATACAAAGATGATATTATGCATATATAAATGCATATAAATTGTTCATACGTTTTAAAAAGAAATCTAAATATTAAAAACTTTTTTTTAAGGGTTTAAGATGCTGATGACCGTTAAATGCGTCACAACAGGCTTGTAAAAAAAGGATTTTATAATAATAATAATAATATAAAATCTTATTAATATTTCCTTTCAAATCCTGCTCATCCAGAGGCAATAAGTCATTCATGGAACAGTTTGTGCGTGTACATGAACCTAAAAGATAAACTATAACCAAGTCACTATAAATCACCAGTTTGTGAGCACTTTTTGAAGCTACAGCAAAACTGGTCGTATACACTGTACAATATAATGTGGCGAGTGTGTTGTGATTGTGATCTGACGCTGATATGAGCAATATCAGCGCTAGCAGAGCTTCAAGTGGACGGCAGTGTTATCAGTGAGCGGCTCAGCCAGGACGGTCCGCGTTAAAGCCGTGGACAGATCGGCTTTGGCCACGGTCATTTATAACAGCGTGCTGTATCAGAGAAACCGGCCAAAGCACCGTCATCCATCTACGCATCAGATGACATTTCTCCGATTCCCATTATGATAAGACACACTTCATCTGTTAGCGCTGCCGGGACAGGGCTCGCCATCTACAGACACACGGAGCCGCAATATAACCGTAGATGCTGTGTGTGATTTTCTTAAAGCTAAACATGCACATTTAGACATTTGAGTTCTGGTTGGCTTTCCTCTCTTAGTTTTGATCACATTTTATGCGTCGTTTAAATAACAGATGGGAGTATTCAGTTCTGCAAAAAGTAATAAACAAGGGTATAAATAAATGAATGAATGAGTTTCTGTCTAAGATTGATGATGCTGCTTTACATTGCTTTTATACTTTTGGCCTTATTAAAAGAACCACATCACTTAATTAAACAAAAAAAAAAAAAACAAGAAAAATCCATTTTGCACAAAAAATGTGGACCAGGACAACATTACATCAGTTATATATAATCAGTGTTGGGTGTATTTAGTTAGAAAGTAACTAGTTACTGTAATTAAATTACTTTTCAGCTGAAAAAACTGTAAAGGATTACGTTTAATTTTTAGGTCACTTTAATGTTTTAGTTACTTATAATGTTGCTTAAATACTGTATGTAAATCCAACAGTTCTACATAAATCAATTCTGAGAAGCAGAATAACTGTATTTTTTAAAGAACATGTATCATTTATCAAGAAAATTGCATATGCTAAAGACAAAAAATTATAGTTTAAGACAATATAATGAATACATTCAAAGAAGCAGAGTATTTGTAAATATACAGTTAAAGAATTATTAGCCCTCTGTTTATTTTTTCCCCCAATTTGTGTTTAACAGAGAGAAGAGTTTTTCAGCACATTTCTGAACATAATAGTTTTAATAACTCATTTCTAATACCTGATGTCTTTTATCTTTGCCATGATGACAGTAAATAATATTTGACTAGATATTTTTCAAGACACTTCTATACAGCTTAAAGTGACATTTAAAGGCTTAACTAGGTTGATTAGGTTAACTAGGCAGGTTTGGGTAAATAGGCAAGTTATTGTATAATGATGGTTTGTTCTGTAAACTATCGAAAAAAAAAATTAGCCTAAAGGGGCTAATAATTGTGTCCTTAAAATGATGTTTAAAAAATTAAAAACTGCTTTTATTCTAGTCAAAAAAAAATAGGACTTTCTCCAGAAGGAAAAAATATTATTAGACATACTCTGAAAAATTATTTGCTCTGTTAAACGTAATTTGGGAAATATTTATAAAAGAGAAAAAAATTCAAAGGGGGCTAATAATTCTGAACTCAACTGTGTGTGTGTGTATGTATATATATATATATATATATATATATATAAAATTAAAATAAAACCTGTCTGCGTCAACACCCTAAAGCAGAGATGGGCAAACTACGGCCCATGGGTCATATGTGGCCCGCTAAACTCTTTCATCCGGCCCGCAAGGGAGTTTTTAAAATGCTGCTTCTGAGTAACGGTTTGGTTTCAGAATTAGTAAATTAATGATGCAATACAAGTGAACGCCATTTGATGGCAGTATTACACGTGGTACAGTTAGCGCAACCAGTAAAATTAGAACACACTCTCGGATATTCAAATGCACTCGACCATTAATGACTGAAACGAGTCAGGCAAAAAACAGAAAAATTGACTCCGAATGTTGTGTGTTTAAGGAAAAATGGACAACAAAACACTTCTTCACCAATATCGGACAGAAAGTGGTATGTCTAATATCCCAAGAAAGTATTGCTGTAAGTCTGCATTTTTCACGCAAACATTCAAATTATTTTTGTGTTAATAAGAGATTTTTTCTATCAGACAATATCTTTTCTATTCTCCACTGTAAACATTATTAAATTATTATTATTATATTTTATAGGGGATTATTTTATTGTTTTATGATGATTGATAAGCAAATATAAATAGCAGTGTAAATTAATTTGACTTGTAGATATGACTCAATAATAACTATTAAAAAAATGTGTGTTAATGTGACACGTTTCTGTTCGATATTACATGTTCCATGCATACTGCCACTATAAATAAAAGTTATTTTTTGAAGGATTTGACATGTGGCCTTCACTTGGTTTGCAAAACTTGATGTGGCCCTCATATATATATATATATATATATATATATATATATATATATATATATATATATATATAAACTTAAGGTCCTGGAAAAAAGGCTCAAATTTAGTATTAAGTATTAGGAGATTAAACTCTTTTGTATAAGCCTTGAGATTTATGTGGATTTTTAGTTAAGTATTTCAATTACTTACTGAGTAACTAAGTTACTTTTTAGACAAAGTAATTAGAAATTTAGTAATTTAAATACAATTGTAATGATGAAGTTAGTAATGAATTACTTACCCAACAGTGTATATAATACTATTTATTTTATCCCTATTTATTTTATCCTTTTTAAAACTTTTAAACCCTAATCACTAAATATGCAAGATAGTAAGCCATTCAAAAGTGACTGAAATCATCCAAAGACAGGTTGACCAGATGAAGGTCAACAAGAGAAGTTTTTCCAAATCTGTACAAATTCTACAATATTGCATTATAATCTTTGCAATGCCACTAAAGGCTGGTTATCAGTTCCTAACAGGGTAATCTGAATCTCTGCATACACTGTCTTGACATTTAAGAGAATTTGCATGGAAACCCCTATAGCGACTAAATTTCCTCTGCAGATAAAAATCAAAAGACTAGACTAACCTTTGCTGAAGAGCATGTTGCGTGGACAGAGAACTGGAATAATATGCACTTTAGAGATGACAGCAAGTTTAATTTCTCTGTGTCTCATGGGAAACATTATAGAACTCCTTAAAGCTAAAAACATTGAAATAATGAAATGGCAGCACAGAGTCCTGAACTAAACCCAATAGAAAATCTATGGAAAATCACTGGAGACAAAGTTATTACTAAGAAACCACTGAAGACAGTGAACCGTGGAAAAGATTGAAGAAGAGATGAACACAGTAGAACAGTGAGAGAGAGACTAGTGATGTCCTGTGAGAGACTAGTGATAGACTGCAAATGTGCTGAAGTCATTCAAAGATTCCAACTCATTTCTGACACCCGTAAGCTTCAGAAATTTTTGTTATAATCGTTGTTAGTGTTTCAATCATTGCTGTTCGTTAATTTTGATCACTTGTGAATTAAAATTCCTTCAAATTGAACAATGAAGATTGCTTTATCCTTTTACAAATAGTTCTCTACATTTGTTCTGGAGGCAAATTTTGAAAGTATTTCAAGTTACAGTATTCATCATTTGACTTAAAACAAAACCTCTTATACAAACCTGTTGTTAAAAGCTCCCTAAGCACATTAAAAAAGTAATCAGATTCCACAAAACTTCAACCAACATAGTGATTTTGTGTTAGAACAACATAAACACACAGGGATTGAAAAAGTAAACATCTACATAAATCTGTCTACAGATCTGATGTGTTATTTCATCTTTAAACCCCTGTAGGAATGATTGTCATACAACAATAAGTGTCATATATATTTTTTTTTTATCAACAGAGAGAACAAGTTGCATGGTTGATGTGGACTAAACCCAGAACTGCTCAATCATGTGTCTATCTCTCATGACTGACGGATAACCCGTGTCACAGTCTCACAATCAACTGTCAGGCTGGAGAAAGATAAGATACCCCTGTCTGTGACACAACACATCTTTTTGTGTTTTAAAAAAGGTGACAGCTTCATATGTACTTGCCAGATCTCAACACAGTTTAAAGACGAACACGACTAAAAGCAAACATGGTAGCGAAGACAGGTGAAACATGTTAGAAGTGTGTGTGAACGGGGTACAAACCGGCTTTGACAGCAACAGGACTTTCTAATAAGAAGACCGTCTGTTTCCAGTGAGTCTTTGTGCAGTTTGGGGCAGTGGAGAACATGACCTAAAATTCACAACACACACGCATTACAAAACAGTTTATGTTAAAGGAACACTACTTTTTGTTGGATATTTTACAAGTCACCTAGTGTTAAACTGTTGAGTTTAATCATTTTTGAACCCATTCAGAAGATCTTCAGGTCTGACGGGAGCACTTTTAGCTTAGCTTAGCATAGATAATTGAATCGGATTAGACCATTAGCATCTCACTCAAAACTGACCAACGCAGACACAATGAATGTTATGCAGCGAAACCGAAAAATGATTGAAACTCTTAGGTCATTTTTGAGCAAGATGCTAATCTTCGATTCAATCCGATTCAATGATCTATAGCAGGGATCACCAAACTTGTTCCTGGAGGTCTGGTGTCCTGCAGATTTTAGCTCCAACCCTAATCAAACACACCTGAACAAGTATACTTGAAACACCCAGGCAGGTGTGTTGAGGCAAGTTGAAGCTAAACCCTGCAGGGCACCTGACCTCCAGGAACGAGATTGGTGACCCCTGATCTATGCTAAGCTAAAAGTGCTCCCGTCAGACCTGGAGATCAGCTGAATGGATTCAAAAATTGTCAAACTCAACTGTTTAACTGTAGGTGGCTTGATAAATGAGCTGATATTTGTTTTTAAATTTGTCTGCACAAAAAATTACTAAAAAAAGGGGACATTACAGAAAATTAATTCTTTAAATAAAGTCATCCAGAAAAAGAGAATTAATGCAAACAATTAAACACATTAATAAGTTGGTACAAATATTATGTAGATAGGTTTTCACCCACAATACAAATAATTTATTAGAATTTTACTTTATTCTTGATTTAACTTTACAAAATGTGTTCAAAAGATACACTCACTGGCCACTTTATTAGGTACACCTGTCCAACTGCTTGTTAACACAAATTTCTAATCACATAGCAGCAACTAAATGCATTTAGGCAAGTAGACATGGTCAAGACAATCTGCTGCAGTTCAAACCGAGCATCAGAATGGGGAAAAAAGATGATTTAAGAGACTTTGAACGTGGCATGGTTGTTGGTGCCAGACGGGCTGGTCTGAGTATTTAAGAAACTGCTGATCTACTGGGATTTTCACGTACAACCATCTCTAGGGTTTACAGAGAATGGTCCGAAAAAGAGAAAGACCTTGTTAATGCCAGATGTCAGAGAAAAATGGCCAAACTGTTTCATGCTGATAGAAAAGCAACAATAATTTAAAAAACCACTCGTTACAACCGAGGTCTCCAAAAGAGCATCTCTGAACGCACAACACGTTGAACTTTGAGGCGGATGAGCTACAGCAGCAAAAGACCACACTAAGCGCCACTCCTGTCAGCTAAGAACAGGAAACTGAGGCTACAATTTGCACAGGCTCACCAAAATTGGACAATAGAAGATTGGAAAAATGAGTCTCGATTTCTGCTGCAACATTCGAATGGTAGGGTCAGAATTTGGCATTAACAACATGAAAGCATGGACCCATCCTGCATTGAATCAATGGGTTAGGCTGGTGGTGGTGATGTAATGGTATGGGGGGTATTTTCACACTTTGGGCCCCATTAGTACCAATTGAGCATCGTGTCAACACCACAGCCTACCTGAGTATTGTTGCTGACCATGTCCATCCCTTTATGGCCACAGTGTACCCATCTTCTGATGGCTACTTCCAGCAGGACAACATGCCATGTCAAAGCGCGAATCATCTCAGACTGGTTTCTTGAACATGACATTGAGTTCACTGCACTCTAATGGCCTTCACAGTCAGCAGATCTCAATCCAATAGAGCACCTTTGGGATGTGGTGGAAAGGGAGATTTACATCATGGATGTGCAGCTGACAAATCTGCATCAACTGCGTGATGCTATCATGTCAATATGGACCAAAATCTCTTAGGAATTTTCCAGTACCTTGTTGAATCTATGCCACAAAGGATTAAGGCAGTTCTGAAGGCAAAATGGGGTCCAACCCGGTACTAGTAAGTTGTACCCAATAAAGTGGCCGGTGAGTGTATATTTGAGTAGTAAATATAGTAGTAAATTTAGATGTTGCAGTTTTTTTTTTCAGTGTGGTGACTGCTATGTTAAGATCACATGAGCAAATAATACTCACCTCATCGGAGTAATACCCTAATTATCTGACACATTTGTTAGAGAGAGAAAAATCAATCAAAAGTGATTAATTTCCCTACAAACAGGGCTTTTACTAACTAACTAAAATTGCTTGTTGTTTGTGTAATGTGTCTTCAATATGGAAGCTTATTTCTGCCCTCTGGAAAAAACAGTAATCAAGTCTGTTTAAAAGAATTGTTAGAAGAAAAAAAAAGAAAACTGTAAGATGCATTTGCACAGCAAAAAATAATAATGTAAAAAAACATAAAAAATGACATATAAACTCATAATTCTGAGTAAAAAAAAGTAAAAAGACAATTGCTAAATGTAAACTTGGAGTTTGCAAAAATCTCAAAATTGTAAAAGAAAAGGAAAATTAGCAAAAGAAAAATGCTAAGAATTATGACAAAAAATTGCATTGAAAAAAAATATCTAAAATGGGAGATTCAGAAAAGAAATCCAGGAATTATATGGAAAAAAAGTTTCCATATATATATATATTCATTCATTCATTTTCTTGTCGGCTTTGTCCCTTGCGGGGTCGCCACAGCGGAATGAACCGCCAACTTATCCAGCACGATTTTACGCAGCGGATGCCCTTCCAGCCGCAACCCATCTCTGGGAATATATATATATATATATATATATATATATATATATATATATATATATATATATATTTTTTTTTTTTTATTTTTTTTTTTTTATTATTTAATAAAAATAAATAATGCTGTGCAAATTCATAACAAGGTAACAACAGTGACTACAGTGAATAGCGGGAAACAAACTAACTTTATCCGGAATTTATCTAGGCCAACAATATCAAAAACCTTTTTGATGACTGCTAATGAACAAAAATGACAGAGAGAGAGAGGGGAAAAAAGCTCCCTATAGTATAAACAAATTGGAAATGAAAAAAAAATTCAGCAGAACATTAACACAAACTCATGCTCAAAGATCAAAAGCAGGACAAATGAAAACTAGTCCTGTATTATCAGAAGCCAGCGCACGATCCCTCTCCGTGGCTGATGCTTCAGCTTATTTCATTGCCTGTTCCAGTTGGCCACTGGAGGAAGGCAAATGCTTATTTCAGCATTTAGGTATGAGAGGCTGCCGATTGCATTGCGATTGCCTGGGGCCTGAAAGACGGCAGGCGTGACCGCAATCGCTCGCTGTTAAACAGCACAGCACTATTGCTTACCTTGTTTCCGCAGCTCTTGTGGAAGAAAATGTCAAAATAGCCCACGATGGCCTGAAATGAAATATGAGAGCGAGGTGAGAACATGACATGCTGTAAACGCTCACACTTGTTTAGGCCAGCAGGAAGTAATTAGCAAAACTGTTTTTTTTCTGACCCCATAAAAAGTGATCACATTGACAAACTGATTTGACACTCCTATTACTAACACTTTATATTCTATCTGTCTGTCTGTCTGTCTGTCTATCTGCCTGTCTATCTGCCTGCCTACCTACCTTCCATCCATCCATCCATCCATCCATCCATCCATCCATCCATCCATCCATCCATCCATCCATCTATCTATCTATCTATCTATCTATCTATCTATCTATCTATCTATCTATCTATCTATCTATCTATCTATCTATCTATCTATCTATCTATCTATCTATCTATCTATCTATCTATCTATCTATCTATAATCTGTCTGCCTGCCTATCTATCACTCCTATTACTAAAACTCTCTATCCTGTCCATCTATCAATCCATCCATCCATCGTTCTGTTGCTCTAAAATTCTAATGTCATGTTTTATGAGATTTTTATTTATTTATTGTTCTTTCTGTAATTTTATCTATTGTTTTATCTAATATTTAATCTATCCATCCGTCCATCCATCCATCCACCCATATATTGTTTTATTCGTCTGTCCATCCATCGCTCTAAAATTCTAATGTCCAGTTGTGATATTTGTTTATTTGCTGTTCTTTCTGTCATTTTATTATTGTTTTATCTATTCAATCTATCCATCTGTCCATCCATCCTTCAATTGTTCCATCTCTCTATCTATCCACCCCTCCATCCTTCTATTGTTCAATATGTCCATTCATCCATCTATCTATCTATCTCATTCTGTTGCAGTAAAATTCTAATGTTCTGCTTATTGTAACTTCTGTTTATCTGTTGTTGTTTTTTTCTGTGAATTTATCTACTGTTTTATCTAATATTCACTTCATTTATCTATCCATCCAATCATCTTTTACTCATCATATCCCTTTCAAATCTATTGACTATTTTACCTTTTAGAAAATCTATTTTCTATTTTCAGTTGCTCTATAACTACCACTTTCTAATCTTTTTTTATTCTCCCCTCTTAAAATACAAGACTAGGAATGATTATATAAAATGAACTAATTTCTTATATTCTTTAATTACTTCTATTGTTCTTATACGTCATTTTAGGTAAAGCATCTGTAAACATTTACAGATCATAATTTTATTATTTTAATTTTAGGATCAATAACATTTTTGTTTGTTTTCTGTATTTACACAGACACACACAGCGTAAAATCCACAATATTATGGAAATAATACAAACTAGCCTTTTTTTGTCCCAGCCTGCCCCCAATGACAGTGGAGCAACTCTATCAATCTCTGAGGCTTACTTGTAGTGGCAATGATGCAGAACTAATAGCTTTTAATCCTGACGCAGCTGACAACACGAGGGTCTGCTCGCTCACACAAAGAGCACAATCAATGACGAGACACACACACACACACACAGAGAGAGAGAGAGAGAATACACTGATAAAGAGAAACCACGGCATCCACAGAGCAGTAAGCAACACTACAACAGAAGGAAAAGGGAAATACTCAAAAACAGAGAGAGGGGGAAAGTTGAGGTGACTAAATTTTGAATAAGATTAGTTTCTTCTTTCTTTAAGTAACTGCACTGGGAGCTTTTTTTGCTTTCACAGTTATTTGAAATTTTTGCAAAGCATTTGTGTGTTAAAAAATAATAAATAATATTCAATTAGATGTTTTGTATTCTTTCCTACTTAAACTGATCCAAACTGTTAAATTTCTGTTAAATCTTAAACATGTAGACAAGTAACTCAATTCTCAAATTCAGGTAGCTCACATTTTACAAGACATGACAGTTGATATCAAGAGATGCTACTGAAGGTGTGATAGATAAAAAGTCAGGTCAATGTAATTATGAATTTTAATGAACGTTATCAGACATTACATGAAGCAATAAGTACCAAATCAGGCCTAATTGCTTATTGAATTCGTTAAGAAGAGTGGATCTGCGAGTCATTTGCCACGCTGGAGATGAACTTTGTTATCACCGATGACAACAGCTCATAAATATGATTAATTGGGGACAAGCATGTAATAACGTTCATTTTGATGACTCAAAATTGTTTCCAAGGAAATCATACTTCCTAGGATGCAACTGCTCTCAAAACATTCACTTAAAATGTAGAGTCATGCTCAAAATTGACACCCTTGGTGAATATGAGTCAAGAATGCGGTGAAAATTAATTTGTAGTGTTTATAACTTTAGTTCAAAATCTTTCGTTAAAATAAAACAATAAGGGGGGTTCTCATTATGAAAGTTTTTTTTTCTCCAATACACAGTCAAAATTATTGGCACCCTTTTATTCAATAGATTTGCACCCTCTATTAGCCTCTATTGAGCTCTGAATGCAACATAAGGTTGGAGGAAACCTTGAAAGATGCAGAGCAATTTTCTTTACATAAATCTTTCCAGATTCTTTAGGTTTTCTTGTCCACGTTGGAGCTCTTTATTCTCCAATCCATTCATTTTCAATAGGCTTCAGATCAGGGGATTGGCCTGGACATTTTGTGTTCAGTAAAGCATTTTTGTGTCGGCTTTCATGTTTGCTTTGAATCTTAGAAGATCCAGCCATTATACGACTTCTAGCATAGACAGTCAGGTTTTAAAACTTTAGTTCAAAATCTTTTATTGAAATAAAACAATACGGGGGTGGGGGTGTTCTCATTATGAAAGTTTTATTTTTTATCCAATACACAGTCAAAACTATTGGCACCCATTTATTCAATAGATTTGCACCTTCTATTAGCCCAGATGACAGTTCTAAGTTCTGAATACAAGATAAGGTTGGAGGAAACCTGGAAAGATGCAGAGCAATTTTCTTTACATAAATCTTTCCAGATTCTTCAGGTTTACTGGACAATGTTGGTGCTCTTTATTCTCCAATCCACTCATTTTCAATAGGGTTCAGCTCAGGGGATTGGGCTGGCCATTTTGTGCTCAGTGAACCATTTTTGTGTCGACTTTCATGTTTGCTTTAAATCTTTGTCATTTTGGAAGATCCAGCCATTATAAGACTTCTAGCATAGGCAGTCAGGTTTCAAGGTTTTATCTGTTGATATATATCTATCTATCCATCCATCCATCCATCCATCCATTCATACATTTCCAACCGCTTATCCAGGACCTGGTCATAAGGGCAGCAGTCTCAGCAGGGAACTCTAGATTCCCACTCTCCAGACACTTCCTCCAGCTCGTCCTGGGGGATCCCAAGATGTTACCAGGCAAGCTGAGAGATATGGGCCCAATCCCAATTCTACCTGTTAGCCTTTTCACTTTCCCTCATTTCACACGTTTACATTGAAAGGTACAGTAGGGGTAGGGTATCTCTATTCTCTTTTTCGCTTGGGAGGTAAAGGGGTAAGGAGAAGTGCCGTACAGCCCTTCAAACAAAGATTTTTCAGGATCATACAACAAATGAAGAAGTATGACTAATCTCCCTGAATACACTAGGAAAAGCAGCAAAATGGTGAGCAAGAACACCAAGGAGAGAAATTGGGGCATTAATAAGGATTTTTACTACAAACTAGCATCTGATTTATTACTTTCATAACTGCGTTGTGTCACAATCATGAATTGTAAAAAAAAAAAAAAATGCTCAGTTTCGCAACAAATCATCACATAATAACTCCTGCAAAAAAAAATGGTCTTCAATATATTTTAAATTTTGATAATTCATTCTTTCCCCATGAATTAACAGAATAGGCCAGAAAAGTCTGGTGACAATGAATTAGCTTTGAACGGCACGTCTAGTACACCGTTAATGTTATTCTTGTGGTTACATTTATGAATTTGAGCATGGCGTAAATACACAGTACAGTCTCGTGCTTTTTTGAAACATAATCCAACAATCGTAACAGTGGTGCATGAGGAAACCTGGAGGGTTACACACTTTCAAGCTGAAAACAAGCTTCTAACTATTCTAGAGTTAACATACAGTACAAAACAACTTTGCGAGCGAGCAATCTGTTAAATGTGTGCACCTTCTGGGATGACTATCGCAGATGACATCTCTAGTGACGTATGAGCTAGTGACGACATGTAATGACGTGTATGTAGTAGTGGTGTCCCAATTCTTAGGGGAATATCCCTACCACTTCACACATGGTTTCAAGGGCCAAGGGGATAATGCAAGCGTAGTCCCCCCTACATGTCCTGGGTCTCCCATAGGGCATTCTCCCGATGAGACAAGCACGGAAAACCTCCCCAGGTTGGAATCCAGAAGGCGTCCAAAACAGATGACCAAGCCACATCAACTAGCTTCTCTGGATGTGGAGGGGCAACGACTGTACTCCGAGCTCATCCTGGGTGACAGAGCTCCTCATGCTATCTCTAAAGTGGAGGAGTACAGTCCTACATAGTTGTCTATACATTGCTAACAAATGTGAACAGATGCCGCCGAATGAAGGCACCAGTGTGCACACTATCATAAAAAAATGTGTTTACTAAAAGGGTATTGCACCATGGTGCGTCCGGTAATATATTTCAATAATTGTTTACTTAAAACAATTATTTCATTATAAAAAAAAAATTCACTCAATATTTCAAGTAAAAGTTTGGATTCTGCGGGATAAAGGATATAGGATAAATGATAGCAGATTTATTTTTACATCATTTCTTGCTCATTTACAAAGGTGCCAATAATGTTTTATTTCTCAAAAGCATACTTGGTGTTCATTTCAGACAGGATTTCCCCAAATGAAAGGCTGTGACATAGCACACACCATTCACAGGCACACGCACACACACACATGCACATACACAGAGAAAACAGTTACCCTGTGAACTCCCAGGGGACACTGCAGTGATAATGCGAGCCATTGTGCCTGAAGGATCCCAGAGACCTTGTGGGGAGAAATACAGCTCTGGCTTAATGTCTCTCTCTCTCTCTATCTCTCCCTCTGCTACAAACAGACAACTATTAATCCTCCGCGCTCTTCTGTTAAAACAGCTTTAAGAGGACAAAGCCACAGCAACATTATCAAGGCTACATTATTCCTTCATAGAGGACTTATTTTAGAATGGAATAAATACATAGAATTAGCTTTAAACAGTATTAAAAACATTCCTCAGGAAATGCTCTTAATTTATGTTGATTAACAATGTACACTTATATAAATTCACCGGCCACTTTATTAGGTACATCTTACTAGCACTGGGTTGGACCCCCTCTTGCCCTCAGAACTGCCTTAATCCTTTGTGGCATAGATTCAACAAGGTCCTGGAAATATTTCTCAGAGATTTTGGTCCATATTGATGTGATGGCATCATGCAGTTGCTGCAGATTTGTTGGCTGCACATCTGTAATGTGAATCTCCCGTTCCACCACATCACAAAGGTGCTCTATTGGATTGAGTCTGGTGATTGTGGAGGCGATTTGAGTACAGTGAACTCATTGTCATGTTCAAGAAACCAGTCTGAGATGATTCGCGCTTTATGATATGGTGCGTTATCCTGCTGGAAGTAGCCATCAGAAGATGAGTACACTGTGGTCATAAAGGGATGGACATGGTTAGCAACAATACTCAGGTAGGCTGTGGCATTGAGACGATGCTCAATTGTTACTAATGAGCGCAAAGTGTGCCAAGATAATACCCCACACCATTACACCACCACCACCAGCCTGAACGGTTGATACAAGGCAGGATGGATCCATGCTTTCATGTTGTTGACGTTAAATTCTGACCCTACCATCTGAATGTCGGATCAGAAATCGAGACTCATCAGACCAGGCAACGTTTTTCCAATCTTCTATTGTGCAATTTTGGTGAGCCTGTGTGAATTGTAGCCTCAGTGTCCTGTTCTTAGCTGACAGGAGCGGCACCCGGTGTGGTCTTCTGCTGCTGTAGCACATCCGCCTCAAGGTTGGACGTGTTGTGCCTTCAGAGATGCTCTTCTGCATACCTCGATTGTAACGAGTGGATATAAGAGTTACTGTTGCCTTTCTATCAGCTCGAACCAGTCTGGCCATTCTCCTCTGACCTCTGGCATCAACAAGGCATTTGCGCTCACAGAACTGCCACTCACTGGATATTTTTTTTCAGACCATTCTCTGTAAACCCTAGAGTTGTTTGTGCGTGAAAATCCCAATAGATCAGCAGTTTCTGAAATACTCAGACCAGCCCATCTGGCACCAGCAACCATGCCACGTTCAAAGTCACTTAAATCACCTTTCTTCCCAGTTCTGATGCTCGGTTTGAACTGCAGCAGATTGTTTTGAGCATGTCTACTTGCCTAAATGCATTGAGTTGCTGCCCTGTGATTGGCTGATTAAATTTGCATTAACAAGCAGTTGGACAGGTGTACCTAAAGTGGCCAGTGAGTGTATAAACAAATGCACTTAAGTACTGTTTTAATATTATTAAAATATATATTATAATATTAGTAAATATGCGCTATATAAAATACAGTAATATCATTTTTCAACCACTAATGAAATGTGTGTGTGTAGGCTGTATGTTAGAGTCTCTGTATGTTAAAATGGCAACTTTTTTTTTTTAGACTGGGTGTTTTAAGATCTATCTGTCCAGTGACTGCAGGTGGATAATAGCAACTTTGCTAAAGCCTGTCACAAAACATATTTCCTTTTGAGGTCAATGTATTGTTCTGCACTGTCCCTGTCAAAATAAATACATCAAAATTCAAAGCAATAACTATCTTTATCTTACTAATTATCATTATCTGTTTGTTCAACTTCAAACTACTTATTTAAATTGACTTATTTGAATAAAAAACTTAATTATTTTCAATCCACTTACATTTGTAAAAACTAATAAGTTAACTTAATTCCTTCATGTTGTCCCAACACAAATCGACTGTTTGGAACCCAGCATTTTTACAGTGCATAACACAACTATTAATGCATAATTTTAGCAGCATCAAAAAGCACAACATCTCTAAATGGCTTTGCTTTAAGCTAGTTCACACTTTTGGTCAAGTTCAATTCCTCAAAAATGTCAACAACAAATCTGGACCCGAACAAACGAACAAGTACACTTAAAACACGGACGTCACAGCCAACGAAACCCCTTGCCAGAAATCAAACAAAATCAAACACCCCCTGTTAACGCACCGGGGAGGAGTGAAAGAGCAGACACAAAGGCACGGGGAAAAAGGGGGGGACAAAACGGTGGAAATGGAGGCTTTTTATTCTCATCAAAGTGTTCAGCCTTCACACGCGGGGAATGTCGGAGATAAGTGATGCTCGTGAGCCGTTTCCCAGCCCAGAAGGAGGCGCTCGGCGAGTCTACCTGGAGAACAGGTCTGGGGGAAAATTAATAATTATCATCATCGCTAACACCAACGGGGAGCAATTCATCATCAGGCCCTTTCCAGCGCTATCGTGTCGGAGCAGAGCGTGCGGCAGCCAGATACAATTATGCGGCGAGCTGCGGAGGAGGGAGAGCTAATGCGCTTTTGATGGGGTTTATTCACGCGTGCGAGGCGTCACACTCGACCACCTCGAGCTCTTCCCCCCTCTCTCTCTCTCTCTCCCATCCAGCCGGTCTCCCCTTATTATGTGCACAACACAGCACTGAAACTCCCGTTGTTCTGCTTTTCCCTCGGAGTTTGACGTTCCGCCGCACTGGAAGCGAATACACGGGGTTTAATTAGAGGGGAAGGACATTACTGCAGGAACACTCACAGTCACCTACATACAGCAAACTTTAGCACAGGCTGAAACAGCGGACAAAACCACACTGCGATAGTTACTTACAACAGAGAATAAAATCTTTTCTGTATTTCTTGGGAAAAAAGGGGGTGTAAAAGGCTATTTGTTTATTTCTGTATATGCTAATATCGTAATTGTCGTATTAATGATAAGCGAACTGATGCTACCCAATACAGTGCATCCGGAAAGTATTCATAGCGCTTCACTTTTTCCACATTTTTTATGTTACAGCCTTATTCCAAAATAGATTAAATTCATTTATTTCCTCAACATTCTACACACAATACCCCATAATTACAATGTGGAAAAAAGTGTTTTTGAAAAATCACATGTACATAAGTGGCTTCACAACAACTCGTGAATGTCATTGAGTGGCCCAGCCAGAGCCCAGACCCAAATCCTATTGAACATCTCTGGAGAGATCTGAAAATGGCTGTACACCGTCGCTTCCCATCCAACCTGATAGAGCTTGAGAGGTAATGCAAAGAGGAATGAGCAAAAATTCCCAAAGACAGGTGTGCCAAGCTTGTGGCATCATATTCAAAAAGACTTGAGGCTGCAATTGCTGACAAAAGTGCATCAACAAAGTATTGAGCAAAGGCTGTGAATACTTATAGACATGTGATGTTTCAGGTTTTTTATTTTTAATAAATTTGCAACAATTTCAAAAACTCTTTTTTCACATTGTCATTATGAGGTATTGTGTGGAGAATTTTGAGGAAATAAATGAATTTAATCCATTTTGGAATAAGGCTGTAACATAAAAAATGTAGAAAAAGTGAAGCGCTATGAATACTTTCCGGATGCACTGTATTATTTCATAATATCAAATTATCAACAAAAAAATGTTTCTTTTTTGAGCGATATGCTAATGGCCTAATCCGATTCAATAATTTATGCTATGCTAAGCTAAAAGTGCTCCTGCCAGACCTGGAGATTGGATGAAAGTATTAAAAATGGTAAAATTCAACTGTTTAAGCAGTTATTTTTAAAAAAGTGTAGTGTTCCTTTAACAAATATTGAGAAAACATAATGAGAAACATGAAAAAAAAGCACCATATTTACTTATTTACCCCCACATACAGTATGATCATTACCAGTATCGCTCGCCACAGCTTAATGTAACATGAAGTGTCCTTAAGGCAAATCACCACTGACACAAACATTACACACAATCATCCCGAGATGCTCTTCAGCTGCAGTGAACAAGAAAAATGTGCCACAAACGTTTTACACAAGCTGCTGGTCCTCAATGTTAGCTGCATTTTTTTAACAAACAAACATATTGTATTATCACGTGAGCACATATTTTCCGTAGAAAGATCCTATAATATAAAAATGAGTAATGAAACGTCAAAGTATATTTTAGCCAAGGATCAAAGCAAAGTTATTTAGATACATGAAATACTGTGTATTCTCATCGCATCATGAATCTGACATATCATTTCAGTGAAATAGTTTTACCTCCATCTTATTTTTTTCTTCACTCCACAAGGGAAACTAAATTAAACAAATAAGTAATATATGATACCTCAATTTCTTACATTTGTTAGTCTGGACTAAAATAGACAGTTAATGCAAAAACTGAGAGTTGGATATATTACTCAAGATCAAGGTGTTGAGAACCGAGAGTTGATTCCAAAGGTTGCTGATTACTACCTTTTATTCAATTAAGCTAATATAATTCATTTTTTTTATTTTGTGATCCTACAATACATGTTGAATAGTACAAAATAGACAATTGCTTATATCTTGAACAATACACCTTGCACTGAAATTTAGCATTTTTGCAAACTAATGAAGATTTTCTCTTTGTCTCTGATGTAATAAGTAATCTTATAAACTATTATGTAGTGTTGAATTGTGAAACTGAGTTATTTTGTCCACAATAGAAGATTTTGAATGCCATGTGGAATGCATAATAAGAAAATAGATGCATGAGATTAGCATATTTTCATTTGAAAATGATTTTACTACAAAAGAAAATCTTTTTTTAATGTAGTTGAACCACGAGAACCATAACTTAACCATGGCTACACTTAATTTAACCATATGTATTTGCTATATCACTGTGCTTACAATCTAAAAAATGCTGGGTTGTTGTAAATAGTGGAATTTAAATTTGTGGAAAAAAAACTTGAGCTAGCCGTCCAAACACAGTAGAGGCAGGGTGGGACAATAGCACACAGATGTCAACAAATAATCTGCTAAAGACTTTAAACTTGTAACGGTACAGCGGGCATACTCTGGATCAAAGAAACCGACTGACAAAAACGATGCGCTGCAAAAATGCTCAGAGCTGAATGTTTCTCACATTCCTCGCATTTCTGCAGCGCAAAAATGTTTTGGTGGGCACGTTGCCTAATTCACACCAAATGCATCTTTCCTTCTAAAAACACTAGGTATGGGTTTAAAAACGCGCAGCACGATGTCCACATGATGCAATATTATAAACATGATGTAATAAAGTCACTGTGTATTCTATAGTCTTTGGTAATTACGACAATAACAGAGCTATTAGTAAAAGGAAAACAATATGTTATGATAAGCACTTGTAGATGCATTGTATAACTCAGGATATTCTGGACAAAGCCACAATAAGCGCCTCCTCCACCATGATATAACGGTAAAAAAAGTTGTTATGCCATCTTTCTACTATAAACAGAAGCTTGCAATGGTTGCCTCGCCTCCAAGCTCCTCTGATTGGTCCATTGCTTTTGGAGCTGACAGTGATGAGCTGCACTGCGTGTGAAAGTTATTTAAACTTGACACTGAATCTAAAAAAATAGTGCTTCAAAATATGCTAGACATATGTGTAACAGTCAAACATGTCCATCAAGCACGTTCACATTGAAAGACAATAGAAAAGTAGCGCGTTGGAAAAACGCATTGTGTGAACAGCCCCTAAAAAAGTTTGGTAACACTTTAAAATATTGGTCTATTAGTTAATGTATTTACTAACATTAAGTTTAAATAATCTTCTAAAGCATTTAATAATCATAGTTCAACATCAACTAATGAATTATTAAAATCCAAAGTTGTGCTTTTTAGTTAATGCACGATCAGTTAACATGAACTAATGTTATTTAACCTAAATAACATTAACTAACAAAAATGGATAAATACAGTAATAACTAATAACTAATTGTCTGTTCATGTTAGTAAATACATTAACTAATGGACCATTATTTTAGTGTTACCAAAAGTTTTTTTTTTTTTTTTTTAGGCTGAAACTTCAGTCCTTGTTGATACATAAAATGCATTTCAATGGCTACCAGCACTTAACAAATTAAATTGTATTAATGTACTGTAGCTTTGCTTATGTATTTCTCTATCTAAAGCAGGGGTCTCACTAAAATAGCCCCCTGCCAATTTGAGTTTGACGTACAAGAAAAAAGTGACGTAATTGGTGCATCTTAAGACAAGACATGATGTTTATAATTCAAGCATTACCTGTCATAAATCAACAAATCAGCACATTTTTTGCTTTACACAACTGCTGAAATATATCTGTGGCTGTTTAAATGAGCATTTTGACATTTAAATAGTCATAATAATGAAAATAATAATAATTACTATTCCGTCTCAACCAATTGTTGCTTTACCAAAAGTTTAACAGATATCCCTTGGTTAAAGTTTGGGTAACTTTACTGGCAATTGCTCTTCTTAGTATCTTTCTTTTTTGTAAAACTACAACAAAGAGGAGGAAAGTAAGTATATATATATATTCACATTTACTTTAACATGTTCAATTCACGCAGCAGTAAAATGTACATAGTTGTCATAGAAATCTCAATACGCATATGAGCAAAATCCATTTGAATCAAATATTAGCTAAATTTGCATATTTGTTACACCACCAGCAAAACGTGTAAGCCATGAAAAAGTGTTTGTTCAACAAAGTACAGGTGATAAAAAACTTATAATAATCAAACAACCCTGGAATATTTACAAAAATAGAGCTTTAGTAAAAAAATAGAGCACTTATGCACATATTTTAATGTTTAAATCAGCCACAAAAATAATATGTAAGGATGGCCATCGTTAAGGTTTTAACGATATTACTAATTTTATCGATACCACATATCGGTTCAGTACTTTAACGGTTTTCTTATCAGTACTTTTTGTATTGTTTTTTTTTATGAAAAAACAAAACAAATTGAACAAAATTAACAACACTTTATTTAATTTTTATGTTTTTAATGTAAAATAAAACTGTAAAATTGGTTAAAATAATTATTTTTTTCCTGTAAAAGAATGTACAATGTTTTGAAGGAAAATGTTATTAACCATTCTTCTGGAGAAGTCGGGATCTTTCTTAGTTTATTGTGCTGCCTGCAGTTGAAAATACCCTCTTTGAGTTGCAAAATGAAGTTAAATGAGATATTGTTTATGATTTTTCATTAGCGCATTCACATAAATGAGTTAACAGTGTTTTGCAAGTTAACTGTGTTTTAAATAAAGTTTTAGAGCATTTTTCAATGTAAAAAATAAGCTGTTTTTTATAATTTTATGTGTGTTTATTTAACTTTTAGTATTGTACTAATTTAGGTGATTGACTTCTGACATAACGATGTGGATGATGTAACATTACCGTTAGTAGCTAGGCAGTCAAAAACTTTTCATTACTTTTCATTGCAGTTAATGCACTTTTAAAAGATACTTCCACTTAGCCAGATTGCTTGCATTTCCGCTTATACAAGAGAACAACATGTTGCGTTTGTTACAACATTGACGATGTCCACTCAGGAAATACAACCTGTTTGGTTCACTCTACAAGCTTACGAGCTGTGTGTGCATGTGAGTCTGTGTTGCGAGCTATGTGCGCACAGCCGAGAACTGTGAAGACTTTTATACTTGACGCCCTTGCCGAAAACACAAGCATTTCTCATGTGAGATTGCCAACTGTGCACAGGTTTTTAAAGACATTTTTAAGACCATTATGTATGCAATTTTAGACTTGCTAAATGCTAAGGACTTTTTTTCGAATAACCCAGTTGGAAAAGATTTTCACTTGCCCTATCAAAAAATGATTAAAATCTTACAACAAACAAACGCTATAACACTTACCAAGAATAGAACAAGACATAGCTGTCAATTACTTTCAGTCTACAATCATAACAATTTAATAATAAAAAATGTAGGTCAGGTCAGTATCCTCAGCAGTAAATAAATGGAGAACTTAAGTATTTTTTAAGTAGAACTTTTAAGTTCTAATTAAATGCTATTTTTAAATACAAAGTTTTAATGAGATGAATTGTTGATGAGTGTATGGATGTTAATGATCAGATTGGGTAGCTATACATGAACAAAGGAAAATTAAGACTTGTTAAAAAAAGATTTAATACATACAACACAACATTTCAGTAGATTTACAACTTTTTAATGCCTAAAATTTACCTTTTGACATTAAAGCCTTTTTAGGACGTTTTAAGAGCCCGCGGATACCCTGTGTGCAGACGAATATCAAATATCGCAAATTAGAAATGGTTGGTCAGTTAAATTATGCTACTGTAAGTAATGCTTATTCAGCAATAATTCTCCACTATCGATAGCAGAACCGTTAACGCCAGAGCTTATCGATAGTCCGGTCTTTCATAATGTGGCACTGATACCGATAAAGTACCAAGTTTCGGTACTTATCCCTAATAATATGCATGTGTGTTACTCTCGACTGCACGTTGAGGAAAAAACGAGAGTAAAACTGAAATACAGTGTAATATAGTGCAGTACTTTAAACGTCCAATAGTTGTAAGGTCAAAACAACAAGTGGCTATACAGCACAACATTGATAGTGATTCAAAAACATGTTTTTGGGGGTCGAATCTCATTATATTTTTTGACGTCAGTTGCGGGCTGGAGGGAGGAAGAGGGCCGGGAGTTTGAGACCCCTGATTTAAAGAATCACAAAGAACCACAATTTCTGCTAAAAATCTTCTTTAGGTTTTACTGGGAAAAAAAAAAAAAAAAAAAGCCACCGACATTTAAAATTTTAGGACAAATTATCCATTTAAAGACACATACTGAATGTATCATAAAGAGTTTGACACATTTAACTTTTTTTTCTTTTGGAGGAGGAATTTGAAAGAGAAAGCAGAAGAGAGAGAGAGAGAGAGAGAGAGTAGAGGAGAGCCTGTCGTCCCTGTGGACATGGTGAAGCGAGGACCAGTGCAACTGTAAGAGCGAGCGTTATTTGTCTTCCGCCGGCCGAGCACGAGAGCGCAGGGTAGCGCTGTTCATTTAATGCAAGGTTAGGCAGCCTGATGTGATGAATGGACTGTCGGCAGGAGAATAAGTCCATGCACTCAATCACAGGGATGACAGCATTTTCCCTCCGTTTTTTTGGGGTGCCTCCATAATTACATGACAAAGCAGTGCAAAACAGGGTGCCGAATCCCATCTACGACTATAAACGGAAGTTCTCCTCATTAAATTCAAGGCTATGTCAAATCTGCACACTGCTTTACCTGCCCTCCATCTAAAAATAGAAGTTTGTTTTTTAAACGGGGAGGAAATCAGGGTGTGCTTTTCCATTACTGGAGAGCGGCAGAAAAATGAGATGATGTTTACAAACTCCATTAAATCCACAGTAACTCGGAGAGGGGAAGGGAGATAATAATACGCTATTGATTAATCCATAAAAGCTATAACAAAGAAGCAGGAACAATAAAGCTGGGACAAAAATGAGAGACAAAAGAAAAATTACACTTGAAATTTCAGTTGCTCTTTTTGTTCCGTCTCTCACCAAGTCTCTCTCTCTCACACACACACACACACATACAAACAGACATAAATGGTGACCTAGTAAACAATATAGACTGAAAAGCAGAACACAATGTCTTGAAAGAAAAAGATCACACAGACAAGAAAATTCTGATATTATTTGTTTGCCCGGATGTCAATCTGAACCAGTATAGCTATTTTTAAATGAAACACAAAAAGAAAAGTGCACTGGCTTAATTTATTTGATGAAAACTGCATGTAATACCAATGAATTATCATATAATAATTACAACCTGAAATATCTCTTTTCAGTTTTAATATAGTCTTAAAATAGCCAGAGAATATACACTACCTGACAAAAGCCTTGTCGCCAAGTTTTAGGAACAACAAATAATAACTTGACTTCTAGTTAATCACAGTTAATCAGTAGCTTAAATGAAAGGCAAAGGCCTCTAGATTACACTTATTTTACCAAAATAAAATATGATCATGCCTTTTAATTATTTAATTAGGACAGTAAGGTCTGACTTTGCTTAGACAAAAGTCTTGTCACTTAACAGAAATAATGTACAGTATAGAATATAAAGTCATGCTGCAGTGGAAAAAGAGTTAATATTGTGTATGACTCTCATGAGCTTGGACGACTGCATCCATACATCTCTGCAATGACTTTAATAACTTTTTAATAAAGTCATCTGGAATGGCAAAGAAAGCGTTCTTGCAGGACTCCCAGAGTTCGTCAAGATTCTTTGGATTCATTTTCAATGCCTCCTCCTCCATCTTACCCTAGACATGCTCAATAAAGTTTATGTCTGATGACTGGGCTGGCCAATCCTTGAGCACCTTCACCTTTTTTGCTTTCAGGAACTTTGATGTGGAGGCTGAAGTATGAGGAGGAAAGCTATCCTGCTGAAGAATTTGACCTCTGAATTTGATCCTGTGGCTTGTAATGTAATGGGCAGCACAAATGCCTTGATACCTCAGGCTGTTGATGTTGCCATCCACTCTGCAGATCTCTCACATGCCCCCATACTGAATGTAACCCTAAACCATGATTTTCCCTTCACCAAACTTGACTGATTTCTATGAGAATATTGGGTCCATGTGGGCTCTAATTGGTCTTCTGCAGTATTTGTGATGATTGGGATGCAGTTCAACAGATGGTTCATCAGAAATGTTATCAACTAGAAGTCAAGTTATTATTTGTGCTCTGACAACTGGGATCGACAACAAGACTTTTGTCAGGTAGTGTTGTGAAATTCACTTCAACATGCAGGTAAAAGTTGGCCATATTTTTCTGAGAAGAAAATATACATTGCAAAATATACCTGGATACATTTTATTATTGTCTTTTTTATGTAAATTATTTTTGCTTTTGAGGCTAAATGGCATAGGTATTGAATGTGCCATAACAAAAAATACTGCACTGACTTAAAAAAAAAAAAAAAAAGACAACATTATTAAGGTTGAAAAAAAATGATACACAATTTTTTTTTACATATTTAATTAAAAATTATGAATTTATATATATATATATATATATATATATATATATATATATATATATATATATATATATATATATATATATATATATATATATATATATATATATATTTTTTTTTTTTTTTTATATATATATATATATATAAAATGCTATAATGACTTCAGAAATCATTCAAATACTCTGATTTGGGGCTCAAGTTGGAGAAATAATTAAATAAATTGTGCTTGTAATATTTGTGGAAACAGTGATATAGTTTATATTTTCAGGATTCATTAAGAAATATAAACATTTAAAAGATAAACATTTATTTGAAATTGAAATAACTTTAACATGATACACATTTTAGACTCACAACAGTCAAACAACTGACCTATTTCAAAATTTTATGATGTTTTTATTACTTCTCTAACCTTGACAAACAGTCAAGTTTTAACAACATTGATTAAAGATTAAAGTTAACTACTTAATCTAATACATGGAAACATGCATTCGAATTTTGTCCATGAAATAATTAAAAGCACTTCTTTTTCCTGCCTCCTGTCACCTTCACCTATACGAAAACCTTTCTGTCCATCAAACCAGACTGATGTGTGAGCAAGCTGACCAATCCCAGCCAATCAAACGGCCAATCCATCTTCCCAGCCCTAATTAATCCTCACACCTGACAACCTTGATTAGCTCTGAAGATTGAGGCTTGTGTACGACAGGTAATGATCAGGGTTTGTTTGTGAGTTTGCAGGTAAAAGTGTGTGTGGATGTACTCACTGTACAGAAGCTGCTGGCCGTTATCTTCAGGATGAAGTCCACACTGAACTCCAGCTCAGAGACTGACACTGAGCCACAGTCGATAGTCTACAGACAAACACAAACAAACTTTTCAAACTTCTAGAAACTTTAGCTGGATTGGAGCAGTATTGAGTTTGCAGCAAGGTTATTATAGTTTTGCATTTTTAAATGATAAGTGATGCATGATATATCAGCACCATATCAATATTAGCTGACTTTTTATGTCGTCGTTATCTGTTCAATAAAAAAACTAGGTAGATAATTTATGCATTTATTTCAGCTGGCAAAATTATTTCATACAGTATGCTTGCTGTTTAATTATTATTATTTTACTGGTATTTTGATTTTGGTTAATGTTCAGTGACCTTAGTGTTTCAATGTTTTTTTTCTGTCAGGCAGTAGATTTTATTTATATTAAAGAAAGTTGGCCCTAGAAAATAATAAGTGAATAATAAAGTACAGAGATTAGTTCAAACTTAGTTTAAATTAAGGTTTTAAAATGAAATCAGTTCTCCACTTTGTGTTTGTCTTTTTTTATTTTTTGCAATCATGCAGAAATATTTTGAAAAACTAACATTAAATTTAACGTTAAAATTAAACGTCATTAACGTTTTTGTTTGTTTTAGTTTAGTTTTTATTTTGAGAACACTTTTCTATTTAGTTGTTTATGAACAATTTTGTTTCAGTTTTGGTAATTAACAGAGTATTAACCAGAGTAATAATGTCCAGTGTCGATCAAAGCAAAACACTTTTTTTTCCCAAGTTTTCTTTTTTTTTTTTTGCTCTTCTGCTTGATTTGTTATAAGTTTGGCAGTCTATGGTACTCTAGATACATTTCCCAGGTCCAACCAATAAGTAGCACAAAACATGTCATTTTAAAAAGCAATAATCAGCTAAATTCAGTGGTATTTTCATGTTCTGTCCTCCAATATGGCCAACTGATAAATGTTGGTTACACTTTAGGTTGATAGTCCCCTTTTGGTATTCTGTTGACTACATATTGTAAGTCACTATATGTCAACTTGTATTGTACTAGTATTAATAAGACTTTTTGGTCAGATTTACTAGAATAAGCTGACATGTAAAATTAATCAGTCAGTAGATTGTCTCTTGATAAAAAGTGCTGATTTGAGGCTTTACAAATATTTGATTATAAATGTTAAAAACAGTTGTGCTGATTAATTTTCTGCAAACCATTTATTCCGCCCAGAATTCTTTGATGAATATAAAGTAAAAAAAAAAATGCTTTTATTTGTATCTTAAAAAAATCTATTGTGTTTTTATAAATGTTTGAATGTCTTCAAATGTAATCGATATAAATATATGGAGCAAATACAGTAATATTTTAGTACTTTACAACGATAAAACACAACAACAACAACAACAACAAAGTGAATATAATATACAGTACATCAATTAGGAAAATCTAGTGGCATGTAAGATGTAAGTGGCATACAAGGATGGTAAGATAAATTTTTTTACAAATAATTATTATAATTATTATTAAATATAAAAAAGTATTCAGATTATTACATTTATTAAATATCAACATTCAGAAAATGTTTTAAACCCCCTTTGAATGTCATAGAGCAGTAAATGTGGCTAGTTTAAGTATCATTTAACGTTGTAAGAGGATTCCACGCTAGAGTGTGTTCATTTAATGCAGCTCTGACCAGCGTTAAATGCCGTTATCAGGGTTGGGTCAGTGAGATAATGGAAGTAAGATGTGCAATATTTCTGTGCAGAGAGGAAATGATTGATTTGTGCATTGAATTTTCATTATTGCTTATGTTTGAACCATCAAGGTCAAGAAATATAATGAAATTCAGCTCCCATGGTTGAACATATGGATAAAGGTTGGTCATTATATTCTGGGAAGAAAATGTATATTACAAATGAAAGTTATATAGTTATATATTTATATAGTCATATACATATATTACCATTACACTTAATTTTTCTTGTCACATTTTCTTGCACATTTCAGCTATAGTCACTCTAAACTAAACGATTATGAAGTACAACTAGTAAAACTTCACAACAAAGTCCCACTAGTACTGTTAGTTAATGCATCGAAATCAATAGTGAGAAATAAGTACATTTGCAAAAGAAATTATGTGGATTTTAATTATGTTAAATAACACTATCTTTCTTCTGCTGAACACAAAAGAAGATATTTTGAAGAAAGCTGAAAATCTGTAACCATTTTTTTTAGTAGGAAAAACAAATACTATGAAAGTCAGTGGTTACAAATTTACAACTTCCTTTAAATATCTTCTTTTGTGTTCAGCAAAGAAAGTCATAAAGGTTTGAAACAAGTAAAGGCTGAGTTAATGATGACAGAATTTTATTTTGGGGTGAACTATCCCTTTAATGTAGCTTTAGTTAAGTTAGGACTTTTGCGTTTAGTGAGATAGCAAACATTAGTTAGGAAATGATCATCTAAAATTAATAAATACTTTACACAAACTCCAACGGGTTGGTGCAGTGGGTAGCGATGTCGCCTTACACAATGAAGGTCGCTTGTTCGAGCCTCGGCTGGGTCAGCTGGCATTTCTGTCTGGAGTTTGCATGTTCTCCCCATGTTGGCGTTGCCGGTTTCCCCCACAAGTCCAGCTATAGGTGAATTGGGTGGGCTAAATTGGGCGTAGTGTATGTGTGTGTGTGTGTGTGTGAATAAG
This sequence comes from Danio kyathit, assembly GCA_903798195.1. Lineage (NCBI taxonomy): Eukaryota > Metazoa > Chordata > Actinopteri > Cypriniformes > Danionidae > Danio > Danio kyathit. Next base: position 20,850,000 of record LR812525.1, on the reverse strand, counting down.
TGTGTATGGGCGTTTCGCAGTGATGGGTTGCAGCTGGAAGAGTATCGGCTGCGTAAAACATATGCTGGATAAGTTGGCGGTTCATTCTGCTGTGGCGACCCCTGAATAATAAAGGGACTAAGCTGAAAAGAAAATGAATGAATGAATTAATAAACTCCAAAAATGAATTTGCTGCTTGTTCAAACTACTTATTTAAAATGAGCTGAAACAACATAATTCTTGAGATTTTTTTGGGACAACTTAATTGTTTTATGTTCAATCCACTTAAATTTGTTAAGTTTTAGTTTGATTTGTGTTGGTACAACATGAATGAATTGTGTAGAACCCTGCATTTTTTACAGTGCAGTTTTCATTGTCAGTCTCATAGCAAAGTAAAAGAACTATCAATCATTTTCAAACAACATATCAGATGTCATAGGTCAGATTAACATTGGAAAATGTTTAAGTCTGAAAATAAATCGCCTATCAAGTATAAAAATAAACCTAATGTTCAGCACCAGTTGGCATTTTCAGAAAAAAAACGGCTAAAAAGTCTATGCTGCACTGCACTGTATAATATTAAACACTGTAAAATTTCTGTCATTAAAATGTGGTGGTTATTATTGGCTTGTGTTTTTTTTAAACAGCAAAATCTGAGTTATTAGCTAAATAAAAAACTTGTAGAAAATTGCATTACAGTGCTCCCTCACTATAACATGATTCACCTTTCGCAGCCTCGCAGCTTTTTTTTTTTTACAGCGCATTGTGTTCTGCGTCCTGATTGGCTGTAGACCATTGTCAATTATTCTTCTCTGTGTCTCCTGTACAGTACAGAATGCATTCAGCTTAGCAAATTAACACAAATCTTCAATCAGCAGTGTGAGTTTCAACAAGAATGCAAAAAATGTTGTAACTGTCCGCAGCAAGACCATCGTAAAGGGGATGCCACACCAGATGTGCCGCGCCATGCAGTCAGGCATTTTAGAATTGTAAACATTGTATAACAAATTCATTCATTCATTTTCTTGTCGACTTAGTCCCTTTATTAATCTGGGGTCCCCACAGCGGAATGAACCGCCAACTTATCCAGCACATTTTTATGCAGCGGATGCCCTTCCAGCCGCAACCACACACTCATTCACACTCATACACTAGGGACAATTTAGCCTACCCAATTCACCTGTACCGCATGTCTTTGGACTGTGGGGGAAACCGGAGCACCCGGAGGAAACCACCTGGAGGGAACCCACGCGAACGCAGGGAGAACATGCAAACTCCACACAGAAACGCCAACTGACCCAGCCAAGGTTCAAACCTGACCCAGCCGAGGTTCGAACCTGCGACCCAGCGACATTCTTGCTGTAAGGCGACAGCACTACCTACTGCGCCACTGCGCCGCCTGTATAACAAATTGTCTTTATAATTTTATTTTAAATAACATGCGAATGTGCGCGTCCAGTGTGGGTTACTTCCAACTGTCATATGCGTGGCGCATCTGGTGTACGATCCCTTTAATGACGGAGTCTGCTTTAGCTTTCTGGATCAGTGAGTGCAGGAAAAAGAACATTAGGCTGAATGTCAACATTATACACACAAAAGCTAATAAGCTTTATGAGCCTTTTGCTGACAGCGATGAATGTTTGCGCCAAACAACAGGTTTTGGTCTTTGGTTTCATTCTATAATAATGGACTTATTTTTCTACGAAGGTTTAAACTTTGAGAGTGTTTAAACAAGAGAGAAAAGTGTGGAAATGTTGATGTCTATCTGAGAAAAGTGTATAAAGTGTGTAGTGAGGGGTTTTACAGCCTTAAAACATCTATAATAATGGTAAAAAAATAAAGGATTTCACCTATTGCAGGTTTTTTTAGAACGTTACTTCCACGATTAACGAGGGACCACTGTATATTATTTAATACAGGGGTTCTCAACCTTTTGCAAGCTGCCCCCCCCCCCCCCCCCCCCCCCCCAAAAGCTGGTTCATTGTAGTTGGGGCCCCAGTGCACCCATCACTATGGAGCGCGTCAGCTGATAGTCATGCACCGCTATATGACTGTTTTGAGGATTGCATATGAAGGGGAGACGGCATCTGTAATGAAAAGGAAAGGGAATCCCACTGTTTTTATATTTATTTCAAAGTGTTTTCATGCCTAAACAAAGTGAAAGCACAGAACAGACTTACATTTAAGAGCAAGGAGCAGCCCCTTGTGGTTCGGCGGTATGGGTTGCGTATAGGGAGGCTCGGCTCTTTAATGTTTATTTGCCACCCTTCAGAGAAAGACTGAAAATACGGGAGAAATACGGGGAAATACCTTGGGATGATAGCGGGATAGAACTGTAAAATACGGGAGAATCCTGGGAAAAACGGGAGGGTTGACCAGTATGCAGATGAATCCGAACAAAGACCACAAATTTGCAAAAAAAAAAAAAAAATTCCAGTTTTTTTTTTTTCTTTCATCCTGTAGCCTACTCGCCCCCCCCCGCCCGCCCCCCCCCCCCAAACCCCCTACAAACCCCCCTAGAATTTTAATATCAAGTTATCCCTACTATGATAGGCTCCAAGAATTTGGTGTCAATACAACAGTCTGTACATTATTAGCAGACATTCTAAAATGTTTTGAAGTGTCCAAGATAACAATATCGTGCATGTTTATTATTATAATATACTGCATTTTTGAATATCTGCACGCCTCTATTAGCATTCCTTTTAAAAAATTTAAAATCATTAGTGGCATCTTCAAACTTCCAAATATTTATTGGATGTCAAATGAGAAAAACTACAAATCAGAGTAAGAACAAAGTCAAGCATTTATATATGTGTGTGTGTTTCTTCTAAGTGTTTGTAAGTGGACCCAAGGCCACAGCCATGCTAAGTAATGACGTTTACCAAGGAAGACTTTAAACAAGGATTAGAATAATCAATCAGCGGTTCTGTCACAGACGTTCTCTGAGGCTTTACTTCTTCCCTCACGTCCCTGTGCTCACAATCTGTTTCTTCATCTTCTGCTTGATAATACCTGCGCTCCTACTCCTCCTCCCTCCGTCTCTAAACAAGGCCACAACGCAGGAAATTGGCTTTCTGTCCAGCCCAGACTCAATTAATTAGGGATTCAGGTGAACTAATGATTTGCACCAAATCCAATAAGACAGAAGCCATTATTTAGTTAAAAGGAGGGGATTAGGATCGAGATTATTCGAAAATGTAGGGATAGTTCATCCAAAAAACAAAGCGTAACTACTTCTGTTATATGAAAAAATATATAATTTTCCTTTTAACTGTCCGTTAACATTTAGATCTGAGCTACTGTACAATGAACAATTTAAAAGATGATTATTTTTAAAGCTTTGCTCACAATTGTTTGATCAAAAATGCAGTAAAACATTAATGCTGGTGAAATATTATTAAAACTATTACCATCACCTTCTGCACAGGGTTTTACACCTTTTCTAAAGTCAAACTTAAGCACTTCTCAAACACTTTTCAGGTGGATTTCCAAACTTTTCTATTACATATTTACATACATATAAATACTTCATGACATTACATAATATATGTTGCATAGTATAGTATAGTATAGTATAGTATAGTATAGTATAGTATGACATGTTTGCCTCAAACCGAACATTGAATTGCTGTCATTTACTGTCTGATGTGTAATTTACTTGCATCTTAAATGTGGATCATGTATCATTCATCTTAAATTAATATTTATTTTAATTTTAAAGGATGTAGATAAAAATAGAGAAGGTTCTTTCATCTTGTCTAAAGTCAAACTTAAGCACTTTTCAGACACTTTATAGGTGCATTTTCAAACATTTCTAGCACACAAGTGTGGCAAATTACATATTTACATATATAAAAATACTTCATGACATTACATAATGTATGTTGTTTGTTAAAGTATAGTATAGTATAGTATAGTATAGTATAGCATAGTGCAGTACAGTACAGTGCAGTACAGTGCAGTATAGTATAGTGCAGTACAGTATAGTATAGTATAGTATAGTATAGTATAGTATAGTAAAGTATAGTATAGTATAGTACAGTATAGTATACTAGGGAAAGTTTTATGGCATGCTTGCCCCAAACCAACATTGAACTACTGTCATTTACTCTCTTCTGTGTAATTTACTCATATCTTAAATGTAGATCATGTATCTTTCCTCTTAAATTGACGTTTATTTTAATTTCAAAGGATTTAGATAAATAAGAAATGCAGACCATGCTACAAGCACATGCACAGACATTTTATGTAAAAAAAAACCAAGCTGATTTCTTTTATTTAATTTGGTCCCACTTTATATTGTCGCTTATACCTGTGAACTTACATGGTATTTAGATGTGTAAGTAGTATGTAACTACAGTGTATGTACACACTGGTACAGAGTATTTACTTGTGTATTACTGGTGTAACTACACTCATGTAACAACTAACTGAATAGTATGTGTAAGTACAAATGTGTAACAGGACATTGGTAACAACACTAGGAAAGTACACATCTGTAACAAGAATTATGTACGTGCATTGTGTAACAACAATATGTACTTGCAGATGTTTTCCCACTTCCACACCTGTTTGCAGATCATGCACTTGTGAACACTGTATGGCTGCATTAGAAGGTTTCACTTTGTGATACAAGTGTACTTGCATGGTAAATCCACAGGATCCACTCAATATAAAGTGTAAAATGGTCACAAATTACTGTTCATACATTCATTCATTTTCTTTTCGGCTTAGATGGGTTGCAGCTGGAAGGGCATTCACTGTGTAAAACATATGCTGGATAAGTTGGCGGTTCATTCCGCTGTGGCGACCCCAGATTAATAAAGGGACTAGGCCGAAACGAAAATGAATTTTATTTTAAACTTTATATTGTGGACTGTTCCTGTGGAGTTACCATGTAACTACACTGTTATTAAAGTGTTGCATAGAAGATATTTCTACAAGTTACACAGTAATTTGTGACCATTTTACACTTTATATTAAGTGGACAGTTCCTGTGGAGTTACCATGTAAGTACACTGGTATCACAAGGTGAAACCTTCTAATGCAGCATTAGTTCTGCCATACAGTGTTCACAAGTGCATGATCTGCAAACAGGTGTGGAAGTGGGAAAACGTCTGCAAGTACATATTGTTGTTACACAATGCACTTACATAATTCTTGTTACAGATGTGTACTTTCCTAGTGTTGTTACCAATGTCCTGTTACACATTTGTACTTACACATACTATTCAGTGGGTTGTTACATGAGTGTAGTTACACCAGTAATACAAAAGTAAATACTATGTAAACGTGTGTACATACACTGTACTTACATACTACTTATACATATAATTACCATGTAAGTTCACAGGTATAAGCGACACATAAAGTGGGACCTTTAATTTAAATATTTACAAATTATTACTTATTTATTAAGAGACACTATTATGAAAGCAAAACAATTAATTTTCAAGCACTTTATCCAATTTCAAATGTTAAAAATACAATTTTTTAAATATAAATGATCGGAGAGCTGACAGGAAGCAGCTGGTTTCGCCAATTTTTGGGGTCCCCTGACACATTTCCATGGTCTGTGCTATTTGCAGCACTTTCTATATTTGTGTACAACCTGATAAAGATTTTTTTCTCACACTAGTATTGACACCGGTATTGAAATGAATTGAATCAACACTGAATTAACTCAAAATGAATAAATGACAATGCTGAACTGAACTTCAGATTCATGAATTTCTCCCGGTTATTGTTGATTGATTGTTTTTTTCCTGTTGGTGCTTAATCTAAAAGTTGAATCCAAAGCCCTGTAGAAACAAAGATGGCCTGACTGAAGCCAAAAAAGGGCATGGCAAAAGTGGTGGTTTTAATACACAATTAAAGAATATGTTTTTCCACCATTCATAGGTTTTACACTGATGTATATATTACAATTTTGAATTTAAAACAATTTAATAGCTACAAAACTAAAATGAAGTAACTAAATTATTTCTTTGATAACTAGAAAAGAATATTTGAACCTATCGGTTTACGATATACTGATGCTCTATTTTTCTAGGCTTTATTGGTGATAATGGTCAGGAATGTTGGACCATTATTGCCTTTTTAGCATATAAGTAGGACACAAACTAGCCAGACAGTAATGTGTGAATTATGGAGTGGGTTAAATCTATTTTAAAAAGTCAGTATTTTTTAGAAAGTGTACTTTTTTTGGCTTTTATTCTTGCCATAATAAAAAATATATTTGTAGCGCAACCCATGTTATGTTGTCATTGATATTTAACTTTAAAAGGTAGAACTTTCTGAGATATGAACAAAAGCAAATGATGCATCAATATTTGATTTAAAAAAATCTTGAATGGTAATAAAAATGTTTTTTTATATTAATTAAAATAATTTATAAAAATAATAAAAAAAATCTTGAACGATATGACGTAGTTCTGGAAACTTCCTACTTCTATGTTTTTCCGTCTGATTTTACAGAGGATTTCTTTTGACCGCCCCCTATCGTTTTCAAGTGTTCACACTTAGCTGATGATTGATAATAAAGCTGGTTTGGCATGCTGTCCCGGGAGAGAGCCCTGAGCTTATGAGATCCTCGAGTCCTGGGCTCCCTCCCGGTTGCAGGGCGAGAGGGAAGTTTGAGCTCAGGTAGATCTCGATGAACTCCCCCCAGCTTATTTCTAGCTAAATGATGGATATGGATGACTGAGGATAGGTGTGCAGTTGAAGTCGGAATTATTCGCCCCCTTAGAATTTTTTTTTTCTTTTTTAAATATTTCCCAAATTATGTTAAACAGAGCATGGACATTTTTACAGTATGTCTGATTTTTTTTTTCTCGGCTAGAATAAAAGCAGTTTAAAATTTTTAAAAGACCATTTTAAGGTCAATATTATTAGCCCCTTTTCTCAACAGTCTACAGAACAAACCATCATTATACAATGACTTTTCTAATTACCCTATCCTGTCTAGTTAACCTAAATAACCTAGTTAAGCCTTTAAATGTCACTTTAAGCTGTATAGAAGTGTCTTGAAAAATATCTAGTTTAGAAATGTGTTGAAAAAAAATCTTTTTTTCGTTAAACAGAAATTGGAGAAAAAAAATAAACAGGGGGGCTAATAATTCAGTGGGGCTATTAATTCTGACTTCAACTGTACTCGCTAAGAGCTTGGCTATGGTATCAATTTTGTGTGTTCAATTTACTGAGGTTGCGTGTTTTTGGACTGTGGGAGGAAAGTGGAGAACCCAGGGAAAGCCCATGCAAGCACAGGGAGAACGAGCAAAACTTCGCACAGAAATGTCATCTGGTTTAGTAGGGACTTTAACTAGAGACATTCTTGCCGTGTCGCCCATCTGGAAAGGAGGGGAAGTAGAAGGGGTTCTTCAAGACGAAGATATGGAGATAAAAAAATCTCTGATTGGATAATCAATCATGAGCTGATGCAGGAACAGCTGAGAACAATCATAAGCATGTGATCCTCTCGAAATTTGTTTATAAATAAACTTCACTTAAAGAACATCACTACAACGACCGCGTCAAGTATAAAAAAACTTGTCCGTTTTGTGAGGTGCGTGCGTAGTCAGCGGAGGTCCATGACATGACACCAGGCAAAAGTATAAATCAGCCTTTATACAATCATCTATTGAATCTAAAGCCCTGTAGAAATAAAGATGACCTGACAAGAAAATTACACATAACAGAACATATTTAGTCTTCCTTGTCAAACAATCATCCTAATAAGCTAATTTGGTGCACAAAAAATTATTTTGTTGTGTCTTAATTAATCTAAATTCACCAAAAAAAAAGGTGATTTTGTCAACATTTTCTCAAAAATGCTGACTCCTTTGACTTTAGACATGAGTAGCTCAGTTATTTCTGTGAAACTGAAACAAAAGTAACTAATTTCTGAAAACTTTTAACTGTGACCAATTTTATCAACACGGGTCACATACTTCCATTTACATGCCTTTATTTATCACCATTCTTCCACCATTAAATCTTAATAGACGACACGCTACATTTACCCCTTTGGAGACATCCAGATTTAACTCATCTTTTTCTCATAATTCATTTCAATTCAAACATTTCTAGAAAGCCCCAAACAGGGTCTTTCCCCTCACCTTGATCACTGCAGACTCTGAAATGACCGTCTCAGGATTTAACACCTCCACCACCGCCTCTGGTATCACAGCCTTCTTCATGCACGTCATTTTGAAGCCATACACATCTTCCCAGAATGCAATGCGGTCATTGTGTTTCTGAGTGTCGCCCACCGCCGCCAGGCTGATGCTGCAACGGTCTGGAAAGACTGAGAAGAAAGATGATACATGAATGCCAGTAAAAGACATAAACTTCAGGGCTTACATATGATATATGTACAAAGTCAAACGCAGCCCTCATGAGTCAATACTTCACATGACAAGAACGTTATTCATTTAGCAGCCACTTTCTCATACAAAGTAACTTCAGGTACATATTTTACCCAGACTGAGCTCCTGAATCGTACCTTCTGGGGTTTGAACCCACAACCTTTGGCTTACCGGTCCAGAACTTCAACCACCAAGCCATGTCACAAGATTTATGCGCCGTTTTGCAGATCTCCGGTGCTAAGAAGTTAGTGATCTAGACATATCTGGGCCATACAGCTCCCAGGGATGTTGGTTCGAGTCCATTAAACTCGAAATGACTCCAATTAAATGGCCTACATTTGTAAACTTTGACTGCATATTAACATGTTGGCATTAAATATACCAGCATTGAATATTTGAACCAACTCACTGGCACGAATCAAAGAAAAAAAGAAGGAAAAGCACAATTATGACAAGGCATTAAGTGGATTAATGCACCAAACAACAGTCTTTATGAACAAACTGTACATGGGTCGTTGATTTGACGTTGCATTTTTACTGTCACACATGACAAAAATTAATATAATTTATATTGTCATGATTTAAAATGCAGTAAATGGTTAAACATTTCTTTGTTTTCCATGGACCTCATTATAGACCATTTCAATGTGGTCATGTCATTGGCCCATGAACACTTCCTGGTTGTTATCAAACTATTTCATAACTCAAACAAGAGGCAATTCAATCATACTGTAAAACAGCTATCATACCATTATTTATCAATATGTGGCTCCTTCTGATTCTCAGAAGCAATAGGAATTAAAAATGTAAAAGAGGAAATAAGTAATGTTTAATGTTTACATCCCTTAAAATGGTTTTATTTTATTTTCCAAATCTCACAACTCAAAAATCTCAAAATTCTTTCACACATTTAACTTTTTTAGAACCATTATAAACTGTATAATTTTTGTTGTCCATTTTGGAGGGACACCAGATTTATGTCCAACAAGTCATAGAGAAAAAAAAAAATATTCAATTTCATATAAAATAAATCAGTGGTTCTCAACTGGTTTGGCCATGGGACCCACATTTTTACATGGTCATCAAGCCGCGACCCAAACTTTTAGGAACTATAATATAATTTTAGGAATTATAATTAATTTGTATTTATTTGTTAACATACACAAATAGTGACAGATAAATCACAAGTCACCAATATTTACAAATAAACAATATTTTATTGCTGTCATTTAACAAAATGTATCAAATTATAGAAATATTACAAAGTAAGGGTAAGAAAAGGTTCAGTTACCATGAACTAAACTGAACTGTTAATAAAACATTAACACTGATCCTGTTGAACAGAACAAATCAGCAAATTACAGTAAAATAAATAAAATAATCATAACCATTTTTACATCTAATATGACAGCAATTATAAGCATCTGTTTTACTTAACAGTAATTTGGGAAGCTAATGAGATAACTGAGGATGTGCTTTACTCATGATAAGAGTTTCAAAGTCTGGGGTGATGGTAGACCCGAAGATCGTGCTCTATGTCCAACCTGTTCCTTTGCTTTGACTTAAGCTGCACCAAGGAAGAGAAGCCACTTTCACACAAATACGTAGTGCTGAATGGTAGGATGGATTTGATCGCACGAATGGCAAGGGACGAATACTCAGAAAGCATTTTGCGGCACCAAAACTGGGAGAGGCTTTACTTCACTGAATTTCTTTTTCAGCGTCTTATCACATGACGGCTCCACAAGCTGATTCTCTTTGTTGCTCGGCAACGTGATGCTTTCCACGTCGATTCCAAAGGGATTGCTCATCCACGGATCATCATAATGTTTATCGGGAAGTAGTCGGTACGGTTGTCGCGCGCGCATTTCAAAATAAAAGTCCGGTATAAGCAAAATAAGTTAAAAAATGAAACTTTTGTTGTTTTTTTGACCACACACTCCGCGACCCACTGAAAATGTTCCCGCGACCCACTTTTGGGTCGCGACGCACCAGTTGAGAAACACTGAAATAAATAACACTATATGAAGAAAGGTTTCCAACAATGAAGATAAATTGCTCTTGCCAAAGGTTGCCAGGTACTCCAACAGTAGTGGGGGTGTCAAAACTAATAGTTTCTTCGATGCACCACGATGCAGACGTGGACAATTCGGTATCGGTTCAGTAATAGATCCTAACTGGTTATTATGTACTGACATGGTGTACTGACATGTGTATGGAAAGCATCGTCAATGCACAGAGATATCGAATTGAACCAAATCGATGGCATGATAACCGAACCGTGAGACCAGTGTAGGTTCACACCTCTAAACATGAGCGAGCGTGCTGACTATCGAGCTTACACTGTATCCTAGCTATAAACAACAACACACGATCAAAGGCATATTTTCCATATTCAAAGGAGTTTTTATTCTAACCGCTTGGTTAGGACAAAACAATTTCAATTTCCCACGGCTGAACAACTTTCTATGACAATGGTCACCTCAGGTACTGGTTATGTTTTATTCAGTTTTAAATGCTACAAATGTGAGTTTGAATACCACTTAAAGTGCCATTTTTTTTCGGACATACATTGAAGCAGCCTTTATGACTGAAATGCAATACGGTGAGATTTGCACCAAGGCAACCCGGAGTGCTGTAATATAATTGCGTAAAACTAGTAGTGAGCCGGTTATAGAGACCAAAACAAAGACAGACATTTCGACGTGGAATGCACAAGAAAAGCTACAAATAGGCGTGGCAAACCGGCGCCATTTTGTTTGCGCATCATTGCTTCAACTGGGGGATACCAAGCAAGGGCAAAAAGGTGGAGCGTGAGCGGAGCTACAGACGCCTGCTAGCATTTTGCTTAGATGGGCTTTTCTTTGGGAAAAACGCTTAATACTTCATTACCTGCATGCGACTCATTTGTGTTCTGACCACATGGGTTTAGTTGTGTACTGTATCAATAAAGTGCTTACTTTAGCGAATTACTTCAAAACACTTTAAATATAGTCTGTGTTAGTAAATTAGTGTTAGTAATTTTTTTTTTCTGGAGAAAGTCTTATTTGTTTTATTTCGGCTAGAATAAAAGCAGTTTTTTATTTTTTAAAAAACATTTTAAGGTCAAAATTATTAGCCCTTTAAGCTATTTTTTTTTTGATAGTCTGCAGAACAAATTATCATTATACAATAACTTGCCTAATTACCTTAACCTGCCTAGTTAACCTAATCAACCTAGTTAAGCCCTTAAATATCATTTTAACCTGTATAAAAGTGTCTTAAAAAATATCTAGTCAAATATTATTTACTGTCATCATGGCAAATATAAAATTAATCAGGTATTAGAGATGAGTAGGCCCACACGGAATCTGCGCACGCAGAATTCCGCAGATTTTTCGCAGATTTTCCGCAGATTTTTAGCCCATCAATAATTCTGTTTATTTACTTACAGTTAACAATTTACTGTTAATCTAATTGGATTTGCATTTTTAACATTAAATACAAGTTAAAAAGATATTATTTTTTATTTCACATTTTAAGGTTTTAGTTATGATACTCCTAAAATAATTCCGCAGAAATCCACAGATTTTTACCAAAATTCTCCGCAGAAATAGCAAAAAATGTCCGCAGATTCCGTCTGGCCCTGGAGATGAGTTATTAAAACTATTATGTTTAGAAATGTGTTGAAAAAAATCTTCTCTCCATTAAACAGAAATTGGGGGAAAAAATAAACGGGGCTAATAATTCAGGGGGGATAATAATTCTGACTTCAACTGTACGTATAAAAGAATTTTAGTCACCTGGAAAAAAGTGGCAACGTGAATGGTTTGTGAGCATAATTAAGTGCACACTGCATGCCATATCATCTGAGAATTGTAAGAAATAATTCCAAAAAGCAACTGACTGTATAAAGCCACATAAAACAAAACAATAATATGATGTACAGTATATGCCGAGTTCAGCAGCTAATCAGCCGGAATCAGCTGAGGTGAAGTGACGCCGACCGCCGAGACCTAGCTGTCACTCAAGTGGCCACGCCCTTAATTATGCACACTTAATATAACTTAATAAAAAAAGAAACGGATGAGTTATAAAAGAATTCACCCCCCTCAAAGTTGTCAAGTGTAATATTAGCTATATGAACCAAAATTGTTCTTGGTACCAGGTTGTAAACACCTTTTTTTTCTGCTGTAAAGTTGGCCATTTTAACAGTGGGCTCAATAGTAATGTGGTCTATTATGGAGCCAGGACTAGCGGAATTTCGATGAATTGCAGTTTCAGTTACCTCCATATTAGCCTCACGAGGGAGAGCGGGAGATTGCTGATTGGTTAAAACTCAGCAAAAATATATGTAAATGTTTTTTAAAGAATTAATAAAGTTAATGACTCCTTATATTTTCTCAAGCATCAGATTAGAGGCTATATATATATATATATATATATATATATATATATATATATATTTATTTATTTATTATTTATTTTTTTTTTTTAAGGAAAACAAAGCATTTTTACTGCCTATTTGTCAATTACCCACATGCATTTGATATACAGATGACTATGGTCGATACAAAAACTATGGTTTTATATAATTGATAACTAAACCTTAGCAGACGGCTGGTCATTGTGAGGGCGTATTAGACCTCATCCTTTACACAAATGTGCAATAATGAGCACATCTATCATCAAATGGTAAACGGCAGCCTTGACCGTCTCATTCAGTAATGTTTCAGTCGTTTCCAGCACTTGCAAATGTCCCTGTGTGATGATGTTAATGGTCGCCATGCACATGCTTCTGGCAAAAAAAAATCTAAATTCAGCTGATAGTCATAATCGTAAAAAATGTGCATTTATCAGTTTTTAATGTCTGTTACATTTGCCCATCAGACACAAACTTAAAACTGCAGTGTTTATTTCATATACTTCAAGAAAACAGATGTCGCTAATATCTACGCTGCCACCAGGAGTGCAAATCATTATTTTATTTTTATCTTTTATAAGAGGACACCAGGCAGTTGTATTGGTAAATATTTTCAATTAAAACAAGCTAGAATGGTCTATTCCAGCATGTCTGCCTTAAGGCTGGAATACACTGCGCCTTTTTAAAAATCTGAACAGATTTTAAAACACTAAGCATCACTTGATGACTTTGTAAATGGCAACAGAAAAAAGACTGAGGATGATACTCTGAATGAGGTTCACACTATACCAAACTTTCAAGTTGTCAGTTTTTCAGAAGTCAGTGAAAAAAGGTGAAGGAGAAATGTCATGGTTTGGGCTGATTTCAATAGTAGAAATTTGGCTTTTTTAAATAGTATATAAAAGAGTGAATGCAAATCTTTATCAGAAGATATTCAGCAATACACAGTTCCTTGCCCAATCAGATAGCATTTTTCATGCAGGACAATAAACTTGTCAAAAACACTTGATTAAAGCACTTAAATAATGAAATAGTGACCCAGAGTCTTGATGTAAACCTGATTGAAAATCTCTGGAAAATCATTGGTGACAAAGTAATCACTAAGAAAACAATGAAGAAAGTGAACTTTGGAAGAGAGAAGAAGAAGAGATAATCACAGCACTGCGTTCTGTGAGAAACTAGTGATGTAGAGTTGAAGTCAAAATTATTAGATTTCCTGTATATTTTCCCCCAGTTTCTGTTCAACGGAAAGAAGACTTTAACACATTTCTAAACAATAGTTTAATAACTCATTTCTAATAACTGATTTCTTTTACCTTTGCCATGATGACAGCACATAATATTTTACTAGATATTTTTCATGATACTAGTATTTAGCTTAAAGTGCAATTTAAAGGCTTAACTAGGTTAAGTTAGGTAGTTAGGCAAATCATTGTATAACGATGGTTTGTTCTGTAGACAATCGAAAAAAATATTGCTTAAGGGGGCTAATAATATTGAGCTTAAAATGGTTTTAAAAATATTTACAATTCAAATCTGCTTTTTTCGCCAAAAGAAAAAATATTAAAGGAAATACTATGAAAATGCCTTCCTCTGTTAAACATAATTTGGGAAATATTTGAAAAAGAAAAAAAATTCACAGGAGGGCAAATCATTTTGACTTTAACTGTATATCATACAGTACGTCAACATTTGAAATAAATCAAAAAAGATTTTCCAAATTGTCCTAAGAGAGGAATAGCTGTTGATGAAATATTTACATATTTAGAGTATTTTATTCCCACTTTTTTCATTGAGTTTCGATCTTGCAATTCAGATTGCAGACCCAGTTGACATTTGCAATATCAGATTTCTGTTTAAAGGAACACAAAATTATTATTATTATTATTTTTTTTTTTTAAATAGGCTAATTTTACAAGTAATCTAGGAGTTAAATAGTTGTTTTACCATTTTTTTTATCCATTCAGTCGATCTCTGGATGTGGTGGGAGCACTTTTAACTCATTGAATCGGATTAGACCACTAGCATCTGGCTAATAAAAAATAAAATAAAAATTGATAATTTTCCTATTTAAAGCTAGACTCTTCTATAGACCATTTCAATGTGGTCATGTCATTGGCCCCAGAACATTTCCTGCTTGTTATCAAACTATTTCATAACTGTAACAAAAGGCAATTCAATCATAACGTAATGCTAAAACAGCTATCGTAACACTATTTATCAATGTGTGGCTCTTTTTGGATTCTCAGAAGCTATAGAAATTAAAAATGTAAAGCAGGAAATAGGTTAGGACCATTGTTTCTGTTTACATCCCTCAAAATGGTCTATAGCTCTGTACTTTGTATCAAATTTTTAAAAATATAATTACAGAAAAGTCCAGCTTTAAATAGGAAAATTATCAAAACTATTTTTAGAATTTTTGAGCAAAATGCTAATGGTCTAATCTGATTCAATGATCTATGCTAAGCTAAGATAAAAGTAATCCCTGCAAATTTGGAGATTGGCTGAATGGTTTAAAATAAATTAAATCTGCTTTTATTCTAGTCAAATTAAAACAAACAAGACTTTCTCTAGAAGCAAAAAATATTAAAGAAAATACTATGAAAATTCCTTCTTCTGTTAAACATCATTTGGGAAATATCTGAGAAAGAAAAAAAAATTCACAGGAGGGCTAATAATTGTGACTTCAGCTGTATATCATACATGCATACAGTACGTCAACATTTGAAATGGATCAAAAAAGATTTTCCAAATTGTCCTTAGACAAGAATAGCTTTTGTTCAATAGTTTTAGGACACCTTTGATGAAATATTTACATATTTAGAGTATTTTATTCTCACTTTTTTCGTTGAGTTTCAATCTTGCAACTCAGATTTTTCAGTCTACATTTTCTAATTCAGATTTTTGTTTTAAAACTATAAAGAAACACTCCATTTTTTTGAAAATAGGCTAATTTTACAAGTCATGTAGGAGTTAAATAGTTGAGTTTTACCATTTTTTTTATCCATTCAGCCGATCTCTGGATGTGGTGGGAGCACTTTTGGCTTAACTTAGCCTAACTCATTTAATTGGATTAGACCATTAGCATCTGGCTAATAAAAAAAAAATAAAATAAATAAATAAATAAAAAAAATAAAAACGGGAACATTTTTTTATCATTTTTCCTATTTAAAGCTAGACTTTTCTAGATCTGTACTTTGTATCAACTTTTTTTTTTATATGATTACAGAAAAGTCCAGCTTTAAATAGGAAAATTATCAAAACTCTTTTTTAGAATTTTTTAAACAAAAAAAAAAAAAAAAAAAACGGTCTAATCTGATTAAATGATCTAAATGATCAAAGTAATCCCTGCAGATCTGGAGATTGCCTGAATGGTTTTTAAAAAACTTAAATCTGCTTTTATTCTAGTCGAATTAAAACAAATAAGACTTTCTCTAGAAGCAAAAATGTTAAAGAAAATACTGTATAAGTTCCTTCTTCTTTTAAACATAATTTGGGAAATATTTGAGAAAAAAAAATTCACAGGAGGGCAAATCATTCTGACTTCAACTGTATATCATACATGCATACAGTATGTCAAAATTTGAAATGGATCAAAAAAAGATTTTCCAAATTGTCCTAAGACAAGAATAGCTTTTGTTAAATAGTTTTAGGGCACCTTTGATGAAATGTGATGATCCAGTTCAAATGTTGACTATCCAACACAGTCCGAACAAAGCAGAACGGTTCTCTAATCATGACAAGAAACCTTAAGTGTTCTTTGTATTTACGCAAGACCTACAAAATCAAAAACTGCCAAACGAGAGCAGACAGTATCATACAGTCATCCCTAGAGAAACTCCAAGACACAAAGCCATGATGGACTACATCTCTCCAACTTGGTCTGACCTTTAATCAAGGGTTAAGGGTGCACATTCACTCTTAGCCACAATAAAGTGTGCGCCATCAAAACCTCGTCTTCCAGATGACAGGATCGTGACTGGCGAGTTATAACCTCCAGCCTGTACATCGAAAGCCTTCGCTGTGTGACCCTGTGAGTGTCACTTAGGGTGAAAAACCACACACACGCACACACCTGGAGTGGATTTGTCACCTCATTTTCTCTGATTAGTAGAGCTATGAGTGATTGTCTTGGGAGACGCAGGTGAGCTCTGATTGGGTGCTACACGGGACCGTCCCGCACCTGAACAGAGAAGCCAGAGAGAAAGAGAAGGAGGGAAGTGGGGGTGAAGGGAAGGCAGTGTCCCAAGATTCATAGCTTTGACATCTGCGTCCTTCTCGACTCGGTGCTCATGGCCCGTTTGTCAAGCACCCCCCTCTAGTTCCTCTTGAGGGCAGCCGTGAAGAAGAGGGGGGGAAAAAGCACCCAGTGATGAGAGAGCCAAAGCACAGACTGTGTTTTGTGATGAAGAGAAAGGTTAATAATGTGAGGTGTAGAGGAGAAATGAAAAGAGAAAGAGAGAGAAGAGGAGGTTATAGTGGTAGGGGTAAGTAATGTTGATCTGACACAGTGCAGAGCTGCCACATGACGGGTCATTATATCAATCTGCTTCACTCCAGGTGTACATGGCTGCGGGCTTTCAGAGCGAGCTGCAAAATAGAAACATGCTGCAGCTCAGTGGATGATTCTGTGGTAGTCTGTGAAAGGCTTATTTCTAACATGGTATAAATTATACTTTTAGAGTAAGTATTCTACATTAAGTACTCACACATTTTCCATCGAGTTTTGATTCAGATTTTTCAGTCGACATTTTCTAATTCAGATTTTTGATTTATACATTTAAAGAAACACTCCCCTTCTTTTGGAAATAGACTCATTTTACAAGTCATATAATTTTTTAATTTCACAAGTTAAATAATTGAGTATTACCATTTTTTAAAACCATTAAAGCGATCTCTAGGTCTGGCAGGAGCACTTTTAGCTTAGCTTAGCATAACTCATTGAATCAGATTAGACCATTAGCATCTGCGTTATAAAAAAAAAAGTTTCGATAATTTTCCTATATAAAGCACAATTCTTCTGTAGTAACAGAAGAGACAAGATTTAATATAAAATGTGTCAAAAATATTTTTTGAAATGTTTGAGCATAATGCTAATGGTCTAACCTGATAAAATGATATGTGCTAAGCTACAGAAAAAGTACTCCCTGAAGACCCGGAGATTGACTGAATGGATTAAAAAATTTCCAATAAAAAAAAGTGAAGTATTCCTTTGAGTACACATTTCACATTTTTTAAAATCTAATTTCAAACGTATTATGCAATTTAGTTTTTCCTTCAATTTCTAACTTTCAATTCTGCATTTCCTGTGGGTTTTTTTTTTTTTTTTTAATTCTGAGACTAAAACAAGCAATTGTGATTTTGCAATTCTGAGCATCTCATAACTCTTCTTTCAGAATTCTGAGTTTATGAGTTAACATCTAGCATTTTTGCTTCTTTAGAATTCTGGGTTTATGCTGTACATATTTTTCCTTTTCAAAATCCTAAATGAACATCTAATGATAAAGACGTATTTTCCTTAAAACTCTTTTTGAAATGTTTGGTAACACTTTAAAATAAGGTTGAATTAGTTAATGCTAGTTAACGCATTTACTAACATGAACAACACATTTACAAACAATTGTGACAAATAATTAAACCATTTATATGTTTATTATTTTAATGGAGTTAATGCAGAAAAACACCATTTCACTTTGTTCATAATTGCTCATTTACATCCATTAACCATATTTTTAAAATACAAAATAATCCAACATACGTGAATAAAAAAATGTATAAACTGATTATTCTACTGTAATTATGAAGAAACAGACACTTTTACACACAAAGGTGTATTTTATTGATTCAAAACTAATAATAAAAGAAATCTATAATGCTTTAATATCCATCTCAATATTCAATAAAATAAAAAAGCACAACTGTTTCTAGAAATTACTCTTGAGCAGCAAATTACAATGATTTCTGAAGGATAACGTGACACTAGCTAGGTTTCCATCCAAAAATGCAAATTAACTTTATGCGCAAAACTGGATTATTCGCATAAACAATGTATGAATAAAGCACCGTTTCTATCCAACGAGTCAAAGAGAACAAAATCGTCACTTCCTGATTAACTGGTGCCAAATATCAATAGTAAAAACGGAATTTGCTGCGGTAGGAGAAGCTGCGTGAATCTTTTCTTCATTTAATTAATGACTTGCGCCTCAGAAGGCAATCCTGACACACAGTGAACGCATGGTGGCGTTTGAAGGAATGAGATGCGGAGCACAGATACTCTTGATTCTGAAGGTAATTAATAATATAATAACACTAATACTGAAACGGTTAAGACGTTTTTGAATGACCAAAACAACATTTCAGATGTTTTACCATGTGCTCAGCCTGCTGGTTTATCCATTCACACACATTTTTATCACCCCATGATCTCTTATAACATAATCACATTACCTTTTTTAATGCGCATATTGAAATTTTTTCATAACTTTTCTTATCGAATAAAAAGTTTATCCTACTCAGTTATGCGCATGTTTTTTATGCACATTTTCAAAATATATGCACATCTTGGCGTTTCAATCAACCAGATTTTTTGCGCATATCCAAGATGCGCATCAAAAAAGGTGGATAGAAACGTAGCTATTGAAAGTAATGATGCTAAAAATCCAGCTTTGAATCACAGGAATAAAATTACATTTTAAGATCTATTCAAATAGAAAAGTACTCTGATAAATTAGGATAAACTATCTGGAGCTCTTTGGAAACTACAAAAATAATGGCTAATGCCACATAAAGAGAGACTGGAGTCATTAACCAGAACCAGAATCATAACTAGAACCGTTAAACCCCTTACAAATCCCATCCCCAATCCCACAATGCCATAAAGATCAGGAGAGTGTAACATCTCCTGTGTCAGGATGCCTGAAGTTATAATTCATCTAGTCAGCGAGTGCACAGTGCTGCGTACATCCAGAAACACCACAGCATCTGTTCAACCCAAACCTCCACAGTGGACAAGAAAATGACGCAGAGCCACGGCGTGTCTAACATCCATAACTTCACTTTCCTCAACAATGAAAGAAAAACATGTTTGTTAGAAGGTGAGTGTCCAAGGACTGTTTAGTTATTCAGCAGTTGCTTTAATTTATGTTTTATTGACGCAAATCAATATGTAGTAAAAGGCAGAGCAGCGTGCAGGGGGTGAGATAAGAGAAAACACCTGGAAAACAAGAGGTGCATTATGCTGTAAACTACACAAGTGTGATTCTACTGCAGCGGAAAAAAATGTTGTGGCAGCAGGACTTTCACAAATATAAAAGAGGACTAAACCGATTAATTACACTTATCGCAGTGTTGTTGCACTAGATAATATCAATTGCAATTTAATCGATATTGACATGATAGCATCACGCAGTTGCTGCAGATTTGTCGGCTGCACATCCATGCTGTGAATCTCCCGTTGCACCACATCCCAAAGGGTGCTCTATTGGATTTAGCTCTGGTGACTGTGGAGGTCGCTGTCATGGTTAAGAAATCAGTCTGAGATGATTTGCACTTTATGACATGGCGCGTTATCCTGCTGGAAGGAGCCATCAGAAGATGGGTACACTGTGGTCATAAAGGGATGGACATGGTCAGCAATAATACTGGGCTGTGGTGATGCTCAATTGGTACTAATCGGCCCAAAGTGTGCCAAGAAAATGTCCCCCACACTATTACACCACCACCACCAGCCTGAACCGTTGATACAAGGCAGGATGGATCCATGCTTTCATGGTGTTGATGCTAAATTCTGACCCCACCATCTGAATGTGCAGCAGAAATCCAGACTCATCAGACCAGGCAACGTTTTTTCCAATCTTCTTTTGTCCAAATTTGGTTACCCTGTGCGAATTGTAGCCTCAGTTTCCTGTTCTTAGCTGAAAAGAGTCGCACCCGGTGTTGTCTTCTGCTGCTTTAGCTCATCCGCCTTAAGGTTGGATGTGTTGTGTGTTCAGAGATGCTTCATACCTTGGTTGTAACGAGTGGTAATTTGAGTTACTGTTGCTTTTTTATCAGCTCGAACCAGCCTGGCCATTCTCCTCTGACCTCTGGCATCAACAAGGCATCTGTGCCCACAGAACTGCCGCTCACTGGATATTTTTTCTTTTTCAGACCATTCTCTGTAAACCCTAGAGTTGGTTGTGCGTGAAAATCCATATCAGCAGTTACTTAAATACTCAGACCAGCCCGTCTGGCATCAACAACCATGCCACGCTCAGTCACTTAAATCACCTTTCTTCCCCATTCTGATGCTCAGTTTGAACTGCAGCAGATCGTCTTGACCATGTCTACTTGCCTAAAAGCATAGAGTTGCTGCCATGTGATTTGCTGATTAGAAACTTGCATTAACAAGAGGTTGGACAGGTGTACCTAATAAAGTGTACATAATATCATTTATAACATGACAGTTATTTTCATGGCACAAATTATTCATTAAAACTAAATACAATAAAAAACAACAAACAAACAATTCAATTCAAGTTTAGTTGTACAGTGCTTTTCACAATAATTACTGATTCAAAGAAGCTTTACAAAAAGTGCACATTACTGCATTACAATCAAAATCAGAAAAGTTAAGGTTATTACACTCAAAAAAAATATTTAGGCCTAAAAATTGAGATTTACATTGCATATTAAATTTGGATTACATACTTTTAACATAATTGAACTAATAAACTTTGTGATGGAAATGTGTTAGTTAAACGTAAATGCAACCAATAAAAACAAGATTTATGTAATGAGATCAATAAATCCAATGTGTTTTAAATGCTTCTTATTTATTTGTCTAGTGTGTGGAGTATGGATCTGTGTCCATTTTGCCCCCGGATATTCAGTAAACCAATCTTACAGAATTTAACTAATTGTATCTTGCTTTTTCTGTAGATTTATTTATATCATATTCATATCTTTTAAATGATTAAATCCAATAGTAATTGATTTGAACAGATTCAGATTGATTTTAAGAAATCTGACAACATGCATTAAAAAAAACAACAACAAATTAAATAAAATCAAAAGGTTACAAACAGTTAATGATGAACTTCATTGTGATAAATGTTTTTGAGTGTAGTTACTAATTATTTTTAATTAACTAATAACTAATTACTAATAATAAACACAAGATAAATTGTAAAGATAACCAAGGTAATGTTACCTAGATCGGGCTTTGATTAATTTTTTCAACAGGCCACATTAGACAATGGGGAAGTTTTAGGGGGCTGGCCGGACTAACACAGTTCTGCCCAAAATGTATGTTTTCCAAAAAAAACTAAAAATGAAACATTATAATGTGGAACACACAATTATATTACTATTTGCAAGTAATGTGTCTCCATTTGAAATAACGAACTTGAGCACGCAAAAGATGCAATATGTGAACGGCCCCTACCCTTTATATTACCTTATCAGACTTGCATATGACACAGCCCAATTTCCAATTGAATTTAAATTAACTAAATACTTCACGTGGGCCAAATAAAGATGTCCAGTGGGACGCATGTGGCCTGGGTGGTGTAAAATGTCCAGGTCTGATCTAAGGCATAGATTTGCTCTTGACAAATCTACCCAATAATAAGCTCTCTTTATATTTTTAAAAACACAAATAAATCTAATACACTTCAAGAAATCAATAACGTCCCATGCTGCAAAAGACACGTTACATAATTTGACTGATTTCAATGTGAAATTGAGCTTTGAGGAGGAACAGCGAATGCGAACAGCTGGAAAGAGAGAAGGATATCACAAAATAATAATCTTTTTATCTTGATTATCATATTTACATAATTGTTGGAGGCCAATATAAAAACTTAATTTCGATTAATTGCACACAATCCAAGTTACCATCCTTTCGATGGACCCAATCATTAGCAAACTTGACTTTAAGAGGAACACAGGTTTCATTGAGATGTAGCTTATGACCATTTTTTTATTTTTCTCACAGTCTTGCACAGTAAGAACTCATTCACACGGAACTCGTCTTGACTTCTAAAAAGTGAGAGGCAATAGTTCAGGAATGGTTTGAAAAAAAGTGCAACAAAAACTAGGAGTGTATGCGGACACAGCCACTGAGCACCTGTAAACAAAAACTAGCAACGGTTGCCCCACCTCAGAGCTCTTCTGATTGGCCCACTGCTGTGGAACTAACAGTGATGAGCAGCACTGCGCATAAAGGTTACAGATCTTTTAACTTGACAGTCTAAAAAACTCCATACTCATGTGTGCGGTGCTTCAAAAAATGTGAGATGTTATTGTAATGGTCACTCACATCTGTCAAGTGCATGTTTACATTGAAAAACAATAGAAAAGTAGCACATTGAAGAGGAAAAACGCATTCTGTGTGAACGGCCCCTAAGCCTTGTATAAAACTGGAAAGTTTCCTTGCAGTTTTGGCACTTTTAACATCCGAAAAAGGCACGTACAGCCAATCACACGGTCCATATGTGTTTGGTGGAGGTTGGGCTTGAGTAGAGAACATGATTTAACACTTTCTGCACGTCTAGGTTAATGAGAGTTAACAGAGCATTATTTTATTTTTGGAGGGAATTAAATTATTGAAATTGGAGATTTCTGGGGACATGTCAAGTCCGTCCATGCTAATTCTACATCCTTGGGGATCACGTCCATATACACTGTAAAGTATATAGCATTCCTTCTCTTTTCTGCAATACGAGTAGCAGTGTTTTTTTCATCTGAAATATGTTGTGACTTGCATTCTAACCAGACCTATATAATGCAATTAATAAAGTAAACAGGTGCAAAAACAGGTGCTGAATTAGATAACGCATTTTGCACTTGCTGTGAGTTTCAGTTTTGCTTAAAAAAAATCAGTCTTGACATTTTTAATTAATGATGTTTACAGTTTGCAATATGTCCTGAATACTGTTAAACGAAAATAATTTGTTATTAAAGTACATGTTTATAATGTTTGTAAAACCTTTCCTTTATTTAGGGCTACCAGTAGAGTGAGTTTGTTTTTCTGAATAAAAACAAAAAAAACAAAAAACAAGCTCATGTTACTAATTTCCTGGAGTTAAACAGTTTAATTTGACTTTTTTATAAATCTTCAAATCTGATGGGAGCACGTTTAGCTTAGCATACAACATTTATTTGTATTATACCATTAGTATCTCGCTCAAAAAAAAATAAAAATAAAAAATAATTCTGGAGTACTAATCAAGGAAGTTTGCTGCTGTACAATGGCTGCAGCTGGCACAATAATATTATGCAGCACTGTTACCTAGTTACTGAGGTGGGGACTATTTTCAGATACTATGTAATATTATTATTGGCTGCAAAGTTCCTTGATTAATACGGCAGAATAAGTGTATAGTTAGCTACTATAGTAACTTTTCGTTTTCTGTCAGTCTTGGTACACAACTTAAATATAGAAGTGTCAAGTAGAGGTTTGAATTCCCATGGCTGTACCGCGGGACCCGACCAGATTACTTGCGGCGTGGGAATAAATTTCCAAATAAAGCGCTGTAACTCTGGTGTAATTTGAACGGGAGCGGGCGGTCTAACAATATAGCACTCCCGAGAGAGAGAGAGAGAGAGAGAGAGAGAGAGAGAGAGAGACAGAGAGAGAGTGTGTGTGTGTGTGTGTGTGTGTGTGTGTGTGTGTGTGTGTGTGTGTGTGTGTGTGTGTGTGTGTCTGTGTGTGTGTGTGTGTGTGTGTGTGAATGAGAGAGCGCGCGCCTCCACCGTGGTGCTATGTGTCACTTGTTATAGGCTGTCTGGACTCTGTAGCATCCAGCTGGGTGTTTTTTGGGAGGCATATTTAACCGCTATACCTTTTACATTCTTCCTTGGCCCAATATGTACCTGCTATGTGTATAGAAATAATGCTGATATGCATTATAGTTGGCGGTAGTTGGCAAATATATTGAGTGGATAGGTTTGTAATTCTGACTTGAAAGAGTCTGTGCCTTACCCGCCACAAACCTCACCACGCGTCACTGTTTAAGGCGGCACTCATGTCTCATCACAAAGGGGCAAACAAAACTGACATTTAGGCCCCGTTTACAGTAATGCGTTTTCGTTTTAAAATGCATAAGTTTTGCTACGGTTACGCCATCCGTCCACACTACGGCGGAGATTTCGAGCCCCAAAAACGGAGCGTTTGGAAACGCTGGAGAGGTTGTTTTCATTCTAAAATGCTGCTGCTCCGTCTCAGTGTAGATGGGGGAAAACGGAGACATCTGAAAACGGAGGCGTGGCTGCTGAGATTTGCTACCTGATTGGGGCTTTTGGATCATTGCGTATCCTTCCCTTATTTGTCAAGCCCCTATCACATGACTATAACGCTACCTGAAGATGGCAGACCAGCCTTTACTGTAAACAATGACATGGACACAAAAATGGGAGCGTTGTTTGCACTATTGTCTGTTTTAAGCACCATTGTGCAGTTAAACTCTGCCTTTTTTACTACAGCAGCTGCATATATTCGCAAGAGGCAAGCTATTGTTGGAGCATTCGCTAATCGCTCGCGTTCATCGTTCAACCAGCAATGTTGACTAACGATAACCAAATGCCGAGCGAGACACATGCTTTCTGTTTATACTTGGACGCGCATGCCCAGAGTGAGCAAATGGTCACGTGATATACGTTTTTGGTGGAGTAGTGTAGACGGAGATAAGTTTAGAAACGCTAGATGAAACGCTAGTGTGGACGAGGATCGTTTTTGATCTAAAACGCCATTTCAAAACGAAAATGCATTAGTGTAAACGGGGCCTTAGTCTACAATCCTCGCAAACTTCCTACCCAACTTCACTGTGAGATTTTGGAAACCAGATCTAAATTTAGCAGGAACGGTCAGGTCGTGTAGAAAATGGGGCTGGTCGGGCAGCGGGTGAACAATGGCTGAATATAGCGGGAGCGGGACAAAAAAAAAATTTTGTCCCGCTCAGATCTCTAGTGTCAAGCATTACATAGGAAAATATCAAAACATTTTTTTTTTTTGAGTGAGATGCTAATGGTCCAATCCGATTCAATGATCTATGCTAAGCTAAGCTAAAATTGCTCCTGCCAGATCAAGAAATCGTCTAAATGGATTGAATGGACTGGATTTGTTTTTTTAAACTGAACTGTATAACTCTGGGCGAGTTGTAAAACAAGAAAAAAAAAAAAGCATTTTTACCAGCATTTTTGATGATTTTCACCGAAATTAGACAGACCTCGGAAAGTTTTGTGCCAAGAATATATGAGAATGGAAGGAACACTTTAAATACAAAAGTGCAAATGTATCAGTAAGAGGGATAGTTTAATCAAAAATGAAAATTCTGCCATTATTTAATTAATTTAAGATATTTTGAAGAATGTTGAAAACTTGCAACCATTGACAGCCATCTATGGTATCATGGTAAACATTTTATTTTTATGTGACCTATCCCTTTAAAACATGGTTAGTTTTGTTACCATTTTTTTTACACAGCCAATTACACATTAACACCATTGAATCCCCTACACACTAACGCTGCTCCATATTTTATTGCTCATGGTCAAGGTAAAGGGGGAGGCAAACTAATGTTCAATATTTTCATGATAACCCCTCTGTAATGTCCCTGCAGGGGAAACAAACACACACGCCGACTCATCTTTCATTGCTCTGGACAGCCCTGATTCGCTCTGTATGAACTCCTCCTATTAAAATAAATGAAGTCTGCTTGATAGACCATGAAAATAAAAGCCCACTGTAAAGAACGGGCTCATTGTGCTCCATAAGTATAAAACCAATTGGAAGTTCAGGTCAAGGACCTCTCAGATTCTTCCAATCTCAGAATAAAAGTGTAAAAAAATGCTGAAATTTGTGCATTTGACTTACCTAAACCATCGTCTGCAAGGTAGCGGTCTCTGGCGTAGAGCACAGAGTCCAGCATTGACTCAAACAGCAGGAAGTAGCCCTGGAAAACAACAATAAACTTTTAAAAACACGCAGGGAAGCTTGAGATTGCATACATTCAAATAGACATCCTGTAATATTGTCGCAATAAACCACATTTTAAAAACATTTATTTTTTTATATTTAAATTCTCTAAGAATAATTAGACTTGGGTGCACGGTGGCGCAGTGGGTAGCACGTTCGCTTCACAGCAAGAAGGTCACTGGTTCGAGCCTTGGCTGGGTCGGTTGGCGTTTCTGCGTGGAGTTTGCATGTTCTCCCTGTGTTCACGTGCGTTTCCTCCAGGTGCTCCAGTTTCCCCCTCAAGTCCAAAAAACATGTGGTATAGGTGAATTGGGTAAGCTAATTTGTCCGTAGTGTATGTGTGTGAATGAGTGTGCGTGGATGTTTCCCAGTGATGGGTTGCGGCTGGAAGGGCATCTACTGCATGAAACATATGCTAGATAAGTTGGTGGTTCATTCGGCTGTGGCGACCCCAGATTGATAAAGGGACTAAGCCGAAAAGAAAATGAATAAATAATTAGACTTAAATTGTTTGGATAGAAAATAAAGTACACACAATCAGCATGATATCCCGGTGGTTAGTGCACCAACATATTTCTGGGATACTACAATATTGTTTGGGGGGCCCTGGGTTCGAATCTTAGCTCAGGGAACATTCCCGATACCACCAAAAAAACATACAGTGCATCCGGAGAGTATTCACAGTGCTTTTTACACATTTATTTTGTTACAGCCTTATTCCAAAATAGATTAAAATATATATATAAATATATAATATATAATAGATTAAATTCATTTATTTTCTCAAAATTCTACACACAATACCTTATAATGACAATGTTTTTTAAATTGTTGCAAATCTGTTAAAAATAAAAAAACCTGAAAAATCACATGTACACATGTTGACTTGCATGGTTCGGGACTTGTAGTGCTGCGCATCGATGGATTTGCTCTTCAGTGGACTCTCAGCAGTGAATATTAAACCACACTGAACTGAACTTAAACTCTGAAAACTGAACTGACACCGTTTCAATTCACTATAATCTTCTAAAGCTGCTTTGACACAATCCACATTGTAAAAGTGCTATACAAATAAAGATGAATTGAATTAAATTGAATTAATTAGGCAAGTCAATGTATAATGATGGTTTGTTCTGTAGACAATCGAAATAATATATTGCTTCATTGCTTCATTCAAATTTCCTTGCTATGTTAAACATCGTTTGGGAAATATTTGAAAAAGAAAAAAAATTTACAGAAGAGCTTATAATTTTGACTTCAACTCCATATATAATAAACAAGCTTTTGAGACAGTGAGCAACCACCCAGAACACCCTAGCTACCACACAGCAGCTAAATCTAGTTTCAAGACTGCTGCTTTTCTCATTTCATTTCTCACGCCATTTCTCATTTCCCCCTGGCTCTCAAACATACACACACAAACCCATATCAAAAAAAACGAAACCTCTGAATTTATGAGACCTTAACCCGTCACCCTCCTTAAACATATGCATGGCCACCCAGCATGGGTTTTATTGCGCTGACCCTTCACTGACACCGGTTTTGCATGAGTAGTCTTCGCGTCACCTCTTGAATTATTCTATTGCCGCTCAACTGCAGCTTTAAGCTCATCTCGCCTGCATCATTCTGGACAGCGGCACAGACCATCATGAGTGAAGCAAGGCTGCTTCATGCTTGCTCAGAGTAATCTAAAACAGAGGCATAATCAATTAGGCAAGACATATGTGATGGATGCAGCCAGAATGAGGGCCAACACTCTTTATCAGCGCTGTCTTCGTGTCTGAATGGTGGAAAAGTTGCTTTGACAAATATTTAAAGGGATAGTTCACAGAAAAATGAAAATTCTGTCATCATTTACTCATGCTCCACTTGTTCCAAAACTATTTGAATTTCTTTTTTTCCTGAACACCAAAGAAGGTATACTGAAGAACGTTTGGGGAAAAACAGCCATTGACTTCCATAGTATATAGAGAGAGATGCTAACGGTCTAATCCGATTTAATGATTTATGCTAAGCTAAGCTAAAAGTGCTCCCGGCAGACCCAGAGATCAACTGAGTGGATAAAAAAATGGTAAAACTCAATTGTTTAACTCTAGGGGAGTTGTAAAATGAGTGTTCCTTTGAAAACCTCAAGAGATGTGATGTTCCACTTGAGTTTAAATGTTGCCATAATGCATAATGTGAGCACTTAAAAATTTCCAGATTCTTTTGATTTAATGGTTTTATAGCCATTTCATTCTATAAAAGTGTGATACTGTAACATATTGAAAATTCTAATTAAAGAATAATTAAATTTAGATTTTTTTACCAAACACTTGTCAAAATAAAACATGTTTTTATGTGTGTAAATAAATATAAATGCCTGAAAAATGCTTTAAATAAAAATTGCTTTGTGTTAGAAAAAAACTATTTTTGATTTTCTGTGAACTACTGATGACATTTTCAAATTTAAAACAAAAATATTGCCTTTTTTGCATAAAATAGCAAATAAAAAGGTGCCATATTTTCAAACATGTTATAATTATACAAAACAATTTGAATGTCTTCAATCAAGAAATCAAGAAATTAATATTTGGTGGAATAACCCAGATTTCTAATAACAACTAATAAAAACTAGTGCTGGACAATGCAATTAAAAAAAAAAAGGATTAATCGCATGTTGTCTACGATTATTTGTTATTAATCGCATTGTTATGCACAAAAAATCAATAATGATTTTAAAAGAAGTGCATTAAACAATGAGTTCTGAGTAAGTGTATGAACAAGAAAAAAAGCATTCCCATAACACTTTAGCAGTTAAAATATTTAACTTAAGTGGCGTAATCAAATTAAATTTACAACCAAATATATTTGCCACTGTCAGGACACAAAAAGCATTACTTAATTTGTAATAAAGATTAAGTTATGCACAGATTTCGGAGGCTTAATCATAACATTATAACAGGACAGTTGCAAGCAACATCAAGTTGGCATTCAGAAATGTATTTCGTAACAGGTAAAAACAAAAAAACTTTCACTTTATCAGGAAACAACATAAACAGTCCATTCTGTAGTAGAATGTTGTAAAAATGTTTGAAAACAACAACAAAGTTTTACTGTGCAGGGGACTTTAATCTGTGAAGTACATGTTTGTACCTTTGGATAATCTCAGCCCCCAATTATAAATAATAAATAACATTTCAAAATAAAAACTTTATCAACTCTCAGCATTTACCTTATCCTCTCCACAAAGCCAGTTGGTAAAGGCTGATCTATACTTCTGCGTCAAGCGCACGCATATGCTCCAGTTCAGCCTTTGCGTGCTTGCCGACCCCTCGCCGGTGACGCGCACCTCTCAAAAAATGTAACTACATGTTGCAATGTCGCATAGCGAAAGCTCTGTGAATGGTCGGCTTGGTAGCAGTGACGAGTGTGGGCAGTGCTGAGAGCCTGATGGAGCGATTGTTTACAAGTGTCAGGTCCTGTGAAGAAGCTCCAGATGGAGACTTTTGTGTTTACCTTATGATTAAAGTTGTTTCCCGTCCACCGGTTCATGCCTCTGAAAGAGTGAGTTTTAGCTACTTGTACATTAAGTTAGCGTTAAGAAAAAAAAAACACCCATGAAAACACTCGACATAGAAGAACAAAAACCTACTGCCAGTTAGCGTTTCGGAAGTGTAATTGCAGAGCAACACAAGCAGCATGCAGAAGTATAAATGCACGGCAAGGCAGGTGACATGGGTCACGCCGATCACTAGACGCAAAACTATAATTCAGCCTTAAGACACACTAGATTCTTTATTATCTGAAGATGTAAAATACTTTCCAAAGTAGTCTGCAGAAGCCTAACATTAACGTAAACTTTACCTCGTTCACGGTTCGTTTGAGTGAGGAATTTTCAGGCATCAACAGTGTGTACTGTATTCAAGTGATACTGTACTTCAGATCAGTGTTTGATCAGGGTTGGAGCTGAAATCTGCAGGAAGGTCGATCGCCAGGAACAGGGTTGGTCACCCATGCAGTAGTACATACAGCTTTGGTTTTGACAACCTCACCATTTACGGAACATGTCCGTTTAAGAGTTTGCTACGTTTATGCATTTTTTGTATCATCCGGTTCATGTGAGAGCAGCAGCAGCGACGACAGTCTCAGGCCCACCCCAAATGTTTTCATTAGCTCAGAAGTGTGATGATGCCTTTCCCAAGCCAATACTAATCAACCACCCAACCTCTTGTGACCTACCGCTTTCCGGTATGTGTATTTAAAGGCAATGAACAACGAATATCGTCACAAAAAAAAACAGCTGCGTTAACATGCGATTAATTAATTACTGCTGACAATTATTTTATGTATTAATTAAAAACACGTTGAGTTGCCCAGCATTAATAAAACGTTTGTTAATCAGACCAATTGTCACTCT
Organism: Danio kyathit; assembly: GCA_903798195.1. Lineage (NCBI taxonomy): Eukaryota > Metazoa > Chordata > Actinopteri > Cypriniformes > Danionidae > Danio > Danio kyathit. The sequence continues at coordinate 20,818,894 of LR812525.1, read as the reverse complement.
AAATAACAATATTTTGATTGTTTTACTTTTCAAGCTGAATTACTACCAGCACTATATTTAATAAATCCAGAGAAACTTGTTTACAGTAGTCTCCTAACTTTGTCCATAGCTTTACACTTGGCTCTGATGAGTCAAGTTTTGCTCTCATGATGTTGTATTAAAAAGTTTTGTTATAAAAGGTCAGAATGGTCTTTCTGTGCTCTATATGCCACACAGAGGTCAACTGGACAGCACCTTTAAAAGCCATGCTGTGACAGCGGCTCGTACTGGATCTCTCTGGGTCGTTTTTAAACAGACTTAACATTAGAGTGATGGCTAAGCTTCTCCGTGGTGTAATTTAGAACCCAATTTCACAGGCGGCTGCTTCCACTGCAGTGAGAGAGAGAGAGAGAGAGAGAGAGAGAGAGAGAGAGAGAGAGAGAGAGAGAGAGAGAGAGAGAGAGAGAGAGAAACAGAGGAGAGAGAGGAAAAAGGGGTATACTGGGTACATAAATACACACGCACACACACACACACACACACACACACACACACACACACACACACACACACACACACACACACACACACACACACACACACAAAGAACTAATATGCTGATCTGATGTGCTCAGGAAACATTTCTGATTATAATCATTGTTAAAGCAGCTTCATGTTTTGGGGAAACTGATATATTACCATTCAAATGTTTACCTTTTAACATTTTCATTAACATCAAATTGTTCAGAAGTGACAACAAATCCATTTATAATGTTGCAGACAACTGTATTTCAAATAAATGCTGTTCGTTTGAACTTTCTATAAAATCCTGAAACATATAAAGTATGTTTTTCAACATTTTTAATATCAACATATTTATTATATTCTTAAAAAATAGAAGAAATTATTAAAGAGGTGGTCAAGACTGCATTTTTAAGGCTTGGTTGTGTTTAAAAGATGCAAAGCAATGTTTGCTTATGCTTCATTTGTAAAAAATCATGTTATTTTTTTTCACATATCTTACTTTGATTATATACAGTTACTCAGGTAACATGAAAGCGACTGTCATATTTCCTAGTTCCTCTGAAGGCCCGCCCTCAAGAGGCTCTGATTGGTCAGCTAAAATCATGTGCTTTGATTCGGATCGGCTCCATGTCACCAGAAAGTGTCACGCCTCTACTAGCACACACTTTACCCCTGTTGTTTAAATACTGTCAGTCTGTGTAGCTGTATCAGTTTGAGCCTGAATTAGACAAAAAACGAAGAGGACACAGCTGAACCTCATGCTTGCTCTTTTAAAATAAAATCTGACTAGTGTTTTTATATATATACACATATATGTATTCGGGTTATAAGCATATGTAAGTTATATGAAACGTTCACATATCTTTTGCAAGTTCATTATTTGACATGTAGAATGCAGGGAAAGTGGCTGCATAGAGAGACACTGCAGCACTGGTGAAGATTATGGGTGTTTACAGCGGTTTGATGGATAAATATGAATTTGGATAAAAATGAAATTGTTAACGATGCCAAACAGTGTTTCCCGCTGTTTACATCCTTGCTACAACATACTATTAGCGCTAGAAACTATGCATGCAATTGATCAATTTTAACAAATGAAAATCTTTACAGGTTGTGGCTCACAATCCATAGCTTCTTCTATTATGTTTGGAACTGCTCATTTGAGGAATTTTTAGCCGAATCCAGCACTGAACTGAGAGAAATTCTGGAAGCTGTCCTTTTTCAAATGCTAGCTATATATTTTTTATAATTCTCTGAAACATAATTAAAATTAAATTGTAAGCACTTCTCTCTTTGTGTCATGTTCTTCGGAAGCTCAAATACAGAAACAGAACATCATTACAGAGACATCATTAACACGGATGTATTTTTTGTAGTCCCCAAACTTCGTTCGCTGTAGGCTTTGCTAAGCTAAGGCCGTACTCACACTATGTACAGTTGCCTTGAACCGGGCCAAGGCACGCTTGTCCCCCCTCCCGTCTCCCCCGACAGCCCGCAGTCACATTACATTCGGGCCTGGGCGCTCTTACGTCATCGATGATGCGCTCCTCAGTAAGCGCTCTCGCTCAGCACAGTGAAGATTTCTTTAGTTATATCGTTTAAGTTGTTTGATATGTGGTAACACGCAGTCAAATATTTCGCCGAACAGATCAGCCACTTTTGACGCTCATAAACAATCATAAAGTCCTCGTGCTGCAGGAATTAGGAGGTTTGCTGAAGGCGCAGCTGACGTGCAGTGAGGGATTTGCGTCTTTAATAATCTACGACAGTTTACGTTCATTAAACAGTACGAATGATTAATTAATCCATATGATACAGTCCCTTAAAAGTCACGTCTCGCTTTCAGTTTCGGGCTTAGGCACGCTTGCACTCACACTGTAAGCGTACCGCGCCAAAGCCCAAGTGAACCGCGCTCTGGCCCACCTCTTCCAACCGGGCCAGGGCCGCCCAAGTGTACTGTGCCTGAGCCCGATTCAGAGCACTCACACTTCTCAAACGATCCGGGAAACGGGCCTGGGCACGGTTCGGATAGCATAGTGTGAGTACTCCCTAACTCTGTAAAAGCCAATGTCTCCCTTTGCATTGAACTTTGAGTGCATTACATTCAGAGATGTTTTTTATGTTAATAGAGCTACATTACACATCAACAAAAATATGATATCGCAGTGGACCACCCCTTTAAAGGTTGAGCACCAGTAAGAATTATTCAGCAACTCTGAAGGATCATGTGACACTGAGGACTGGAGTAATGATGCTTTTTCATTACAGAAATAAATTGAATTTTAAATCATTTATATAAAATTATGATCATAAAGAACAGTTTAAAATATTACTGTATTAATGTACTTTGATCACATAAATGCGGTCTTTAAGTGACTTCATACTAAAAATATGTTTAATCCTAAACTCCCATCAATCTATAACACAATCTTCTAGAAAAAGTGGTAATGTTTCTACATTAAAACAACTTCAAACATTAAAATAATTGTACAATTTTAAATAATTCATAGTAAACACAAAACAAGACTTTATGAACAAAATCTTTCAATTAGGGTTCTGCCATAAAAATTACACAACAAAATGTACATTAAACTCCACTAAACACCAGGGTGCGAATTACAGAGGGTGTTTGGGGGGGGGGGGGGGGGGGGGTTGTTTCTACATATAGCCTAAAAGTAAAGTCAAATTAGATATATATTTTGTATAGTTTGACCTACAGTAACCTCTAAAATAGTTAATCATAGGATACTGTGGGTGAGAATACACAAAATATTTTCAATAACATTTGAAAACTTAAGTTTAAATTTACAAAACACAAAACTTAAATATGTTTCATTAATAAATGAGATATAATTTAAATAAATACTGAAGCATGTATTACACAAACTAACATTACTGGAAAGTTTTTTTTTTTACAATAGCATTGCTTTAATATATGAGATTAACTCTCCATGTATGTGTAGCTAACTGGTGATCTGAGAGATCTTTAGCCAGGACAGATTACTGTGCATAGTTTTAGATACATGACAATAAATATTTTTTTAAAAGTCAATTGTTTTTCTTTGTTATTTTTTAAAGAAATGTTTTGTTAAATAAAAAGTATAGTATACAGCTATATTTAGCTTGTTTTGACACATTTAAAATTTGTGGCTAAGAAATAATTATTTTTAGTGTGGTCAGAGATAAATTTGGTAAATCCTTAATTTTGAGTTCTGAAAAGTGATGTGAAATAAAAACTAGTGAAATGAGATGTGAAATGAATGAGGAGGCATGTGGACATAACACAAAATCTTAATCAAGTAATTTTAGCATGTCAAAGTCAGATTTATGCATATAAAATTAATTTTTTCAACAACAAATTGTGGCTAGTGAAAATGGCGAGTGGCTAGTAACGTTGCAAAACTAGCCACAGTGGCTGGTGATCAAAAAAGTTAAATGTCAAGCCCTGGTCATAATCCATTTATAACTTGTTAACCCCTGCTTGTTCTTAGATTAAATTAGTATAGGATTGTATATAATTTAAAATAAAATTTCCACTGTCATTATTTATTGTTTTGCCAAAACGTTGTTGACATTCTGAAAAAAAAGAAAATAGTACAATTTTTACTTTTACCTCACAGCATCTTAACTTTGCTCTGTTTTTCTCCCACAAAGCAATGAAATGTTTATTAGATTCATAAATCTGTGCAATGAGCAGCCTCTTTCATGCTGTGTGGATTCATTGATTTCTAAAATCTAGCCTAAAAACAATGCTTTCACATTTGTTTTTAAATAAAAACGTAATTTACAAGCTGACATCACAAATTCTAATCCAACAAGGAAAACCAAGGTATTCACATGCACACCATCTGTGTGTAATCCCACCTATAGTAGATTCAATAACACACACTGGTGGTAAAGAGAGTCACTGCAGCATTAATGGCTGAATGTGGCCAAAATGCAGATCGATTCATTAAGCCATGTGGAGCCGGGGCAGAATTACATGAATGCCGCTAATGAAATGCTAATGAAAATTGGACAGCAGCATTCAGCCACATTAAATGAATTACCTCATAAACACGCACTCGCACACACCACTTTTTTTCTATTTAGATTTTTCTAGATGCAGCAGAGAATTCATTACCATGTAATATAATTACACTTCGCATAACAATAAATTAAAAGACGAGGCTTCTGCAAAAATACTCTAAAAGTGCTTTCCTGAATAAAAGTAAAAAAATCTAAACGTTGAACCATTGGTCAATTAAGACAAGAGTGTGTTTTTTGAATTTGTTTTTTGTGAACATGGGAGAATGGTGTTAGTTTGGCCCAGAGTGGCCATCTATGCTCTGTAAACAGCTGGCATCAGCAGTATTCCACCATTGTCAACGTCATGGGCATTCAATGAACAATCCTCTCAATTACAGTACAACAATATCAATCTCACTCCTGGGGGCTGTGTAAACTGCTTTTCACTCGCTCAATCCCACAAACACAAAGACAGAAACACAAACACGTAAACTGCTCAAATGACACATTATAATGAACTCAACGTCTCATTGAACACCTAACTAACCTATAATGTAACATACAGTAAACTAATACAAACTCTCTCCCTCCAGCTGCAACCCAATACTGGGAAACACCCACACACTCTATGGCCGATTTTGCTAATTCAATTCTTCTATACCACATGTGGGGGACTGTGGGGGAAACTGGAGCACCCAGAGGAAACCCAGGCGAACACAGAGAGAACATGCAAACTCTACACAGAAATGCCAACTGACAGAGGTGGGGCTCGAACCAGCGACCTTATTTCTGTGAGGCGAAAGCGCTACCCACTGCACCACCCCATATGTAATAAATATATCATTCAATAATTAAGCCAAAATTAACTGAAATGTATGAAGATGGTATGAATGTCTAAATGTCACAACTAAATTTTTTCTTAAAATCTCCAAATGAATTTTTCAACCACAAAAAAATTTATTTAAAAATTCTCAGAATTTAATGAATTTATTCTCAACCTTTTATTAATGTAATATAATATAAAATATTATCAATACATTTTTTTAGCGAAAAATTATTCTCTGAATTTCTTGATTATATTCTTAATATTTTATTTCAACAATTTTTCACAAAATTTAATGGGTGTTTATTAAAAAAAGTTATAAGATTATTCTCAACAGTTTTACAAATGTTTAATCTTACATTATAATGACTTTAATCTTAATATGATTTTATTATTGTCTTTTTTTTCACTATTCCTTAGCCAAAATGTAAAAACATTTCTCAGACTTTAATGAATTTATTCTCAACACTTTATTTTTAAAACATTCCCAAAATGTAACAATTTTTTTTGGAGGGTGAAAAGTAAAAGCTTCTTTGAATTTGAGTTCATTCTCAACATTTTATTTCAACATTTTTTCTCAAAATGTAATGAGTGTTTCTTAAAAAAAATCATTATTGTTGAAATTTTGTGAGCTTATTCTCAACAATTTTCAAATGTTTAATCTTACATTATAATGATTCTAATCTCGAGATGCTTTTATTATAGTTTTTTTTTTTTTTTTTACTATTCCTTGTCCAAAATGTTAGGATGGTTTTATTTTTTTATTAATGCTTCGCCTGATCTTTTTCCCATAACTATGTGTTTGCATCTAGTATACAGTATAATTTATTTTTCACATATTTCTATACATTTTTTAAACAGATTAATATTTTTAACAATGGTTACATTACTTAAAAAGAACATAAATAATCAAGCAAGCAAGCAAATATATACATAAAAGCAAAAAAAAGTACATAAAATATATTAAAAAAATTAAAATAAAAAAAAAGCTTTTTTCTATATATTGATAAACAAAATACATCACATAATGCAAGTCAAGATCAAACCCTTTGGAATAAAACACTAAAGCAATATCAATAAGTTGTAAGGAATTAAACCTAAAAAAAAAAAAAAAATATTATTATTATCACTTAGTAAAATGATAATACTATTGAACATAATTTTGCTCATTGTATAACAAAAATAATAATCAACCTGAATTTATATTCAGTATTCATGCATCCCTAATTAGCAGATGGGGCTGGGTGATAACATCGATATCGGTACTTTTTAACTGAACACCAATTTTAATATCGACAAAAAAAAAAACCTTAGTGAGAAGTTTCGGTATGTAGCGCTATAGTTTTATTAACATGTGGCTGGTGAGCACATGCCTTGGAAGCAATGCCAATAAGCTTAGAGTGTAAGTTTGTCATTTCTAATGGAGGCGTGTGACTTGCACGATGCACACATGTTGTGCAAGCGGAGCACATATGACGCGCGCGCATTTTCCAGGTACACGTAGTTGAAAACATCTCAACTTTTCCAAATGTCCCGGGCACACCACGATTCATGCAAGTAGAACTAACCAGTCTGCTTCACATTTTGTATGGAATATACATTTTTCAGTAATAACAGTAGTCATGTAGTCATCCAACTTCACAATATAACGTCGTTAAAAAATCCTAATATACCTAATTGGATTGTTAAAAAAATATTCAATATTTATTGATACCGAATGATATGAAACATGATATTATGATAATTTGTTTGCAATATCGCCCAGCCCTATTGGCAATAAAATCTTGTTGACCCTTTAATGAAATATCAAGTTAGCTCAGTGTCACAGCTTGACTCCAGCTAGGACAAGATGAACAAAACCACCACTCTTGTGCTTAATTAAAAAGTTTCATTCTCTTCTTCCAAAAAAATAAAAAAATAATGAAGCCAAACAAAAAGGATTCATCAAGAAGGCAACCATTAAAAGACATTAAGATGAATGGCCATAACACTACCCTAAACACTATTGTTAATAACGCGCAGTTTGTGAAATAAATCAAAACAGGGGCAAAACTGTTTGCTCGCGGTGGATCTGGTGTGAAAGAGGCTGATTTGCATATGAATGCAGACGTGTAGTAAATGTAGCGTTTTCTACAAGCATATTCAAATGAGGCAGGCCCAACGTTTCCACGATTAATTTTAACAGGACAATGGATGTTTGAAAGCTGCATTGTGGATGGGTGACAGATCCAGGTATGAGGGGAAACACATGGTGTAACACAGAGTAACAGTCCAAATCTGAGAATGTCAGGAAGTGAAGAATCCAAAACCAATTATATTTGTTTCATGTAGTGTGTAATGTAGCAGTTTGTGAAGGTAAAAGGTCTGGAAAGTGTCAAAGATCACAGTGCACAATAATTGGAGTTAATGTCTCCACGAGAAAGAAATTATTCTTAACTGCACTGTAAAAAAAAAAAAAAAAAAAAGAAAAAAAAAAGACCATATTTTCAATGGTAAAAAACTGTAAAAATGCTTCAGTATAATTCTGTAATTTGATTAACAGCAAGTTTTCTTAATATATATGACTAATAACTGAATTGACTTTCCCAGAATTGCTTGCATGTTTATGGCTTATGGTTGACATTACTATGGTTCATTTTTTCTTCTCATTAGTTATGTACATTAGAGTTTTGTGTTACATCTAATGTTGATAATGTTTATTGCATTGTTCTAATTCACACGTTTATTCACGCTCGCACCTGTGCAGGGTTCTTCAGCCTCTGGCACCTAGACTGCAGCTTTGCACAGGACGTTTGGCCAGAGGAGAAATGGTCATGCCTAACTGAGCCTGGTTTCTCTCCCTTCACTTTCGTCAATTGGTGAAGTTTCTTCCTCACCACTGTTGCCACTGGCTTGCTTGGTTTGGGACTTGTGGAGTTGCACATCGATGGATTGGCTCTTCAGTGTTTGGACTTTCAGCAGTGAAAATTGAACCACACTGAACTGAACTAAACTGAACTTCAACTCTGAAAACTGGACTGACACGTTAAGCTGCTTTGACACAATCTACATTGTAAAAGTGCTATAGAAATAAAGATGAATTGAACGTGAAGGGACAGGTGTTTCCCAGTTCTCTTGAAGACGTAGAAGTAAGGGGAAAAGCCACATAGCCCTTCAAACTGATATTTTTCAGGACCACACTACAAATGAAAAGGTATTAGAGTTTTCGGTAACACTTTATTTTGATGGTCCATTTGAGTATTAGTAGACTGTCTGCTTAATGTCTGTTGATACTGGCATTTAACAGTCCTTCAACAGACATTTAAATGATTATGAGAAACTTTGCAAGTACATGTCAACTTACACTAACCCTAACCCCAACCCTAACCCCAACCTAACAGTCTACTTATAATCTAATGATAATTAGTTGCAATGTAACTTAAATTCAACAAACGGACCATCAAAATAAAGTGTGACCGAGTTTTCTCTGACTACAGCAGCAACAAGACTGCAAAACTAAGGAAGGAGACCCACAAACGTAAAAAAAATAAATAAAATAAAATGGGCGTCTCACGGTTCGATTTTAATTATCAAGCTATCGATTCGGTTCAATTTGCTATCTCTGTGCATCGACTTCTCTGAATGTTCTCAGACATGTTGATGACTAATTTTCACTATGAGGTCAAGTACTACATAAATTATTTTGTCTTTGAATACATACATGCCTCATAACTATTTACTTATATTAAATGAAAAAGTTCAAACTATTTTAAATAGTTGTATTTTTAATGAAAAGGCAGCACGTCCTATGCATATTGTACACCCATGAGCATGCAAATATGGAAGCACCTTGTGTATGTATGCTGGTTTGTGTGTGTGTGTGTGTGTGTGTGTGTGTGTGTGTGTGTGTGTGTGTGTGTGTGTGTGTGTGTGTGTGTGTGTGTGTGTGTGTGTGTGTGTGTGTGTGTGTGTGTGTGGCAGGCAGCTGTAGGCAATGGACGGAGTGAGCGATTGCCGCTGTCCTCTTCAGCGACAGGTAAGACTGCCATCAAGAGATAATGAGACCCAAGATGGGATCTACCATTAATTCTACTTGACCATCACCACACGCAGCAGCTCACCACATCCTCAAACGTGTTACACATCAAAACATACTTCAAAATAAGTCGAAAGTTCAAATAAAAGGCGACATTAAATCTACACATTATGGATGATGTGAACGGCTGTTGAGCAAAGAATCAGAGTTGGCTTGTTTAAAGGAGGGTGTCATGCTCATTTTGAAAAATCTCAAATTAATCTCGAGTAACTGCATGGTAGGACTGCATCCATATTTTCTCTGAAAAGTTTTTTAATGCTTATGAGAGAAAGATAAAGCTTTGCGATTCTCTTTGTAAAAAGCAGAGCACTTGGAGACTGGCAGTGGGTGGAGCTACAGATTGAACAGAGTGCAAGCATGATGCAGCTTGTGCTTAGTGATCGACTACAACCATAGGCTGAGCATTTGAATGTTTTTCAATAGCTGTGTTTGAGTCCCTCAATTGTTCTCAGTGTGAAAAGAATGATTAATCATCAAAAATCACATTAAATGTCAGTGATCATACAATCATCTACAAAGTAGGGGCTGAACGACGTTAGATTTTTGAAAGTCTACTTTAAATGTTATTAAAGTTGAATAGTTAACGTCAACTAGTCGCTGGTGATTTATTTAATTATTTATTTGCGATTTATTTGCAGGAAATATATACACATGCTGTTTGACAGCTCATAGCATGTTGCAAAAGCAATGCAACATTACCAATGACTAATTTTAGTACAAAACAAATGCATCGCCAACACTTTCATTTCAGTAATAATGCAACATTAGCCCTGGGGTAAATAAATAAATGCAGTCAACACATCGATCACTGCAGGTTCTAGTAAGAATGTAACAATAACATCTTCACGACGTTCACCAGGGATGATGTTTACACACGCTGTGAAATTTGCCACACCTCCGCGGCTGCACACTTCATGGTTCATTCACAAAATATGTCCGCGTCTCTGCTTTGCAAAAGGCAACAGCCAATAACATTACTGTTCCAGGGTTGCGTAAACGTGATTGGCTAGCATATGCTTTAGGGTATTTGCATGGAGCGGTCTAACTGGCATTTGTTTGACGATTTAAAGTTCACGTGAATCTTTGACACTGACATAAGAAAAAAAAAAGAGATTTTAAATTACTTTAAATAATCAGAGGGCAGTTTCATTCAGTGAATCACGTTAGTGTGTAAAGCTGCCTTGTAGTTCAGGTCAAACCATATGATCTGCGCAGCGCGACTAGTCAACGTCAATTGAGCATTAAAGGGCACCTAGGTTACCACCTAGTCTTCCCCGCCCACCGTTCCCACGTGCCTGTCAGCGTGCCTCAGTCTCCGCCCTCGGCTGCCTAAGACAACTGACAGACATAAAGGAAGCTAATCTCACGTATTGTTTGTGAGAAAAAGTACAGTAAGACCTTTACCAATGATTATTTGATGCATTTCTTGTGGAGCTGCAACGATGAGTCACACACAATGTCGTTACAAAGTTCACGCACACACACAGACGCACACACACAGACACACAGCGCGGACACGCACACATACAGCGTGCGGATATAGACTATCTTTGCGCGCAAATGTGACAGGATACAGGTTAATATCCACTGCCGTATGGATATCCGTTATGTTAATGTACAAAATAAACCCGATTTAACGTCCACAAACTGGGATTGAATCGTCTTCTTTTATAATTGTTCTGACATGCGGCTGTGGTGATGAAATAAAGCTGAAGTAAATCACTGTAATTCATTACACACATGCACTTTTTAAAACATTTTAAACTTGTAAAACTCACTCTTGATCGCATTTGATGATGATTGATGATCCTAGCAAACTGAACAGACCTTTTATCTACGGTTGCTTTGCGCTCGTCCTGTCTTGTTGATAGGATTATAAACGTTACTACGGAGACTGGTTAATACGCAGCTGTCAATCAATTCGGTGGGCAGGGGGACCACACTTCTACGTCAAGTTGCGGTCGGTCTCAAAACCGCTCCAATTGGTCCACCGTTTTTATGTTGTTAAATTGAAAAAAAAAAGGACTGAGTGTGTTTATATCACCCCAATATGACGGTCTATACACTATACCTACACATATGTCTGTCCAAACAGCTTGAAAAATAGATTTTTCACCATAGGTGCCCTTTAAAGTGAACTAGTCGATTAATCGTTGCAACCCCTACCACAAAGCAAAAAAATTTCAATAAAATAAAATAAAATACTAGAATACTAGAATCTGGTTAAATAACTAGTAAAGTCATCTTAGCAAATCAAAATAAATTAGTTTTTTAAATTGTTTAAAATATTTTGAAACTGAATTGCGCATATTTGTTTTTACCCATTTTCTGAAGCAATGTGCACCTTGGTGTCTCCATTCCTTTATTTTGGTGATTGTTTGGACAAAACAGATGACAATTTTTCCAAAATATATATACAAGAACATAATAATCACAAAAATTTTGAGTGCTTGTAAAATTCATTTCCATGACTTTCAGATGACAGCTGTACAGAAGACCTCCATGAACTTATTACAGGAACAATCCTCCTGGAGTAACCTAGGGTTAAGTGTCTTTCTCAAGGGCGCAGTGGTGATAGCTCAAACCTGTCCCTTGAGAGGCTCAAACCTGCAACCTTTCCCTCTCCAGCAATGATCCTTCACCACTAGGCTAATGCCAGACAATCGGAAACCCCTTTATACAAGACCTCTGTCCCGATCACTGAAGGACACATATCATTATTTCTTTTATCTGCTATTGCTAGTATTGTTGGCCAGGTACAAACACCCAAGATGAGGTGAACTGCAAACTGGTGAAATAATTTAACGATCCCATGAAATTAAAATAAACTTTTTGAGATGCTAGTACCAGTATTGTTAGTTTAAGGATATCTATAAGCTACAGTAGTGCGCACCAAAACAGTGACAAAATTCATGTTTAGGAGATATAAAACTGATATAAACAAGTAAAGATTGTGGCTTGTCACTTTGCCTATGATTTCATTCACGTCACCTCATACTTCAGTTTCTCATCAAATCTTCTGACCAATCAAATACTCTCTAGTATCTGACGTGCCCCGCCCCCTTCAAGACGCTTCACATTTGATGCACTTGAGCTCAACCACTCTCACTGGCAGAGCGGTGATAAAACGCTATTGGCTGGTTTTTTTTTTTTAAAGAGGAGGAGCTACACTATGTCTCACCCTCTCTTAATGCTTCAGTTGAGCATTTAACTAACATTAAAAAAATATGAACAATAGCTAGGGATGCACGATATATCAGCAGCCATATCATTATCGGCCAATAAATGCTAATTTCAATTCAATTCACCTTTATTTGTATAGCGCTTTTACAATGTAGATTGTGTCAAAGCAGCTTCACATAGAAGATTATAGTAAATTGAAACAGTGTCAGTTCAGTTTTCAGTGTTTAAGTTCAGTTCAGTTTAGCTCAGTTCAGTGTGGTTTAATAATCACTACTGAGAGTCCAAACACTGAAGAGCAATTCCATCGATGCGCAGCTCTACAGATTCCGAACCATGCAAGCCAGTGGCGAGGAAAAAAACTTCACCAATTGACGAAAGTGAAGAATTTAAAAAACCTTGAGAGAAACCTGGCTCAGTTGGGCATGACTATTTCTCCTATGGCCAAACGTCTTGTGCAGAGCTGCAGTCTGGGCGCTGGAGGCTGGATTTTCAATGTTATCATTATTGGTCCGATGTTAAAATTAGGCTGATATCTTTAAGCCGATAGATTACGTAATTGTAAAGAACTGCCTTTTTATTGTAGATATGTTTGATAGAGTGTCATTGTGTATTTTGATTTAAATCGACTCAGGAAAAATAGAACATGTGTAAACATAATAGCAGCAATGCACATGTGCTAAACAACTTGTTGGGTTGTTTGTAATCTAATATGATTATTTGTTATCATCAACGCGTTGCTTGCCATGTGTTGTTAATGTAAGATTGTATTCAGTTTGATCTGCATATTTATAATGATTACACTGAGCACATACTGTCAGCATGCACATCAGCATGCACACACATAGTGAGCCGACAAAGCCTTCACAGCACCCCAAACAGCAGCAGGGGAGACGAATGCCATCACTGAATCCAGCATAGGGGTTCTTAACCATCCGCCACTTTCTGTCATTATATTATGCACTGTGTTTGTCATAAAGTCATCTGTGCTCAATGCTCAGGTGTTGCATCGAAATTGGACTCCGAGGACAAATCTGACTCTGCTTCATGTGCACGCACATCACACAGCGCCTGCAGTTAAAGTTTCAAACTCACAGCGGTTAATCATAAACCTTTCATCGATCATTGATTGACAGCAAGACTGAACATAGAAGTGTTGTCTGATTGACAAGCACCTACATGTGTTCAAAAGAATCTAAAACACCAAATGGGACGAAGTCATGCCACATTTTCTAAAGTAATACTATCCAGTGTTTCCCCTACCATTATATAAGGGGGGCGCCCCGCCCTCCCAACAGCTTTCCCCGCCCCCCTTGAAGTCAAGTTAATTATATTTTATATACAGCGCCAGATCACAACTTCTTTTAATAAACAAGCTAGTATCTTATTTACACAAAGGCATGTGATTTCTGTCTCTACATGGTCGCGCGATTACATATTTCTGCTCTCTGAACCATGCACAGTGGAGTTTCACACAGACCCTCTCTGCTGTATGGGAATGAGAGTGCGCGCGCCACATCTGACAGGACCAAAGGCGCACATGAGCTCCCTATGCATAGCCTACAAGCAGCCACAACCCAGGTAAATGATGTGTGGGAGCGTAATGCGCTCGAGTCACACAGCTAAAATATATACAGATGCGATGGGACCTCTGTTTAGTCTGTTGGTGCGATTCACGCGAGTGATGCTCTTTAATGAAGGAGCAGCTATTGTATTTCCACTGTTTTGAGCTGCTGTGACGCGTTCGCCGCTATCTAGCATCTCATCCAACCTTGACCTTTCCCGGAAGCACCGCGAGTCTCCCTCATATTTTTACCGGCCCCGTGATCCCCAAAAATTAGTTAAAATACTCGGAAACGCGAGTGAGACGAGAGTGAATGAACAGATCGCGAGAAGCACAGTGATGGTCTAAACATTACATTTCTTAGGTTAAATAAATAGAGCAGTAAAGATATCGCCAGTGCCAAAGAAGTATTAGATTTATAGGTGTGCATTTTAACTTTTTATGCATCAAATGTGAGCTCCAAACTTGTTCTTGATTGAGACATGTTGAATTCTTCTTTCATCATTTGCAGTGTTTCCAAATTGCAAAATTGCATTGTAATTTTTCATAACAATTTTTATGTCTGTGCTTTATTATTTTCTGTGGCGGTTCATTCCACTGTGGCAACCCCTTATAAATAAGGGACTAAGCCAGAGTAAAATGAATGAATTATTTTCTGTAAAGCTGCTTCTGGCCATGACACGTTCACACCTAAATGGTTATAAGAGACGTGTTTAAGGGTTTATATGCAGCATAATAAATAATTGTTCAGTTTTTTACTGCTGTCATTAAAAGAAACAAATTAACATCATGACTCCTTGTGTTGGTGTCAGGCTGAACAGCCACACCACGCTGGCCCATGGTAACCTTTGATTTGGCCCGCCATCCCATCTGAGAGGGAGAATGATGGGGATGGTTTAGAGATTGTCATTTCAAATTTAATTTACCCTTTTATTTGTTTGTTATATGGTTAAGCTAAAAAGCTAGCTGAAATTAAATGTTTCAATTCAAGTGGTGTCATTTAATCAGATTTTATTCAACATGTATATACTGTCACCCGACAGATAGAGGCAAAGGCAGATTCTGCTTGACTAGTGTATTCAGCGTTGAACTCCACTGTGTTATAAATGTGACTGTTTATAATTTTATTGCAATAAGTTATAATTAAAAATACTGCATTAGTTAATACAATTCAAAGTAATGTTTTCTATTTATTTTTAAATATTATGAAAAAATTACCCATGGCAAATTTAAATGTATAATAGTTTGGTATATTTATCTTCGGCCCACGGCTATCAGTGATATTTGTTTTTTTGGCCCTTCATACGAAAAAGTTTGGACATCCCTGGTGTAGGCTATTCAGTTCATAAGATCAGTTCAAACTTTTATGAAATTTTAAAAATAAAATCAGTTGTTGACTGTATAAAAATATAACATTGTGAAAGATTTATATTTATCGGCTGTAGTATATCGGTTATCGGCTTCCAAATCTTAAGAGTTATCGGTTATCGATATCGGCCAAAAAAATCCATATCGGTGCATCCCTAACAAATGCTGTAATAAGTGTATTACATAGAAAGAAAGAAAGAAAGAAAGAAAGAAAGAAAGACAGACAGACAGAAAGACAGAAAGAAAGAAAGTAAGAAACAAAGAATGTATGCATGAAAGAATACTTGAAAGAATGCATGAAAGAAAGGAAAAGAACTCAAACTTTCTTCTTAACATCTCAATGGTTGACACAGTAAGTCATATGGGGACAAAATAACAACTACGATTGGAAAAGAGTAACAATTTATCTTTCCTTACCAGTAAACTTTGCACAATCGAAAAGCAGATCTTTACAACTGTTTTGTAAGATTACCTCGACAGTTGTTATTTCTTGATTTACCATCTTAAAGATTAGCACTGCCCAATCCAGCATCTTTACGCTTCTAAGGTGTAACCGAGAATTAAAAAAAAAAACAACAAAAAAACATAGGATCTGACATGATGGATCAGCCTGTGACAACCTTTATTTAGCCTTCTTCTAATTCACTTCTCCTCTACCTCGCCAGTGGCAGAAGCCATCCCTCTCTTTCTTTTTGCCCCTTAATCTAATCCAGTCTGTTTGTTTTGCTGGGTGTTAAAGTACAGATCAATTGTGTGAGTTATGAAATGACATTACGGCGGCTCAGACCCGTCTCTCCCTGCCAGACGACATCTCGTCCTTCTGAAAATTACCCCCTCTGATTTATCGATTTGTTCCCTCTCTCTCTTTCTCACACACGTACACAACAAACTCAAGACTGACGAAAAGTAGGACAGTCAAGCACCTGGGAGAAACTTTCTCTGACACTTGAAAAGAGTGGAAATAAAGAGGATAAGACTACAAGTGCACTAATGCCAGCTTCCAAGAGCCAATTCTAATACATTAGCAGCAACATTTAATTAAAAAAGAAGCAAAAATACTTTTTTCATGGTAACTGACACTCTTTAAGTAGCATAAAGGATATAAAAGTGATTAGCTATGCAACACTGTCACATTCAATATTGCAGCCATGAATCTGCATTCTCAGAATTACTGCAGACATCGGCATCTTTATGGCCACAGTCTTTGAGTCTGAATATGCCTATTTTTATTCTATACGTTAGGCTAAAAACTGTATGCCAGCACTGTCCAAATTCATAGATTTCATAAAACACTGGGTGAAATGTAGCCAGATGAACTTTGTGATGCGATTATAAACAGCACATCAACTGGACACTTTAATACTTTGAAGGAATCATTCTGACCGTCTTTCTGAAATTATCTGTTTTTAAGAAGCAGGTTCTTTAAGGGTGCCATAGAACAAAAAACTGGATATACATAGAGAGTTCAGAACATGGTAATGACATGGTAATGACATACCATGAGTATCAAACACAACTGTTTATCCGTTCTCATGTAAAACGGTGAGTAAAATCCCTGTGAAAAAAAGGTCAATCAGAACAATAAACCAAATGTGACGTTCCATCATTATTACGCATGCCAGCAGCATTTGATTGGCCACGATGTTTCCTTAAAACAATTTTATATTTTTCCCTTATTTTCTAAGTTTAACAGCTTATTATATTTACTATCTATGTATGACTCTAATTTTGAAAATGAAAAATAAAAAGTGGAGTTTATTTTTATATCAGTTAAACCATTTTAAGTGTGCAGTGCTTAACGTCAGATAGTTGTACAGTGTACTCTACTGGCTCAGCTTGCTAACCACACCCACTTATTTACATAACACAAAATAACTTAAAAATCTCTCATGGCTGCAATGTTACTCCACCCAGCCCTAACTGATGGTACCCACACATACAGTTGAAACCAGAGGTTTACATACACTGCATAAAAAGGCACATAACCATTTAAAAAAAAAGTCAGATGTTAATGTGACTAAACTTTTTCTCTTTTAGGTAACTTAGGATTACCAAATTTGTTTCTGTTATGCTTAATAGCAGAATAATTATAGAGATATTTTTGAAATTTTTTTATAACTTTTCTTGAAAGTCAAGTTTACATACAATAAAATTATTATGCCTCTGAAAAAGCTCAGATGATGGTGTCAAGGTTTTGGAAGTTTCTGATTGGCTAATTGACAATATTTGAGTTAATTGGAGGCACAACTGTAGAATAGTATTTAAGGAAAACCTCAAACACACTTCTTCCTTGTGTGACAACATGGGGAAAATCAACAAGCCAGAATCAACAAAGAAAGCCAGATTACAATTTGCTAAATTACACTGGAAAAAATAATAATTTTTGGAGACATGTCCTGTGGTCTGATGGAACTAAGATTGAACTGTTTGGCCATAATGACCAGTGTTACATTTGGAGGACAAAGGGGAAAGCTTACAAGCTTAGGAACACCATACCAACTTTGAAGTATGGGGCGGCAGCATCATGTTGTGGGGCTGTTTTGTTGCAGGAGGGTTTTCCAAACAGATCATGACCCTAAGCATACTGCCATATTAGTTAAAATGTGCTTTAAGGACAACAGAGTGAATGTTTTGGAGTGGCCATCACAAAGCCTTGATCTCAATCCTATAGAAAATTTGTGGGCAGAGTTGAAAAAGCTTGTGCGAGCAAGACAGCCTACAAATCTGACTCAGTTACACCAATTCTGTCAGGAGGAATGGGCCAAAATTCCTTCAAACTATTGTAAGAAGCTTGTGGAAGGATACCCAAAACATTTGACCAAAGTTATACAATTTAAAAGCAAAGCTAAAAAAATACCAAGGAAATGTACGTTTGACTGTCTAGAAATTAATAAAAAAAAAATTCTCAAAAAAAACAATTCTGGCATTTAGCAAATGTAAATGATTTAGGTAATCTTAACGGACCTAAAATAGTAAACGTTTTGTATGATTTACCATCAGACATTTTTGTTAAAAAATGGTTATGTTCCTTTTTTTAGAATGTATGTAAACTTCTGGTTTCAACTGTACTTCTAATAAAGGACATGCTTAAAAACAAAGATTACGGGCTGTGCAGGTCTGCAACCCTCCAGAAACTGAGTTTGACACCCCTGTAATATAAGAAACATTTTTGGCTCCCGAAAGAATCTTTTAGTGAACAGTTCCTAGAATATTTTTTGTTAGTGTGAAAAAAATTTCAAGTATCTAAATAATGTTGATCACTCTAAATGGCCTTCCGTTGTACGAAAGATCCCATAAATATTAAAGGTTCACCATGGAAACTTGGAGGGTGAACTATCCATTTAATGGTAAGTAATCTTATGAGTAGGGCCAAACAGAATCTGCGGACATTTTTTGCTATTTCTGCACAGAATTTAGTAAAAATCTGCCGATTTATGCTGAATAATTTTGGGAGTATCATGACTAAAAATTTATATATGAAATTAAATTGAAATTAAATTAAATACCTTTTTGACTTTTATTTAATGTTTACAATGCAAAACTGTATTGTAAATAAATCAAATGAACATTTTCATATTAGTCAATAATATTACTGAAATTAATTTAAAAACTGAATAAATATAAATTTATACACATTTACACAAGTAAATAAACAGAATCAATGATAGGCTAAAATTCTTCAAAAATCTGCGGATTTCTGCGCACACAGATTCTGTGTGAGTCTACTTATGAGTTACAATACAGTGGTGTGAAAAAGTGTTTGCCCTATACTGATTTCTTTTTTTTTTGCATGCTTGTCATACTTTGATATTTCAGATCATCAAACTAATTTTAATTAGTTTTAACACATCGTGCAGTTTGAAATTAAGGTTTTTATCATTTAGGAAAAACAAAATACAAAACTACATATACCTGTGTGAAAAATTGTTTGACTCCTAAACCTAATAACTGGCTGGGTGACCCTTAGTAGCAACGACTGCAAGCATTTTCGATAACTTGCATTGAGTTTGTTACAGCGCTGTGGAGGAATTTTGGCCCACTCATCTTTGCAGAATTGTTGTACAGTAATTCAGCCACAATCTAGGGTTTTCCAACATGAACCACAATTTTAAGGTCATGCTTCAGCATCTCAATTGGATTCAGGAGAGGACTTTGACTAGGCCACTCCAAAGTCTTTTTTTTCAGCCATTCAGAAGTGGACTTACTTGTGTGCTTTAGATCATTGTCCTGCTGCAGAAGCCCACTTTGCTTCAGCTTCGCTTCAGGGATTATTAACAGATGGCCAGACATTCTCCTTTTGAATATTTTGGTTCACAGGAGAATTTAAGGTTCAGTTTATGACAGCAATTATTGCAGGTCATGAAGCACTAAAACAGCACCAGACCATCATACTACCATCACTACATCTTACTGTTGGTATTATGTTCTTTTTCAGAAATGCAGTGTTACTTTTACTCCACACAAAATAGGACAAACACCTTCCAAAACATTCACAGAGCAGGGCTCGAAATGAACCTTTTTTTCTTGGTAGCACCTGTGCTCCTAACTTAAAAAATTTAGGCGCACCAGACAAAATTTAGTCGCACCCACCAAAAACTATGAGCACAGTTACTACACGTGTCATAATAACAAATTTATTGCATTTGAAATCAACTCTAATCAACACTAACAAATAAACAAAAATCTGCATGCGCTCACCGGCCCTGCACACACTGCTTGATGTGAATGAGATGAACTGAATTGACAATAATAACTGTGATGTTCTCACGGGTGGTGTCTGATATTGCACAGATGATATTGACATATAACTTATTATTTGCATACGTCATCTTAATAGCAATAACAGTCTTTTCATGAGCTGCAATATTAGTTTCATCTCGGTGAATGCATGCTCTTTAGCGATGGTAAACGCGGTGTCAGTCGCACGACTGACAGCATCGTGACGATTAAATGAAGGATTAAATAAAGTTAGAACATTTCATGCTTAAAATGTGTAGATTCAGTGGCAAACACTGTTACCTGAAAACTCCGTCCCACCGGCTTTATGGTGAATGGCTTTAGTCATTTTCTTAGCGGACTTTAAACACTAGAAGTCTTTTATCCACTCTTCGAAAAGTGTAAATGCTGGATTGACATTCATTACACGATCAGTAATAAGATCTGACACTATTTGTAACATTAGGTGGTTTCTAAAACTAAATCTGTCATTGTTGTTTTCATTCTCCCGTATCTAGACCTTTACATTTTCGCAGCTGTAGCCCCCTGTCACCGGAACTGAGTGATTGACAGCTGATATTAACCAATACATTCGCGTTCTGTTCTAGCGCAGTGGACCAATAAGAAGAGCTTGAAGGCGGGACAAGCATTGCAGGCTTTGTTTACTGCAGCAAGTTGACATGTCAACTGTTTTAAACCTTCCTGAGCGCTGCGTTTGGTGTTTTAGGTGCAAAGATGCATAATGCGTGAATGCCTCCTAAATCCGCGCATGTGGTGAACATTTTGCTGTGAAAACTGGTCGCACGACAACAGTTTTATGTACAAATGCTCCCAAATATATTTTGAGGTCGCATAGATAAAATTTCAGGCACATATGCGCCCAAAACGGTCGCAATTTCGAGCCCTGCAGAGTATTTTCTCAAAAGTCTTGGGAATCATCAATATGTTTTCTGGCAAAACTGAAATGAAGGGCCTTTATGTTCTTTTTGCTCAGCAGTGGTTTACTTCTTGGAATGTCTTGTCCAGTCTCTTTTTTATGGTGGAGTCATGAACACTCCCCTTTACTAAGGCAAGTGGGGCCTGCAACTCTTTGGATGTTGTTGTGGAATCTTTTGTGACCTCTTGGTGACCTCTTGGCCTACAGAGAGGAGGTGCACGCTCTGACGCAGTGGTGTCAGGAAAACCACCTCTCACTCAACATCAGCAAAACCAAGGAGCTGGTGGTGGATTTCAGGAGAGAGAAGAAAGAACACACTCCCATCGCCATCAACGGGACACCAGTGGAGAGAGTCAGCACTTTCAAGTTTCTTGGAGTACACATCGCTGAGGATCTGACATGGACTGCCCACACAGACGCAGTGCTGAGGAAGGCACAACAACGTCTCTTCTTCCTCAGGCGTCTCAGGAGGTTTGGAATGAGCCCCCACATCCTCCGCTCGTTCTACACCTGCACTGTGGAGAGCATCCTCACTGGCTGCATCACCACCTGGTACAGAAGCAGCACCAGCAGCAATCGCAAAGGTCTACATAGGATTGTGCGAACTGCTGGACGTGTAGTAGGAGGTGAGCTTCCCTCCCTCCAGGACATCTACACCAGGAGGTGCATGAGGAAAGCCAAGAGAATCATCAGCGACTCCAGCCACCCAAGCCATAGACTTTTCTATCTGCTACCCTCAGGCAGAAGGTTCCGCAGCATCCGGTCACGCACCAGCCGACTGAAGGAAAGTTTCTTCCCTCAGACTATCAGGCTGATGAACACTTAACACACCCCACACAAACTCTTCCATACCCCGCACTGCACACCGTCAAGATGTAGCATGCACTGCACTTTAACAAATCCATACTTAAAACAATACTGCCTACGTATCACTGTCAACATTGCCAATTTTACATTGTCTTGTTTTTTTGTGAGTATGTTGTTGTATACTGCACTGTCTGTATCCTGCACTGTCTGTATTTTTGCACTGTCTGTATTTTGCACTGTCTGTATTTGCACTGTCGTTGTATTTGCACTGTCTGTATTTTGCACTGTCGTTGTATTTACACTGTCTGTATTTTGCACTGTCTGGAGCCAGCACCTAAGCTTTTCACTCATCATAGCACACGTGCTGTTGATGATGTGACAATAAAAAGTGATTTGATTTGAGTGATTTGGATGAGTTGTGTGTATTTTTGTGTGTAATTTTGGTCAGTCGGCCACTCCTGGGAAGGTTCTACACAGTTTTCTTTTTTTTGCCATTTGCAGTATCGTATCGCTGTGGTTCGATGCAGTCCCAAAGCTTTAGAAATGGCTTTGTAACCTTGTCGAGATTGGTAGATCTAAATTATTTTCTTTCTTATTTATTTTTGAATTTCTTTGGATCTCTGCATGTCTAGCTCTTGAGAATCTTGTAGTCTACTTCACTTTGTCAGGCAGGTCCCATTTCAGTGATTGCGGAGGGATGGATGGATGGATGGATGGATGGATAGATTGATTGATTAATTAATTGATTGATTGATGGATTGATTGACTGATTCATTGTGAACAGGTGGCAGTAAATTAGGCTTGGATGTGGTTAGAGAACTGAACTCAGTTGTGATAAACCAAAGTTATTTTTTAACAAGGGGGGTGGGAGCAAACACTTTTTCACACATGTATTTTGTTGTCCTTCAGAAATAAAAACCCTGTTTGAGGACCTGAAACATTAAAGTGTGATAAACATGCAAAAAAATAAATAAATGAAAGAAACCAGCAAGCGGGCAAACATTTTTTCACAGCACTGTATTTTAAATTCCTAGTCTTTACAATGTTATCTAAAATAACCTAAATCCTACCATTTTTTTCAGTCTATGCTAAAACCTGAGCTTATATCCTACCCGTAATGTTTTGTTCTGGACATTTTTGTGGATCACCGTACAAACAACGCTTTCCTCCTGACCATCTGACCCCATTCAGCATCTATAATCCTTTCAGATGGACACGCACGTCAGAGTTAGCTATCAGAGCTGCTGGACCGAGGTGACTGCATTTTTCTGTGGACATGTGTCTCCTACCACTCGTCGTAATAAGGTAATTGTAAAACTATTGTTCCATAGCATTCTGAAGAATGATTTTCAGAAAACGGCAGCACGCTCCCCTGCTTTCACAAGGAAACGATGGCCACACACAAACACTTTGGAGGTTTTCCGAATGAAACGGACGACATTGCAGAGATGATGAAGGGCAGGATTTTTACACCATTTAGCAAGCCAACGTCGTAATCATAAAATAATGTGCTCCAGTGACCCAAATCTCAGGTTACTTTGTCAGAAACGTTGTACGCACACGCATACAAACATAAAATACATGCAGGAAAATCATATTCACGCTCGCCGCTGCCTCAGGCACAGAGTTTGTTGAATTATAGCCCTAACATGCAAACAAAAGAGGGCCAAATAAGATACATTTATTATTTCTCAATTAACCTGCGAGCCATGAAAAAATCCAGAGACAGCAGAAAACAGCATGCTGGTGGAATTCACATGGGAAAAGCTTGGAAGTTTCCAAATTTAGGGAATGATTCTCCAATGTCCTTTTTTAGAGCCTCTGGCTAGGTGGCTTCAGTGTTATGACCTACTTTTCCCCATTCCTATAGTGGACTACAAATTAAAAGAGCTTAAACAAGAAGTGCAGAGCAATGCTGGCTTTTATCGCTTCTTCACTGCCAAATCTAGAATAGTTTTTTTGTGTGTATTGCTAGGATAGAAATCAAAGCAATTACACAATATGTGATGCATTGCAGTCACTTTAATGTAATTTGAAAGGGCATCAGGCACAGCAGGAAACCAGTTTACAAACAACAGCAATAGGAATATGACAAAAGACACTAACGTTCTTTATGAACAGCTTATCAGCAAGAACAATCAAAGATTAAGTTTTTATGTATAGTATAGTTATTTCAGTTATGTTTATGTAGTTTAGTAAGCCATAATTTGTTTTAGTAATTACGCTATGCTATTTTAAAGATTGCTTTCTTTATTTATTCTTATTTTAGTTTGTTTTGGTTTGAGTTTTAAGTTAAAGGTGCAGTAGGTGATTGTCTTCAGAAACATTTTTTGTTGTGCTGGTTGAAAGTCTCTTCACATTCCAATAGTAATGATTAAAGTAAATGATCTAAATGTATATGTATTTTTATATTCTGAGTAGGGCTAGACGATATGGCAAAAATCTATATCATTCGGTCGATACAATATAATTCCGATATCGATATGGACAATATTACACAGGAAAAAACTGCCAAGAACGCACACAATGGATGTCTGTACGTATAAATGTCTACAAACTGAATTTGCAAAGTCTATAATAACTCCAGGGTAAATAAACTTTGTTCACTTTTTATTTATATTTAGCCTTTACAAAAAAGAATTGTGAAATAAACTGTCAAATAAATAAAACTCTCAGACTTAACTCAGCAGACTTAGCTTAGCTTATTTATTTAAATATATATATATATATATATATATATATATATATATATATATATATATATATATATATATATATATATATATATATATATATATATAATTAGACATAGTTCGTGGGGGTTAGCTTGACCAACGTGATGAGCAGAAACTTTTATCAGCGTTTTTTTTTTTTTTTGTATATGCTGAATATTTAACAATCAAGATAATACCAAAATTTTACAATTACGACATCCACATCGTAATAATAATAATTATAATAATAAAAAAAAAAATCAAAGAGTATAAAATCAATATTTGCAATAGAAAAGAGTTGTTTGAGTATATCCATAGTTCTGGTTGCTTTTCATCTTGAACATCCTTTAAGGGTTCTTTCTGTATATTTATATTTGTGTATGTAATTACCTAATTAATTTAAAAGGTTTACCATTAAATAGTTCTTATATATTTTATATAGTTTATTTATATAGACTAATATTTTATAACACATTTTCATTATTTAACAGATTCAATACCTCTATTAATCAGCTTTGCAATAACCTGATTCCTGATAAATTTGTTTGTGAATTTTATTTTGTACAGTATATGCCAGCATACAGCGAGTTTATGTGTATGTGAGTGTTAATTTGGGCATTTATGCGACGATAGAGTACGTTCAAGAATTGAGTTTATATGTATGTGCGTGTGTATATGGGTATATGCATGCATCAAGTTTACATGTATATGAGCAAGTTTCATACATGTTTTGAACATTCAATAGTATAGGTTTATATGCGAGTGATTTATAAGTGTATATGCACGTGTTGATAAGCGAAGTTTGATTTAAATCCTACACGGGGTCTCATACGCATCTGTGTTTGCTTCATTGCCTACTCTTCTGACACCGCTGGTTTCGGTGTCAGGGAGGTGGATGGTGGTGATGGTGAGGTGACAGGTTGGCTTAAACTTTTATGATGCCTCATCTTCTGACTCTCAGTATGTTTTATCAGGAGTAACTGCTTCAAATGATGGAACAGATTTGATGTGTTCCCGCTGCTACTCTGCACCACTCTCCGGTGCAAGTTTATCGGAACTTAATAAGCCAACCCACTTCCACACCACTGCATTAGTCTTTCTTCTCTTATATCAACTATTTCGTCTGCATTCTTACTTGTGAAAGCTTGTTCATTCACATCTGCATTCAGGGCACTCATTTTGTAGCTAAAACTCTCGTGTCTGTGATGTACCTCATCACGCAGGTGACATCACGCTCTTTCTGACGGCTGAGCACTGAAAGTCATTCAGTGACAAGTGATACAATGTACAAGATCTTATGTATATAATAAAATATATATATATATGCAAATTTATATATCGAAATACCGAAAATGGGTTTAAAAATCATATCACCGTTATTGAAAAGAAATCTATCGCAATATATATTGATATCGAATTATTGTCTAGCCCTAATTCTGGGTAAGGCATAAGACTAAAAAAAGTTAATCCAATTAAATATTATAGGACCGGCAAATACCTCAATTATGACAGGCATCTCAAACTGTCTGTCAACAAATTTAAATTTGAAATTTAAATTAGTCACTTGCGCGTACACGCGAAGCATAGATCTTCAGCTGACAGAGAGACATCAACCAGAACTTCATTCTGAAAGACCAACGTGGCCTTGTATCCATGAAAAAACGATTGTTTTTGAAAGGGCCAAAAATGCAGAATCAAAACTTTTCTAAACCCTGAATCAATATCGGAATTACTTTTGTACACTGGAGGGAAATGACGTTATGCAGTTTAAAACAACGGTAAGAAGGATGACACCAAGACTGGAGTATTACTTTTGGCCGGATTGTTTTAAAACTATTTTAGCCACGCAAAGCTGTTTATGAATGGGTTTATATGCACGGAAGTGTTGTTCAGCCACTGAAAATATCCGGCAAAAGGTTGGCTATTTCCAAGTTCATAGAGTACCTTTTACAGCATCCATAATATAGTCGGTTAAATAGACCTGAGCATTCGTTTAGTTGTTCAAGTGTAAAAGGAGATGAAAACAAGCGATGTACAAGGATCAGCGAGCACATGAGAAAACATGAGAGGATATTTGTGTTTTTAGCACTGCTTTTTTCTGATCTAATTTTTATTTAGTTTAATAACAAAACATAAGTAAATGTGCTCTTCCGCCTAACCAGTTTTACTGAGGTGAAGTTTGATTTATATTTACACATTCGATCATTTTTGAACAGTGACAGCCTGTAACACAGTTTTGGGTAAATATAATTCCTGCACCCGCTGGCCTGTCAACAACTACACTTGATAAAGTGCGTGTCTAACTGGTGAATGACGTGATCTAGTGTTACATCAAATTGGTGCGCGTTTGCGCGTTCTTGACTTAAGGAAGCATGGCTTTGGACGGCAGGGGAGGGATGTAAAATTTCTAAGCTATTATGCTAATGCTAGCATTCTGGGAGACCACCTACTGCACCTTTAATCAAAAATTTGTGAATTTGAATGTAGAATTTTTGTTCAAGTATACAGTAGATTTAGTCATTTTAATGCATCCTTTTGTCACTTTTTTACTTTGTCAATAAACAGTTCAATACTTTTTACACATTATTTCAGTTATGTTTATTTGGTTTAGTAAGCCATAATACTTTCTCTTTTAATTTTAGTTTTAGTATCTAAGTTATTTTATTTTTAAGACTGTTTTCTTAATTTATTATTATTTTAGTTTGTTTTGTTTTAAGTCAAGTTAAACTAAATTTGTGAATTTGAATGTAGAATATTTGTTCAAATATACAGTAGATTTAGTCATTTTAAAGCATGTTTTTGTCACTTTTAATACTTTATTAATAAACAACTCAAATAATGTGTAAAAGGTATTGAATTATGTTTATTTAGTTTAGTAATTTCTCTTTTCATTTTAGTTTTAGTATCCAAGTTATTATATTTTTAAGATTGTTTTCTTTATCCTTATTTTAGTTTGTTTTGGTTTTAGTTTTAAGTTAAAGTAAATTTGTGAATTTGAATTTAGATTTTTAGTTCAAATATACAGTAGATTTAGTCATTTAATGCATATTTGTTACTTTTATTACTTATCAATTAAAAAAATCAGTACTTTATACATTATTCCAGTTATTGTTTGTTTAGTTTAGTCAGCCATAATACTTTCTCTTTGAATTTTAGCTTTAGTAGTCATGTTCTTTTTAATATGTTTTTTTATTTTTTTTATTCTTGTTTTAGTTTGTTTTGGTTTTAGTTAAGTTAAACTAAATTTGTGAATTTGAATTTAGATTTTTAGTTCAAATATACAGTAGATGTAGCCATTTTGGTGCATCTTTTTGTCACTTTTATTACTTTATAAATAAACAGTTACACATTATTTCAGTTATATTTTGTTTGGTTTAGTAAGTCATAATACCTTATCTTTTTATTTTAGTACATAAGTTATGGTATTTTTAAGATTGTTTTCTTTATTCTTATTTTAGTTTGTTTTGGTTTGAGTTTAGGTTAAACTAAATTCGGGAATTTAAATGTAGAATTTTTGTTCAAATATACAGTAGATTTAGTCATTTTATTGCATCCTTTTGTCACTTATTACTTTATCAATAAACAATTCAATACTTTTTATACATTATTTCAGTTATGTTTATTTGGTTTAGTAAGTCATAAAACTATCTCTTTTTATTTTAGCTTTAGTAATTAAGTTGTCATTTTTAGGATTATGTTTTTTTATTTATTCTTATTTTCGTTTCTTTTGGTTTTAGTTTCAAGTTAAACTCAACTTGTGAATTTAAAAAAAAAAATTTGTTTAAATATACAGTAGATTTAGTCATTTTAATGTCTCTTATTACTTTTCTTTTTTGATTTCATGCTTTTAGTTAACATTTATTTTATTTCTGCCTTTTTTTTTTCTTTTTTTTTTTTACAAAGTATGAGTTTGATCAGATTTCTGTGTAACATTTTATCTGTTTTAAAATGTAATATTTATGTTGTCTGTAATCTTAATAAAAGTTTTATCAGATTTCTGTGTAAAAATTATTATTTTTATTAAGAGTTTGTTCAAAAGTGCTGGTTTAGATCATTTGTGAAATATCATAATAAAAAAATGAAACAAACTCCAAACACGTTGTAATGCAATTTGTATTTATATAGCGCATTTATTGTGTATGGCTAAACACCCAAAGCGCTTTACAAACATGAGGGGGGTCTCTCCACACCACCACGAGTGTGCAGCATCCACTTGGATGATGCGACGGCAGCCACAGGACAACGGCGTCAGTGCTCTCATTACACACCAGCAATTGGTGGAGCGGAGAGACAATGATAGAGCCAATTCAGTGGATGGAGATGATTGGGAAGCCATGATGGGTAAGGGCCGATGGAGGGTCTTTGACCAGGACACCGGGGTTACACCCCTACTCTTTACCAGAAGTACCATGGGATTTTAATGACCACAGAGAGTCGGGACCTCGGTTTAACATTCATCTGAAAGACGGCGCTCACTGACAGTATAGTGTCCTCTTCACTATACTGGGGCATTAGGACTCACACAGACGACAGGTTAAGTGCCCCCTGCTGGCCTCACTAACACCACTTCCAACAGCAACCTAGTTTTCTCATGTGATCTCCCATCCAGGTACTGAGCAGGCTCAGCCCTGCTTAGTGTGCTTAGTGCTTCAGTGAGTAACCGGTCTTGGGCTGCAGGGTGATATGGCTGTGGCCATATAGTAAAATTCTACTATACTTTCAGCCGAGATGCCCCAAATTTCCCGATGGAAGGAAGGAATATACTACAACCACAGAACCAAAAACATGTAAAAACACAACTTATAAAACTTCTGTTTACTACAGACACTAAATCGGGGGGAAAATTAAACGCTTTTTTTTGCAAGTGATAAAACAGATCAGATAAACAATAATTCTATTTTTTTAAAAGTATCAAAAATGAATGTAATATTCAATCTCATTTAATAAAAGTTTGTTCAAAAGTGCTGGTTCAGATTTTTTGTGAAATATCTTTTAAAAAACTTAAAACAAATTTCAACCACATTCAGTAACATTCTACATTTCTTTCAGCCAAGATAAATTGATGTGCAAATGAACGTGTATCTATTATAACTTCACATTCATCATCAGTCATGTCTAATTAAATGAGGAGTGATGTTTGGCTTCTAAAATGTGCATGAAAGTTATGCCATCATGAATTATGGCCGCAATATATCAAGTATCAATCAACAATACATCTCAGCTTTTTCATCTGCCAACACCTGAGCAGGTTTTGAAGAGGAAAATGACTGGGCAGAAAAGAAATTCGCTGACGCATTCGCTTCCTTTATGCCTGATTTTGGGAAAAACCAACTGCAATTGCTGTGAATGCAGAGCTTTAAGCTGTAATAAGGCAAAGCTGGCCATTATGCTTCAATGAGCAGTGCATTTTGTTGCTAAATATTGTATATTTAATGCATTTTTCTTCTCTTGGGGAAGCATTTTAACACATTTGTATATTAATAATCATCCACTCACCATCCATTCTGAAATGATGATGTCCACTTTCTCTACAGGAAGGTCAATTTCCTCGATCCGGCCCTTGATCAGTGTGATGGTGTCCTCAAGATTATTTGATCTAGACATATAGATTCACATACATATTAAAACAGCAACATCAGACATTAGTATAGTCATTAGCACTTTACAATAAGCTTGCATTTGATATAAATAGCTAGCATGTACGAACTGTGCACAGTCAATTTAAAGCGTCTAATCATTTCATATCAACGTCATTAAAATCATATATTCTACCTGGTAATGTCATTCAATAAACATAATTGTATCTTTAACAAATAAACAAAGTTTACACATAATCTGGGCGACACGGTGGCTCAGTAGTTAGCACTGTCGCCTCCCAGCAAGAAGGTCGCTGGTTCGAGCCTCGACTGGGGCAGTTGGCATTTCTGTGTGGAGTTTGCATGTTCTCCCCGTGTTCGCGTCGGTTTCCTCCGGGTGCTCCGGTTTCCCCCACAGTCCAAAGACATGCGCTATTGGTAAACTGAATAAACTACATTGGCCGTAGTGCATCTACTGTGTAAAACATATGCTGGATAATTTGCCGGTTCATTCCGCTGTGGCGACCCCTGATGAATAAAGGGACTAAGTCGAAAAGAAAATGAATAATTATACATAATAAGACAACTAAATTGGTTATTAGTTAAATTTAGGTGGTTAACATTCCATGGTGGTGACCCTGGATAAAGAAAGGAATAAGCTGAAGGAATGTGTAAAGAGTTATTGATTAAATTAACAAAATTAAGTTAAATTAAATAGTTCAGCACTGCTTCACAGTTTTGTAGTAACCCAATTTTCCATGAACAAATATTAAAAAATATTTTTAACATTTAATTGCTAAATTAAGACTAATTAATAGTACCTTATGGTAAAGTATCACTAATTAAATTAACAAAAATTATTTAATAGTTACTTGATTGTTAAACTTGTGCAAAATTAAAAACAATTTCCAAAATTATATTCGATTAACAGAAATTAAAGATATATATTTGTTGCAAGCATTCCAAAACAAAACAAAAACAAAAACCAAAAGCAAAGCAAAGCATAATACAAGCAAAACATAACCTACAACGTACAAACTGCTGAATCAATGCTACAAGAACTCAACAATGCTAGTGCAAATGTCGACCTGTGAATCAACAGGAACAAGACCCAGGCGAAGAACAGTAGCTGCGCCAATGGAACAATCATGTTAGAACGCCAAATCATTGATTTTGTCAACAAATATGTCTACCTGGGCCAACAAGTCACCAATGACCATTAAAATCAAAGGTTGTACCTGCTAATGGCATTCAATGAACATAATTGCATCTTTAACTAAAATGAACAAAGTTTACACACATTCTGACAAATAAAATGGTTATTAGGTACATTTAGGCGGTTAACATTTCATGATGGCAACCCCTGATAAATTAAACAGTTCAGCACTGGTTAGTAACACAATTTTCCATGAACAAATATACAAATGTTAAAAAATAATTTAAACATTTTATTGCTAAATTACAACTAATTAATATTAACTTATGATAAAGTATCACTAACTAAACGAACAAAAAATCTTTAATACTTACGTGATTGTTAAACTTATACACATTTAAATGCAATTTCCAAAATTATATTTGATTAACAGAAATTTAAGTTACATATCTGTTGCAGTAACTTCCAAAACAAAACAAACAAAAACAAAAGCCAAAGCAAAGCAAAGCAAAACAAAGCAAACCCACAAAAAAGTAAATTAAATAGTTATAATTAACTAATAGGAACATTTTGTAAAGGGCTTCCAATTAAATAAACTGAACTGAAATTAAAAAAAAAATAATGGAAAGATGAAAGGAAGGAATACTGCAAACACAGAACCAAAAACATGTGAAAACACAAATTATAAAACTATTTACTTTCCACTAAACTGGGGGGAATTTTTTTGCAAGTAATAAAACAAATACAATAAACAAAAATTCTATTAAAAAAAAAAAAACCAAAATTGAAATAAAAAAAATTTAATTTAATATTTTAATTTTAATTTAATAACCTAAATTGCAAAAGTGCACGTGACTAGTTTTAAAGACCTCGTCTGACTGATACAATGAATGTTAATTACTCTAATTACCCTGGGAGTCAATATCCCTCAAAGAGCGGCTGCTAATTAATCCAAATTACCCACACAGCAGTGAAAACTCACTACGACAACAACACCACTAAACCGTCCCGATCTGACAGCGCCTCCTCCATGACCTCTGGCACCGAGGGTCAGCAAACTACCGACACACACACATATACACACACACACACTCCTCCTTATTTAAATGATCGCTCCCTTTCTGACCGGTAACCCTGAGCATCAATCTCTCTAAATACTCCATTATCATGACAGCTAATGTTACTAGGGACAGAGTCATTACTCAAGGCTGCGCTGTGCATTTCTGCCCAACCGATCCTTATCGGAGCACCTCCGCGCTATCACACTTTTCCAGAGTCCCATTGTAGCGCTCGCTCCATCCGACGAGCCAAACACTAATCTCATTACTGGGTTAATTTAGAGGACAATGTCAGCGACGCGGGAGGAACGGGAAAAGGAGGAGGAGGAGGAGAGAGGGATTTGGGACAGTTTAATACTTCCCTTTGTCCGGTTTAGGGAATATGATCCAAGGATATTGATCCTCTGGGACTGGTGATTGGATTTAAGATGTGAGGTGATGATGATAGACTGGATTAGCTAGTAAATGAACAGCATGATTGGTGTTAAACAGTGTAATCTGGGGAGTAATGTGGACATCATTTGGGATTATATGGATTTACGCTGCTGAAATGTTAATAAAGATGCGAATGGAACAAAGTCAGGGTTTTATTTCATAGAATGCAAGGATCTGATTCTGGATTATTGTTCCATTAGTGTCTTATTTAGAATTTGCAAGAATATATATCTAATTAGGGTGTCACAGTTGGTAGCACGATCACCTCATAGCAAGAAGGCTGCTGGTTGGTATTTCTGTGCGGAGTTTGCATGTTCTCCCCGTGTTGGCGTAGGTTTCCCGCACAAGTCTAAAGACATGCAGTATAGATGAATTGGGCAAGCTAAATCGTCCTTAGTGTACAGGGAGTGCAGAATTATTAGGCAAATGAGTATTTTGACCACATCATCCTCTTTATGCATGTTGTCTTACTCCAAGCTGTATAGGCTCGAAAGCCTACTACCAATTAAGCATATTAGGTGATGTGCATCTCTGTAATGAGAAGGGGTGTGGTCTAATGACATCAACACCCTATATCAGGTGTGCATAATTATTAGGCAACTTCCTTTCCTTTGGCAAAATGGGTCAAAAGAAGGACTTGACAGGCTCCGAAAAGTCAAAAATAGTGAGATATCTTGCAGAGGGATGCAGCACTCTTAAAATTGCCAAGCTTCTGAAGCGTGATCATCGAACAATCAAGCGTTTCATTCAAAATAGTCAACAGGGTCGCAAGCGTGTGGAAAAACCAAACCAAAAACAGAGGCGCAAAATAACTGCCCATGAACTGAGAAAAGTCAAGCGTGCAGCTGCCAAGATGCCACTTGCCACCAGTTTTGCCATATTTCAGAGCTGCAACATCACTGGAGTGCCCAAAAGCACAAGGTGTGCAATACTCAGAGACATGGCCAAGGTAAAAAAGGCTGAAAAACGACCACCACTGAACAAGACACACAAGCTGAAACGTCAAGACTGGGACAAGAAATATCTCAAGACTAATTTTTCTAAGGTTTTATGGACTGATGAAAGGAGAGTGAGTCTTGATGGGCCCGTGGTTGTATCGGTAAAGGACAGAGAGCTCCAGTCTGACTCAGACGCCAGCAAGGTGGAGTACTGGTTTGTGCTAGTATCATCAAAGATGAGCTTGTGGGGCCTTTTCGGGTTGAGGATGGAGTCAAGCTCAACTCCCAGTCCTACTGCCAGTTTCTGGAAGACACCTTCAAGCAGTGGTACAGGAAGAAGTCTGCATCCTTCAAGAAAAACATGATTTTCATGCAGGACAATAATCCATCACACGCGTCCAAGTACTCCACAGCGTGGCTGGCAAAAAAGGGTCTAAAAGAAGAAAAACAATTGACATGCATGGCCTCCTTGTTCACCTGAACTGAACCCCATATAGAACCTGTGGTCCATCATCAAATGTGAGATTTACAAGGAGGGAAAACAGTACACCTCTCTGAACAGTGTCTGGGAGGCTGTGGTTGCTGCTGCACGCAATGTTGAATGTGAACAGATCAAAACACTGACAGAATCCATGGATGGCAGGCTTTTGAATGTCCTTGCAAAGAAAGGTGGCTATATTGGTTACTGATTTGTTTTTGTTTTGTTTTTGAATGTCAGAAATGTATATTTGTGAATGTTGAGATGTTATATTGGTTTCACTGGTGAAAATAAATAATTGAAATGGGTATATATTAGTTTTTTGTTAAGTTGCCTAATAATTATGCACAGTAATAGTCACCTGCACACACAGATATCCTCCTAAAATAGCTAAAACTAAAAACAAACTAAAAACTACTTCCAAAAATATTCAGCTTTGATATTAATGAGTTTTTTGGGTTCATTGAGAACATGGTTGTTGTTCAATAATAAAATGAATCCTAAAAAATACAACTTGCCTAATAATTCTGCACTCCCTGTATGTGTGTGAATGTGAGAGTGTATAGATGTTTCCCAGTACTGGGTTGCAGCTGGAAGGCCATCTGCTGCATAAAACATATGCTGGATAAATTTGCGGTTCACTGCACTGTGGCAACCCCGGATTAATAAAGGAAGTAAGCCAAAAAGAAAATGAATGAATGAATATTTCTAATTAGGAACTTTTTAATGGAGCAGCATGGTGGCTCAGTGGTTAGCACTGTCACCTCACACCAAGAAGATCTCTGGCTCGAGTCCCGGCTGTGCCAGTTGGCGTCTCTGTGTGGAGTTTGCATGTTCTCCCCATGTTTTGGGTAACCAAAATTGGCCGTAGTGTATTTGTGTGTGTGTGAATGTAATGGGTTGCGGCTGGAAGGGCATCCTCTGCGTAAAATGCTGGAATAGTTGGTGGTTCGTTCCACTGTGGCGACCCCTCATAAATAAGGGACTAAGTCGAAGGAAACTGAATGAATGAACTTTTTAAAGGCCAAATACATTTAGGACCACATCTCTCAACATAAGCATTTAGTATATTATTAGTCATGAAGGGATTTACATAAGACATTTTTATTAAAATATTATTCATATACATAAACATATTACATAATCAGCATAAATAAATACACCCTCTTTATATAGCCAATCTATTATGGTGCATTTGAACAAAACTGTTTTATTAAATGGCTATAGTCTTTAAAATAAGTTTAAATACATTGAAGCCTATTTACTAAATATATAAACAAGCAGTTAAAATTGTGGACTTAAAGCCTATGCGATGGCATCATTGTGAAGTTTTATGTAAACATAACCTTTTTAGTTTTGATAGTTTTTATTAAATTTAATTATCTTAAATTGGTTTTTAAATGTTTAAATAATCATGCTCCAATGCTGTTTTCTGATCTAATCAGTAGGCATCAAACCTCTCACAGAGTCAAACGGGCAACTGCTAATGGTGACTGTCTAGTGCCAAAGTGTAAGACCTCATTTGGTCAATCTGTTTTCTCTGTAAAGGGAGCCAAACTGTGGAATGATTTACCTGTTAGCCTAAAATTAGAAAATAATATAAATATATTTAACAGTCATCTTAAAAAGTGGTTAAAACAAAACAGCAGTGTTCGCTATTAGTTTGTTGGATCATGTCACCTTTGCTTTTGCCTTCAGTATATTTATGTAAAGAATTATAATGTTGTGTATATGTATCTACTTATTTTCATTTTGTCAATTTTATCAAGCCTCCTGTGGACAGGGGTTGAGAATTAGCAAGTTTGCTAAAACACTTAAACAAATGCATTTGGTTGTCCAGTGTAATTCTGATGTCCATGTCAAATAAATAAATAAAATAAAGAAAGAAACAAAAAAAGAAACAAAAAAAAATTGCAATAGCAACATCTGAATCGATGGATAGCGGCCACATTCAATTCGCATTCAATTGATGGATAGAACCAAATTCAATTTGCTGAGGACATCATCCTGTTCACCTACAATATACAAACTGCTGAGTCAATGCTACAAGAAGAACTCAACAACACTAGTGCAAAAGTCGACCTGTGAATCAACAAAAAAAAAGACCCAGGCGAAGAAGGACTGTAGCTGCGCCAATGGAAACACCAAACTATCGATTTTGTCGACAAATATGTCTACCTGGGCCAACAAGTCACCAATGACCACAAAATCAACAATGAGATCCACAGACGACACAGCACAGCATGGAGTCAAAAACATACAAGTCCTCCTCAAAACAAAAGTTGTCAAAGCCCGCACTCAACTCTTTAACTCTACCGTTCTAGCTGCACTTAACTACGACTGTGAAATGTAGACAATGAGTGGAACAGAAGAGAAGATGCTGCAGAGAACATAGACAGCGATGGAGAAGCAAATCCTGAAGATCCGACACAGGCCCCGTTTTCACTGATACGTTTTAGTTTTAAAACGGCGTTTTAGAATGAAAACGATCCACGTTCCCACTGGCGTTTCATCTAGCGTTTCTGAAAAGATCTCAGTCCACACTACACCACTGAAAATGCACATCACGTGACCACACACACACACACTCTGTCCTGCACTGCCGCGTATGCGGACGTCTGAGCTCCAGGCAGTCAGCAGGTGCTTTGAGCACATCTACCCTGGTGAGAGCAGTGCACGTCGGACAGTTCATCAAGGATATACTGCTTCATCTCATCTCACTATAATTGTTAAACGTGATATTTAAGTCATCTTGTCTATATCTAACGACATATTCCCCGTATTTGGTCTTTTAAATCTATTACTTGTTCTCAGGTAACGTGTTTTGGCTGAGCGCAAAGATAAGTTAATATATTAATTTATGTAACCATGTACACTGATTCTGCACATTGGCTGGTTGCTTGCCTTTATTTCTTACATTGTGTAAACTTATTGTACGTTTTACTTTTATAATGACCATTGTTGATTATTAAAATTTTTATTCAACAAAAGACACAGGGTATGTTTTTTTCAATGAAAATAAAAGGAGGATGTTATGTTATAGGCTCCGTTTTGTTATAAATATGCATACAGTGAAGAGC
This sequence comes from Danio kyathit, assembly GCA_903798195.1. NCBI lineage: Eukaryota > Metazoa > Chordata > Actinopteri > Cypriniformes > Danionidae > Danio > Danio kyathit. Next base: position 20,781,477 of record LR812525.1, on the reverse strand, counting down.
ACGGTCATATAAATATGAAGCTACACGAGGCCTCAACACTTTTGGTGTCTGTTAAGTTGATAATATCGAAATAAAAATAGACAGCTCCTTATATCATGTTTTTATTTTATTGTTAAGAAAGTAAAGCAACATAGCCAGGGTTATGTGAATGAGGTTATAAAGTACACTGCTCCCTTTGAAAGATTTACCCGATGTGTCCTCAGAAGTTTTACCATATCAAACTTGCAAAATCTGAACTTAGAAGGAAAGGATGCAAGACCGAGCTTTGTGTACTTAATATTGAGAAAAGCCCCAATCAGATAGGCGAATGTTTTCAGCCATGGTTACGGAAGGCGTAACCGTAGCAGAAGTTATGCATTTAAAAACTAAAACGTATTAGTGTAAACAGGGCCTCAGAGACAAGGTTTGAAATGAGCACATTTGACAGCAAATAGAGTTCAAGGACACCTATAAAAAATGAAAGAGCGGAAGCTAGACATGTGACACGACAAGACAAATAAACTCAAAAAAAATATTTTGCTGCTTGTTCAAACTACTTATGTAAAATGAGCTTAAACAACACAAATTTTGAGATTTGTTTTTAGGACACCTTAATTGTTTTATGTTCAATCCACTTAAATTTGTGTCGATTTTTGTTGGGACAACCTAAATGAATTGTGTGGAACCCTGCATTTTTTTTTTTTTAACAGTAAACTGTTGGACGACTCGGGCGACGCGGTGTCACAGTAGGTAGTGCTGTTGCCTCACAGCAAGAAGGTCGCTGGTTCGAGCCTCGGCTGGGTCAGTTGGCGTTTCTGTGTAGAGTTTGCATGTTCTCCCCGCGTTCGTGTGGGTTTCCTCAGGGTGCTCCAGTTTTCCCCACAGTCCAAAGACATGCAGTATAGGGTAATTGGGTAAGCTAAATTGTCCGTATGTATGAGTGTGAATGATTGTGTATGGATGTTTCCTAGAGATGGGTTGCAGCTGGAAGGGCATCCGCTGCGTAAAACATGTGCTAGATAAGTTGGCGGTTCATTCTGCTGTGGCGACCCCTGAATAATAAAGGGAGTAAGCCGAAAAGAAAATGAATGAATGAATGTTGGACGACTCAAACAACATTCTGGTGGCCCTAATCGTGAGAACTCTACAGAATAAATAGTGAACTCTGCAGAAGCCATCTGAAGGACCTGCTGCTCCACAACAGCATATGAACTGGTTCTTCATATATCAAATTACAATTAAATTTTATATTTATGTTTATCTTGATTTTTTCCTTTTAATAAAATTTTATTTACTATTTTTCCCCAACATATTAATTTGGGTGTACTCATTTTTGCACTGTGAGGTTTTTTTTTTTGTTAGATTAGTTCCAGTTTTGGCTTTGATACTGACTAATCTAATGTATATGCACAAATATATTATTGTCAAGCATCCTATAGAAAATATTCCTTTAAAAGACATCTATTTCAAGTAAAAGGGTTTATTCATCAGTTCAACTCCCTTCAACACTTTTTGTACCAGGGAAATTAGGAGTACAATGTTAGCGATAATAATCAATAATTAGAGGACAATGTCAGTGATGCAGGAGAAACAGGAGGGATTTGGGACAGTTTAATCCTACATTTTCACACGGTTGAGAGATATTGATCTTTCGGATTTAATTATTGATTTTAAGAGGTTAGGTGATGATGATAGACTGGATTAGCTAGTAACTTACCAGCATGATAGTTGTTAAACAATGTAATCTGGGAAGCAATGTAGTAGTTGATGGAGCTTATGTGGATTTATTAGGCTCCTAAAACATTAACAAAGATTCTTATGAAACAAAATCAGGGTTTTATTTAACAGAATGAAAGGATTTGGTGCTAAATATGACACCAAATGAAAAATAATCTAGATCAAAGATTATTTTATACAAGAAGATCATTATAATGAAGAACTTTATTTTAGAACTTCAGTGTTTGATATGCAAAAGCAATTATGATCCAGTAATCTAAAATGTTTAGTACATTAATTGTTATGAAAGAATTTTTTTAGGCCAAGGAGAGTGTTAGCGATGCAGGAGAAACAGGAGGGATTTGGGACAGCTTAATCCTACACTTTCCCACAGATCAAAGATATTGACCTTTTGGGATTAATGATTGAATTTAAGTGGTGAGGTGATGATGATAGACTGGATCAGCTAGTAAATGACCAGCATGATTGGTGTTAAACAGTATAATCCGGGGGATAAGTGTATAAGATTGTGGGGATTATGTGGGATTATATGGATTTCTGTAAATGCTTTTAAAGTGTTACTAAAGACACACTGTATTTCACTGAATACAGTGAAGATCTGATTAAATAAAATATTAGAAGACTAATACATTTTCCAATTGTTAAAGTAACCAATAACTTGGTATGGTTAGAACTATTAGTTATTTCTTGTTATTTGAATCTTATTCAACTGCAGTGTTTTTCCACACTGAAAACAATGTATTATAGCAATTTCTGAGAGAACATTTTAATAAACAAATAATCTAAATGTAAAACTTTCACTGCTGAAACTTGAAAACCAAATTGAAGTTGGTTTTAAATGCAAAAAAAAACCTTTTGAAGCAATATCCAAAAATATCCAAAGCTGTTTCCTTTCTGTGTTATATAATGGAGATTTAGTTATATGCATGCAAACCTGTCGTTATTAAAAAAGTTGGACAGTATGCATCATGCTGCAATATGATTTGTGATGAATACATCTTCACGTACCCATCATTGTACTTTGTACAAAATGGTTGGTTGGTTTTCCCTGTGCCAAAGGAGAAAAATGCATATGCTTCTATTTACCGCTAGGGCATAATTGGGTAAAATGCCATCTTATATTTGTAACCTTTTGTCAATTTTTACTTGTAGCTATAGTACATGAAATTCTTATAAATTACACCTAGAGTATGTACGGAGTTTGGTAAACAGCGTTTCCTCCTTTGGCCCTACATTATGGAATGAAATGCAGAGCATTATCATGTTAGAAACAATTCCATATCTAAATATTTTTTTAAATCTTTTGATGTTTTTTCTGGAAGAATCCTGTGAATGTTTTGTGTACATTTTAATACGTGATATTTTATGTGTGTCTAATTTTGCATCTAAAACTTATTGTGAGGCCATTTTGGCCAGGACCCCCCGGTAGAAGAAATGCATATCTTTTCAATGGGAAATTACTGGTAAAATAAAGGATAAATAATTTTTTTTTTTTTTTTTTAAACATTATAAAAAAAAATCATAAACAATGTAGTAAACAGTTTTCTTCTTTTTTTTTCTTTCTTTTTTTTGTTTTTTCCTGTTACTGTTGTTAAAATTCTTGTCTATGTGATTGCTTGTGATTTCCCTTACTTTTACTCTTTTTAAAGAGAAGATTTACTCATCCTCGACTTGCTCAAAACCCATTTGAGTTTCTTTCTTCCATTGAAAACAAGAGATGAACCAAAAAATGTTGGAAATTGAAGTTAAATGGATTTGAAGACTACTTGAGGATGAGTAAATAGTAAGTAAATCTTCATTATTGGTTGACCTTTAAGTGCTTGCTTAAAGGTAGAGTTCACCCAAAATGTAAAGTGTACTCACTATTAACTATTTACTTTTGTGTCTTCTTTTGAGTAAATGAAAGAATTATCATTTTTGGGTGAACTATCCCTTTCATTATTCAATGTAAAACTAAAAATCTACAAAGACGACTCCATTCTACACTGTAAAAATATCCGTAAAGCAGTTTTCCGTATTTTGTGATTCATGTTTTTATTTAATTCCCTATTTATTTATGCTTTTGAATTGCATTATGGGACCTTGATCTTTCTTCCAACAAATTTTAACCTTGAAAAGTTTGAAAAAAGTCACTTTTATGTAAATTTTTGATAGTTTAAAGTGATATATTATTCAATTCAATTCATTTTTATTTCTATAGCCCTTTTACAATGTAGATTGTGTCAAAGCAGCTTAACATGGAAGGTCTAGTAAATTGAAGTTCAGTGTGGTTTAAATTTCACTGCTGAAAGTCCAAACACTGAAGAGCAAATCCATGGATGTGCAGCTCCACAAGTCTCAAACCAAGCAAGCCAGTAGAGAGAGCAGCGAGGAACAAACTTCACCAATTGACGAAAGTGAAGGAAAAAACCTTGAGAGAAACCAGGTTCAGTTGGGCATGACATTTCTCCTCTGGCCAAACTTCTTGTGAAGAGCTGCAGTCTAGGCGCCGGAGGCTGAAGAACACTAGACGTCCATCATGTCATTGTCTGGGTTGATGTGGTATTGACCTTACTCTGCGCATACGAGCGGGCAGAGCCATTTGAATCTCTTTGGCTTGAGACTTCCGGTCGCATTCACTTCCATTCATTTTTAGACGTTATGCAGCTTGATGTTGCAAACTGATATTTTCTTATTATATTATTCTGCTTTGTCAGTATAGTCATGGACATAAGTGTTTGTAGAGCAGGTAGTTTGACTGTTTTCAGCCATTTATTATTCCTAGTCATTTCTGCATTTTAGAATAAGGTCAATATTACGTTACAAAAACCTTGTAATAAACTACCAGTGCATTTTCTGTTATTTTACAGACTTATTTCTTTACATATTATTTATTATATATTATCCAAAACTACTAAAATGTCAATTAAAGTCACTTTGTTAAATTGTAGAATTACATTTTCAACATCAAAAGTCAACAGAGCAGAGATAAATATCACATAATGCAATTCACTGTATATACATGCAAAAAATAAATACGGAATTGTTTACAGTGTACATGCACTTCTGCCAAAGTGTTTATTTAAATCGCTGTTGCATTTTTATACACATCTACCATTTGTTAAAAATAATGACAGTGAGATCCTTAATTCTCACCTCTATAAAGCAGCATAAAGCATCATGGATGTCAGTAAAAGCCATCCACACTCATGCAGCACGTAGAGGAGTCCTCAGCACAACAGCGGCCCAGCCAAGTGTAAAATTAAACTTCATTTTCCTTTCATCCTCCTGCCTGCACTCACTCCTCAGACTTACATAATAACAATAACCATAATCAAAAAAATAAAAATCTCCCAGAAACACCACATGTGGCAAACACATCTCAACCCTAGCAAATAAAACTGTAGTCCCGCTCCACGATGAAAGACCCTCGGAGGTGAAACATGAGTTCATTTTAATGGGCAGAGAGGCTGTAAACGGAAGCTTGGAGTCCATTTGTAAGTTTAGCGTTTGGGAGATTGGAAGTCAAACCGGGTTGAGGTAAATGACAGGCCTTTAGGAACGTGACTGCGGCCCGTAAACACACTGAAGTCAACCACTGAGACATATAAAAACAAGACTAGTTTGGGGATGAAATTGCCAGCTGAGGCTGGTTCAGTCTGAGAGTGTTTGTAAGGCTCTCAGAAGAGTCACTTTCCTTTTTAGGCCAATTCTGCATTATTACTGAATATTTTAATATATGAAGAGTTCAGATGCAAAAGCCGCTAAATGCCACTTCCACCAAAAATAAGACAATGACATTGAGTGAATGCTTTAGGCACATAGTACACCATCAACAAATAGATTCGCTTCAAAATGATCTAAATCCCAGCGTCAGCCCATTCAGAAATAACAGTTTGTTGGCAAAAGCCGCTAAACGCCACTTCCCTTTGACAGCAAAAGCCACTATGTCCCGAGAACCAATCAGAAGGTGCGAATCGAATCATATGTTTTCAATGTAGCAGCACGATGATACGCCGGCTTTTATGAGGAGACTGTTAAGTATGTACCAAGACCTTAAGTACAGTGAGAATGAATGAATGACAGCTTCTAAAATTGTCTGAGAGGCATTCCCTTTTTGCCCAGTAGGCCTACCTTGTGTTTTATTAGCTAATTTAAGCTATTTTTTAAAAGATAAATATAATGTATAAAACTATACATTATTAATATTACTTCATATTACCTATACATCTGATAAGCTTTTTATATTAGTGGACAATGCACAGATATTGAGGTTTCATAATGTTTTTACACTACATTATTTGAATCTACCAAGCTTAGTTTACAATGTTTGCAATATTTACATTGCTCTACTTACATTAAATCTAAATCCCAAATATCAGAAATGACAACAGATTGTTAAGATTTAATTAATGTCAGATCTAAAGTTATTGATTAATGCACTTACTTGACAGATTTCATTCATTTATTTTCCTCTGCTTTTTCCCTGGTTTATCACAGCGGAATGAACCGGCACTTACTTGACAGACTTATATATTTTTAACTTTAGGTGTTTTGTGTAATGTGTTTTATATTTGGTAAAATAATTTCTAATTGCATCTTTAGTGATTTTTCAACTAAATACAATGTCTTGTCCCAATAGGTGGATTTAAGAGGTTTTTGCAAAAAAAGCACTGGTGGATTTAGCTGGTTTTGACGCAAAAGAAAATCTACCTTGTTAAAAACCAAAGAATTGTCTAAAGTCACATTTTTGAAAAAAGGCTATTTTATTTACTAGCTAATAACCTTTTCATTACCTATAAAAGGAAACTTCTGAACCTAATCAGAGGAGCCTGATAGAAAAGACGTCTGACGGGTTTAGAGGGGTTTTGCATCTGAACTCTTCATATGTAGTATGTCTCTTAGTTTTTGGTCATGTATTTTATATTAGTGGTAAAAATTGTGTTGATTTGTCACTAGCATAATAAACATTATCTTGCTGGCTAACATACTATAAATGTATATATTTAGTCATTTAGCAAATGCTTTTGTCCAAAACGACTTACAATTGAGAAGGCATTCAGTGATTTAACAAGAAGTGGCAATAAAGAGAATTAAATGAATTAAGTGCTAAAGTAAGAAGGGGAGGGTTATAGAGAGAAATATGTTTATACAGGTGGTTTGTCAAGCCCACTTACCTGTATGAAGCACACTTTATAAATCCAATGTTTTTTAGAAATATGGACAGATTTTAGGAAAAAAATAGTATTTTTGCAATATTTTGCAAGAACAGAACACATTGTCTTTCAAATATATATGAATACTTTTAAATATGAACAAATGAATGAATGAATGAATGAATGAATGAATAAATATGGCTGGAATGTAAATAAATAAATAAGTAAAATAAATAAATAAAATGAATGAATGAGTATTAAAAATGACATAATTAAATGAACTATTAATTAAATAATCAAGATAAATAAATAAATTTATAAATGAAATAAGTAAAATAAACAAATAAATAAACAGAGGACTAACTGACTCAGTATAACATAAACAAACAAATAGTTAAAGGGAAGGTTATTTTAAGTAAATATGTTGGTATGACAATAATTATATAAATATTATTATTACTACCACTACTACCACCACTACTACCACCACCAATAATAATAAATGTGCTAGAAGTTTACAAACAAAACAAAATGTTAAAAATCTAAATTATCATTTAAAGTATAAATACTTTAATAAATACAAATAAAAATAAAACATAAAAACAAGCATGTTGATTTTTAAATAATCAAAATTGATCAACAATTGAAGTCAACATTTAAAATTAGCTCTTAGGGAATTAAAGATTTATTTAAAGTGGACTTCAAAAGAATTGACTCTTTAGATCTGAACAAACGAATCGTCCAACGATCGAACAAACAGTTAAGGTGAGCAAAAATGTTACAATTATATAAATAAATCTAAAAACAACTGCTAATAAATAAATAAAGATCAGCGAGTCAAAAATTTGGAATGGCATAGAACCCCCCACCCCCGAAATATTGATCTAAAAAAATAAAATAAAAAAAAGACTGAATAGTGAGGCCTGAAATCACTGACAATAAAAGCTTCTTCAGGATGAACATTTCCAAAAATGACCACAGGGTCGTCCCAATGCCAAAATACTAATAAAAACAAGTACACTCAACCAGAAGGCCTTTCTCCAACAAGAACCTGTTCATTCCATCAGACTCACCTGACAATGTCCATGGCCTGGTAAATGATCTCTGACTGGTCGACAGCAATGACCTTCTTGGCTCCAGCTTTGGCGGCAAACATGGAGAGGATTCCTGTCCCGCAGCCCACGTCAAGCACCACCTGCGGGTTAAAGAGCAGCAAGTAACCTTTCCTCGCTATGCCAGCTTGTCTGCGCCATCTTGAGTGTGCAGATGTGTAATAATGGCACCCGAGGCATTCATCATACTGACAGGGTCGAACTCTTATTTGCCAAAGTCCACTGGCTGGACCATGATGGCCCAAGATAAGCTGCTTGTATTCGACCCACAAACCTTTCTCTTTTCAGCTCAGTGCATGGATCCATGTTCAACTGCGGCCGGCTAACGCTGATCTAGCCAATGTCAGCGCAGAATTAATGGTTTGTATATGAGCTGTGGTGGATGCTGTGCGTATGTGTGTGGAGGCACTATTATCCTGTTATCAGCCCACTGCAGTTGACACTTAAGAAGCCCCTTTTAAAAAATACTGCAGCTGGGAATAATGTGTGTGTTTTGTTTTTTTTTTAAATCAGCCCTGTCATTGTAATCATTGCACCATTCGACAATGCTTAAAAATGCTCATCTTGTCCTTGAGGAAGTCTATGAAGTCTTGATAGATCTCGGTGCAAGTACAAAAAAAAAAAAATAATAATAATAAATAAATATTATATGACAACTGGACAATTGAGAATGAAATGAAATGCAATTAAAATTATTTTATTTCTTTTAAATATAAATACAAAAAATGATATAAATCTTTTAAAAAAATAGACTTAGCATGGCAAGTGAAAAAAATAAAAAAAGTCAGTTAATAAAAAATGTATTAGTTAGAGGAAAACACTCTAATGTTGCTAAAAAAAAAAAACATTATTTTGTCATGGGTCTATTAAAATATTTTGCAAGGTCAGTAGAAAATGAATACATGTATATAAAAAAAAAGTGAAATATATTTTATCAAGCCAGTGCACTTGACACTTAAGAACCCTTTAAAAAAAAGTACAGCTGGAAACATTGATTTATTTTTTTAATCATACCGGTTATTGAAATCAATGCTACATTCGACATAATTTAAAAATGTGTAACTCACAACACTTCTCACCTTGTCCATGTAGCAATACATGAAGTCTCGACTGCTCTTTGTAGAGTAAAAATTCTGCTATGGCAATACTGGACAACTGAGTTCATTCATTAATTCATTAATTATCTTTTCAGCTTAGTACCTTTATTAATCTGGGGTTGCCACAGCGGAATGAACTGCCAACTTATCCAGCATATGTTTTATGCAGCGGATGCCCTTCCAGCTGCAACCCATCACTGGGAAACACCCATACACTCTCATTCACACACATACACTACGGACAATTTAGCCTACCCAATTCACCTATATCATGTCTTTGGACTTGTGGGGGAAACCGGAGCACCCGGAGGAAACCCACGTCAACACGGGGAGAACATGCAAACTCCACACAGAAATGCCAACTGACCCAGCCGAGGCTTGAACCAGGGAACTTCTTGCTGTGAGGCAACAGCACTACCCACTGCACCACCGCACCACCCCAACTGAATTAATAAAGAATTAAATTAAATTACTACTAAAGATATATTTTAGTATAAGTATAAGATATAAATAAATAATTGATATATACATATACACACACATATACATACATACATACATACATACATACATACATACATACATACATACATACATACACATACATACATACAGGGAGTACAGAATTATTAGGCAAGTTGTATTTTTGAGGATTAATTTTATTATTGAACAACAACCATGTTCTCAATTAACCCAAAAAACAGATCATTAATATCAAAGCTGAATATTTTTGGAAGTAGTTTTTAGTTTGTTTTTAGTTTTAACTATTTTAGGAGGATATCTGTGTGTGCAGGTGACTATTACAGTGCATAATTATTAGGCAACTTGACAAAAAACTAATATATACCCATTTCAATTATTTATTTTCACCAGTGAAACCAGTATAACATCTCAACATTCACAAATATACATTTCTGACATTCAAAAACAAATCAGTGACCAATATAGCCACCTTTCTTTGCAAGGACACTCAAAAGCCTGCCATTCATGGATTCTGTCAGTGTTTTGATCTGTTCATTATCAACATTGCGTGCAGCAGCAACCACAACCTCCCAGACACTGTTGAGAGAGGTGTACTGTTTTCCCTCCTTGTAAATCTCACATTTGATGATGGACCACAGGTTCTCTATAGGGTTCAGCTCAGGTGAACAAGGAGGCCATGTCATTAGTTTTTCTTCTTTTAGACCCTTTCTTGCCAGCCACGCTGTGGAGTACTTGGACGCATGTGATGGAGCATTGTCCTGCATGAAAATCATGTTTTCTTGAAGGATGCAGACTTCTTCCTGTACCACTGCTTGAAGGTGTCTTCCAGAAACTGGCAGTAGGACTGGGAGTTGAGCTTGAATCCATCCTCAACCCGAAAAGGCCCCACAAGCTCATCTTTGATGATACCAGCCCAAACCAGTACTCCACCTCCACCTTGCTGGTGTCTGAGTCGGACTGGAGCTCTCTGCCCTTTACCGATCCAGCCACGGGCCCATCAAGACTCACTCTCATTTCATCAGTCCATAAAACCTTAGAAAAATCAGTCTTGAGATATTTCTTGTCCCAGTCTTGACGGTTCAGCTTGTGTGTCTTGTTCAGTGGTGGTCGTTTTTCAGCCTTTCTTACCTTGGCCATGTCTCTGAGTATTGCACACCTTGTGCTTTTGGGCACTCCAGTGATGTTGCAGCTCTGCAATATGGCAAAACTGGTGGCAAGTGGCATCTTGGCAGCTGTACGCTTGACTTTTCTCAGTTCATGGGCAGTTATTTTGTGCCTTGGTTTTTGGTTTGGTTTTTCCACACGCTTCTTGCGAACCTGTTGACTATTTTGAATAAAACGATTGATTGTTGGATGATCACGCTTCAGAAGCTTGGCAATTTTAAGAGTGCTGCATCCCTCTGCAAGATATCTCACTATTTTTGACTTTTCAGAGCCTGTCAAGTCCTGCTTTTGACCCATTTTGCCAAAGGAAAGGAAGTTGCCTAATAATTATGCACACCTGATATAGGGAGTTCATGTCATTAGACCACACCCCTTCTCATTACAGAGATGCACATCACCTAATATGCTTAATTGGTAGTAGGCTTTCGAGCCTATACAGCTTGGAGTAAGACAACATGCATAAAGAGGATGATGTGGTCAAAATACTCATTTGACTAATAATTCTGCACTGCCTGTATATATACACACACACACACACACACACACACACACACACACACACACACACACACACACACACATATATATATATATATATATATATATATATATATATATATATATATATATATGTGTGTGTATATATGTGTATATGTATGTGTGTGTGTGTGTGTGTGTGTGTGTGTGTGTGTGTGTGTGTGTGTGTGTGTGTGTGTGTGTGTGTGTGTGTGTGTGTGTGTGTGTGTGTGTGTGAGAACATGCAAACTCCACACAGAAACGCCAACTGACCCAGCCGAGGCTTGAACCAGCGACCTTCTTGCTGTGAGGCGACAGCACTACCTACTGCGCCACTGAGTCACCTCGCTGAATTCATAAAGAATTAAATTAAATTATTAATTAAAAAAAATGTAAACAGCAATAAATGCATGAAAATTTTTTTTTTATTATTATTAAAAAAATTTAATTATTCTATTATGGGATCGAAAAAAAAATGTTGGTGTGGCCTTTGGAAAATAAATGTTGATCCTTTAGAAACCCTTTTTTAAATCAACACAGTCACTGCAGTTATTGCTATATTCAAGAACACTTAAAAATGCCCCCAAGTGAGTGGGCTTCAAAACCCCCATACATACCTTGTCCTTAAAGACATCCATGTTGCGGTACATGAAGTCTCGGTAGCTCTCAGTGCGCACCTTGTCCTGTCGGAAAACGAGACAAGCAAAGTCCTAAGTAATGACACGGTGTCACCATTCTGCTTTCCATTAAGAAGACAGAGCGCAGCCATCGCAGTGAGAGAGAGAGAAATCGCTGAACACCATCCAATCATTCAGAGCAAAAATTTAATTTTAACGGCTGATCTGCAGTTTAAGCTGACAGTCAAGGAGCACGCTGGAAATCAAATTAACAATTGTTAAGCAGCATGAAATCAAAATCGCATTTTTTTAACCGAGTCAAGATTGAATTAGAAAGCAATTCAAGAGATGTGTGACTGGTAATGATTTTTTTTTTTGGGGAAAGGGAGGTCGATTTTGCTGGGAGTGGAGATGAAAAATTAAATGAAACTGACCCTGACACTTCTTGCTTTGCCAGCAGAAATTCAGCCAGAAATGGCTAATTAACCTGCCAATCAGACTAAGTACCACCCAGAAAACATACATGATGCCGGAAGCTATTTACAATCTCGATGAGGGGTGTTACATTTATATTGGTTCAACTACCCCACCCCCACTACACTTTCTTCATTCATTCATTTTCTTTTCGGCTTAGTCCCTTTATTAATCAGGGGTCGCCACAGCGGAATGAACCGCCAACTTATTTACGCAGCGGATGTCCTTCTAGCTGTAACCCATCACTGAGAAACACCCATTCACTCTCACATTCACACACATATTGACAATTTAGCTTACCCAATTCACCTATAGCACATGTCTTTGGACTGTGGGGGAAATCGGAGCACCTGGAGGAAACCCATGCCAACACGGGGAGAACATGCAAACTCCACACAGAAATGGCAACTGACTCAGCTGAGGCTCAAACCAGCAACCTTCTTGCTGTGAGGCGACAGTGCTACCCACTGCGCCACCTACTGCACTTTCTTGTTAAATCAAATTAAATAATATAATGAAAATAAATGTAAAAAAATTTAAGAAACACTATTTTATTCAAAACTGACTTTTTCCATTCAATAAATAAATAAATAAAAATGTATAAAATAAAATAAAAAATTATATATATATACATATACAGTATATATATATATATATATATATATATATATATATATATATATATATATATATATATATATATATATATATATATATATATATATATTTATTTATTTTATTTATTTATTTTTTTTAATTTGGAAAAAAAATAATTTAATTCTTTTTTTCATAAGCCTAAAAGCCTTCAATTTATTTAATCAAGATAAATAAAATTGTTAAAATAAATAAAAATCTGAAGAAAGAAAACGTTTACATCCATATTAATATGTTAGGGAAATATATTATTAATATATTTTGATAAGTTGGAAAAATCAAGATAATCATAAAAATGTAGTTTAAATTTTGTAGTTTGTAATTTTGTTTCCAATTCTAATTTAAATGTATTATCCTTCTATTCCTAAAGATTTAAGTGTTTAATAAAACAGCTTTGTTTAAATGCACCAAAATAGATTTTCCATAATAATTACTGACAACAAAAAATAAAAGTCAAAACTGATGCTACATTTCTAGACCTTTTTTCCATGTATATCACAATAAAATAAATTTGAATACTTAAAAAATTATATATATATATATATATATATATATATATATATATATATATATATATATATATATATAATATTTTAATTTATTTATTTATTATTATTATTATTATTATTAATTTTTTAAGTTTTTTAAGTTTTTTATTTTACAAAAACTTATAAATATAAAATTTAATTTAATAACAAATTTTTTCATAAGCCTAAAAACCCTGTAATTAATTTGATCAACATAAATAAAAATATTAGAATAAATAAAAATCTGAAGCAACAAAAATGTTATATGCAAATTAATATGTTAGAGGAAAACATTAAATATTATTTTAACAACTTAGAAAAATCAAGATGGACATAAAATCACTGTATATAAAATATCGTAGTTTGTAATTTTGTTTGCATTCCCTCATTCAAATTTAGATTTGCTATCCTTACATTCCTAAAGATTTGTTGACCCACCCTGTTATTTCACTGAATTATTAACTGTTTTTGCATCAAAATATATTTTCCATAATAACTACTGAGAAATGTAAAAAACATTTTTAAAAAGTAAAGTAGTCCTATACTCTAATTTTCAAATAGTGTAATCATTGTGCACTATATACCTGTGTACCTCTAAATATATGATGTGGAGACCTGCTATACATGACCAAGTTTAAAATACATAAGCTAGCAAACAACTTATTTAGTGACCAAAAGTAACATCAAAGACCATAATAAAATTGATAAAAGATCTAAATTAAATTAATGCTGCTCTTTTAGAACTTAGTTTATCAAACCAAAAATACAAAAAAACTATTTCTACAAAAATAAAAGGCAGCACTGATAACAATATAAAACTTAATTAATAATTCCACATCAACATTAATCAATCAGCGTATTGGAATGATTCCTAAAACATCCAGTAGGGCTTAACACATATTTACATCTGATCCTTTCAAGTTCCATTAGCATTCCAGTAACATTTGATATTCCAAAGTTTTAAAACATTAAACTTATTTAAGACTCCCTTTCCAATGCAGCTGACGATAAAAAAAAAAAAAAAGTTCCCTTAACTTCACTTCCAAGCGAAACTGTGCGCTATTTAAAGAGTTAAAGATGGCGCCACCTGACTCATGACAGTAAATAGCATTTCTATTTTACGGTGGACTGTAAACGGCGTCAGCGCTTGCGTTGCACCACACACCTCTCTCCTTCTCCTCTGCAGAGAGTTTGACTCTGACGCAAACCAGCGTTTAATGGAAGTCGGAGGAGGCACCAATCACTAACCCTCTCTCCAGGACGTACTGCAGTAGGAGAGCTGACGATCCAAACCTCCTCACCTACTGCAGTCCAACAATGACATCTTCATCATAAATCTCTAAAAGTGCACTCTCCGTAAACAAACTAAAGAAATCTGCTGCATAGGGTGAACCGCTGCATCTCTCTTTCTATTTTGCACAAAGTGAGCGCTGACTGTGACCTTCTGTTCAAATATGTGTTAGATGAGGACAGACCTACCTTCAGCATCTCCTCATGGATGCTGTAATGGCCATAAGAGCTAAAGTAGGCCTCGTCTTCATCTTCTCTCAACTCAGCGATGGCCCCCGTGCATGAAGGGCCATGACTTGTGTCTGCGTTCAGCACTAGACCTTGCGCCAACAATCTAGGGCAATGCAAACAACACACATTATATATATTAAGACAGATTAAGGTTTGGTCAGTCCGCCAGCACACGTGCACCAGCATGTGAGCGCTCAGTCAAAATCTTAACCACTGCAGTGGAATTTTACCCCATCTCTAACTTCTACTGCACCGCCTCTTTTTTTGCACCTCTATCCATTTTCAGAGGCTTTGAAACTGAACTCTATGCTGCTCCCTGCTGGATTTACTTACATATTACACTTCTGGAGGAGTTGTGTGGTGAGCCATTCTTTCAAATTAGTCAGGATGGCCGGTGTTAAGTGAGTTACTTCTGAAAACTAATTACTTACATCATTAAAATTGAATTTAAATTACTTTTCTAATTACTTTGTCTGAAAAGTAACTTTGTTAATGAGTATTTTGATTAAATACAAAAAATACACGTACATCTCAACGCATTGACATTGGAATCTCTTAATTCTTTAGTTTAGTCACTTTCCAGGACGTTTAAGTTTTGTTTTAAAACTAAACAAAAATTACACTTAAATGTTTTTAAATTATATCTGTAAATAAATAAAAAATGTTTCAAATTAATAAAGACATATTTTATAAATACCATATCACCATATACCAATACCAGGAACGTGCACACATAGGGCTCAACCTGTGCAGTGTACATGCCCTTTTGAGTCTGGGATATAAAGTGCTCTTCCAAACTGAAAGCTGAAAACGGGAGCACTAGCATTTACAGCGAGGGTTATAAGTTATATTTATTACATATTATCAGGGCTTTACATTAACATCCGCCAACCCGCCAAATGCGGGTAAATTTCAGCTGTGGCGGGTTAGACAGACACCTCCACTAGCCACTTTGGCTGGTTGGAAATAATTTTTAAATTGTAGTTTTCTTAAAAGCAGGGTTCGACAATAAGCATGGCCCAATATTCATGCAAATGTGATCTTAGAATCGAGAAGCAGCACGACTGACAAAAATAACTGTGTTCACGGATGATGTGATGCGCGCGACTGTTAAAAAGCGCGCCCGCTCCAGTTTACTTGCGCGAAGCAACTGTGCCTAGAGGAAATGCAACTGGTTAAATCAGTTCCCTTTGAAATAGACTGGACAAAGAACGATAATCGTGCACCCACAGTACTGCTGCTTTTATGAGCTCAAGATTTAAAAAAAAAAATACACATATTCTTTTGTAAGCAGCAGCAGTCACTGCTTTCATTTTAATTATTCTTTGAACAGATTATTAACAGGCCTATATTAACTGTGTGTGCGTGATCATCCTTTAATTATCAGTCACGGTATATTTCACCTGCTTTCTTTTGCTTACAGTTATTTTTGTTAATATGATCTAATTATATTTTTTTACAATAACATTGCTTTAATGGGAGATTACTCCCTGTTTATGTGTAGTTAACTGGTGATCTGGGACCTTTAGCCAGGACAGATTACTGTGCATATTTTAGATACATGACAATACTTCTTTTTTTTTTAAATGTACTGTTTTTTTAAATAAATGTTTTGTTGAATTAAAAAGTGCACCTATACAGCTATATTTTCCTTGTTTTGACACATTAAAAAATTGTGGCTAACAAATACTTATTTGGTGTGGTCAGAGATAAATTTGGTAAATCCTTAATTTTGAGCCCTGAAAAGTCATGGGAAATAAAAAATGATTGTATTGCGACACAACCCAGCACACTGAGCAAGCTAATACACAATACACACAAGAAGTAAAATGAATGAGAAGGCATGTTGACATAACACAACATCTAAATCAAGTCATTTTAGCATGTCAAAGTCAAATTTATGCATATAAAATATATTTTCCCAACAACAAAAAAGTGTGGCTAGTGAAAATGGCGAGTGGCTAGTATGTTAAGTAATGTTAAGCCCTGCATATTATATATATTATTTACATAATGCTTTCAGCATATTATAACAGCTTGTCACCGAGTGATAAGCACAGTTATTCAGCAAAATTAACGTTAAATTGAGCGGCGTTCCTCTGACAGGTCCAATTGAGATAGCATCCTCCCAATGGAAATTGGATAAGACAAAATGACCAAGCATCCAGCCCGAAATATACAAATATCTCATTGAAACTCCAAGTGATTTTACAAGAGAGAAGTTAAAGGCCTACAAGTCTTGAGATGCCAACAATTTTGTTCTGTGTGGTCATGTGCAAAAAATAATGTTCCATGATTACCAGATTCAAAACTTTGTAGTGTTAAAAACAAGGTTCTGCCTAGCCAAAGACAAGGAAAGAAGACGGAACTGTAAAAGGCCAGGGCAATCATCACCAAGCAAAACAACTGCATTCTGACAGCGAACTGCACCTGTACGGCAGGGTATGTGAACTTACTTTTTGACATTTTATTCTAAGCATTCAGTGTCCGCAGTTTAATTAACCATATTTAACTGTTTTTGCTGAAATCATTGCTGCAATCAATGATCAGAGTCAAGCATTTTTAATTAGGTCCTCACTCCATTCACCTCTTATGATGGCTGTTAGCCAAAGACGTCTGTGGTTTGCATTAAAAGCAGTGTGGTGTACGGTTAAATTGAAGTTTTCGAATTTGGCATCATACCGCACAACACGACATGTTTGCTACCGCAACCAGTCTTTTTTTGCAACCAGGATACGCGGTTGAACCTGTGTAACGTCATGTGTGACGTAGGTTGGTAATTCCTCTATTTCTTAATAATTTTTTTCTTACGCATATGCAATTTAGTTTATAAATGTTGAAAACTATTATTATTCTGCTAAATAAAAAAAATATTTAAAAAATTATGTATATACATATATAAGCCCCTTTAAGCTATATTGTTTTTCTATAGTCTACAGAACTATAGACTATAGTCTGCCTAATTACCCTTACCTGTCTAGTTAACCTAATTAACCTAGTTAAGCCTTTAAATGTCACTTTAAGCTGTATAGAAATGTCTTGAAAAATATCTAGTCAAATATTATTTACTGTCAACATGGCAAAGATAAAATAAATCAGTTATTAGAAATGAGTTATTAAAATTATTATGTTCAGAAATGTGCTGAAAAAAATCTTCTCTGTTAAACAGAAATTTAATTTTAAAAATTGAACTTAAGAAATTGAACTCTTGAATTTACGTACAGTACAGTAAGCAAGTACATTACAAGTAACTGTAATATGACCTATGAATATGAAAAATATAAAAAAATATAAATATGAAAAATGTAATACCTTACTTTTTCAACTGAAAAGTAATTTAATTATAGTAGTTATTGTAACTAATTACACCCGACACTGGTCATGAATGAAGATAACTTCACTTTTTATGCTCGTTTTCTTTTAATTTCTTTCAAAATGCTTGCAAACTTTGACATTACATTATTGTTCGGTGAGATTAATTTAAACAAGATGTAAGTTAAGCCTTTAGTGTCTCCAGAATGTATCTGTAAAGTTTCAGCTCAAAATACCTATCAGATTATTTATTATAGCCTCCAGAATCTGCCAATTTTAGTGTCTGAATCCATTGGATCCGTTTTTGTAGCCTGTGGCTTTAAATGCAAATGAGCTGCTTCTCCACATCTACCGTTCCAACATGCGTGTCTGCTTCTCATCATGAGTTAACTCAGATAAACAGCACAGTGACAGAGACAGACTCAGATGAAGCTAAAATATAGCTCATTAATCAAAAATACTAGATTTATACTAGAAGTTTATTTCATGTATTTGTGGGGGAGTTTATTCAAGCCTTTTTGAAATGATGAGTCTGACACAAAAAGGCATGGGACGATAACCGTTTTCAAGGTAAAAGTCAAGGTTTTAAAACCGCCAGCATTTTCTGCTATACCGTTCCTATAATATTTGTCAGATTTTATATTTACATTTTTTTTGTTTTGTTTTTTAGGACAGCAGTATATCCAGCAATAAAGATATCCAAAAATGCGTTTTAAATTGTAAAGAAATCAGTGTTTTTGAAACTAACGAAGAGAGCAGAAGTCAATGAATCATTTGAATTATTTAGCCTGACATGTTTACTGCTCAATAGTTCACCTCAGATATTGAAAAGTAGCCTATTAATAATGTTAAAGAGGTTTAATATGTATTCATTTCATTAAAAGTCTTTACCATTTCATTGGGAGTGCAAATTGCTAATCACTAGAATCTTGCTGCGTCGCTTGTTGTTAGAACACTGTGAAGCTGATGTGGTACTGACTTGAGTTTGTGCATATCCTCCATGGCGCGTGACAGAGCTTCCTCTGCTCTCTGAACTCTGTCTTCAACATTCACCTGATCAGCAGCAGAAGAGCTCCCCATCGCACCTGAGGCTTCACTCAACTCTTCCACATCTGACGAAATACAACAGCAGTAATGAGTTTACAGCATAAAACACTGATTATTACTTGTATTCATTCATCATTCAAAGGTTTGGGTTCATTTAAATCAGGGATCACCAATCTCGTTCCTGGAGGTCCGGTGCCCTGCAGGGTTTAGCTCCAACTTGCCTCAACACACATGCCTGGGTGTTCTAAGTACACCTAGTATGATCTTGATTAGCTTGTTCAGGTGTTTGATTAGGGTTGGAGCTAAAATCTGCAGGACACCGGACTTCCAGGAACAAGTTTGGTGATGCCTGATTTAAATCAAGCACGATAACAATAAAGATCTAACAACAGTTCTGAATGTAAAACAACAGCATAGTTAAGACCACAGCTATAACGATAAAGATGCAGAGGAACGATATCATTTGGATCACTTTCAAAAGGATTTTTTTCTCAGCTAATAAATAATAAAACACTAAAAGCCAGATTTCATTGAAGTATAAAGGGTTTGCGTTATTTAAAGCTACAGATGACATTGTGGAGAATCTCTGCTTGATGTTAAAAGGATAGTTAACCCCAAAAACATTCTGTCATCATTTACTCTCCCTTTACTAGTTGCAAACATTTTGAGAGTCTTTTTCTTCTGTTGAACACAAAAGAAGATATTTTTAAAGAAAGCTGGAAACCTGTAACCATTGACTTCATTGGCATTTGTTTTTCCTACTATGCAGGTCAATGGTTAAAGACTTTCAGCTTTCTTCAAAATATCTTCTTTTGTGTTTAACAGAAGATAGAAACTCAAAGGTTTAGAACCAATTGAGGTAGAGTAAATAATGAGCAAAAATAGATTTTTGGGGGGTGAACTATCCTTTTTAGCCTGCTTTCTAAGGATTGTTTAAAATAATGACTGAGTGGCAAGCAATTGGTTATACCATGGGGAATACTGTTAAAAATACATGGAAGCCATGCAAGTCAGGCTGGCAAAATGAAGTATGTTAGGAAAAAGGAATATATTTTTATTATTTTTATCTCTTTTTCTTTTCATCAAACAATTATTTGTATTGGTCATTTAAGGGTCATATATTAACTGAACTTCTACTGTTGTGTGTGTGATGCTGTGCATAATAATTAGCATTTTTGTAGAAGTAGATACATGCTGGTCCAAAATTAAATTCAGCTCTGCAGAAACTTCCTGTCTGAAGTAAGGTGTTAAAACTGAACACAGAAAGTCTTATGCTTTTAATGTTGTGCCGAGAATTCATAGAAAAAGAGGACTTATGTCTGGGGTGCGGCCAATAGAAGACTGGAGAATGATTGACAAGTGACGAATTCCACTAAACTCCACCTGTTAATATCAGCTGCCTATTTAAGTTGAAGTCAGGAACTGAAAGGGGGGCACACCTCCTTAAATGTAACCTTTGCATTGCATTGAGGATAACAGAATTCTGTGAATCGAATTATTCATTTGTATACAATAAATTGTTAAGATTTTTGACATTGAATAAAAACCTCTCCTGACCTTTTTTATTGAACACGCATGGAATTAAAATATATTCCAACAAGTATAAAAACAAAAGTACCACAGGTATTGAGTGCTAGTTTTAGCACCTTTGTGATGCCTCCTTTAAAAATGTTGGGGAAAATAGTTTGTTGTTTTTAACCCACTACACATGACTATGATCTAAATCTGTTTATATCACTTGTCAGATGCACTGGTAGCACACTGAGGATGTCACAAGGGGGTAATACCAAATGAAAAACATAAACAAAAAGTAAACAGATTTTGATAGTTTGTCAGTGTGGATTCAAAAATATTTATCGTTTATTTATATTTATTTATCAAAAACTGCTTTTTACATTTTTTAACTATCTCTGCAAAAAGACAAATATGTATTAAGATTTATCTACAAAAATATTCAAGTTCACTTTATTTAATGTAATAACATTGCAGATTGAAGTTCCTTGATTATTACAGCGAAATAGGAGTATAGTTCAGAGCCATAATGACTTAGAAAACAGCAACTTTTCATTTTCCATCTTCTGTCTTAGTACACAATGTTAATAATTACAAATAACAATGTTAAGAAAAGTCAAGCTTTAAATAGGAAAGTTATTGAATCTTTTTTTTTTTTACATTTTTGAGCAAGATGCTAATGGTCTAATCTGATTAAATGATTTTTGCTAAGCTAAAGGTGCTCCCGCCAGATCCAGAGATCGGCTGAATGAATTCAAAAATGATAATACTCCACTGTTTAACTCTAGATGAGCCTATGTGAGCGTTCTTTTAAATTTATAATAATATTTCAAAATATTACAGATTTTCTCTTTTTTTTAATAAATAAAGCAATAGTCTTTCAATGTCTAAAATAAAATGCAACTTTTTTTTAGAAACAACAGGACAGTAGAAACTAAAATAAAAACAAAATGGGTCCACCTAGAGCAAAATTACACTTTTTGCCCATTTATATTGTTGCATAATATTTATCTCATGACTTATAAGTTTGATTACTTACTATGCAATTATTATTCTTTCAATATAAAGCACACTGCATTGCAAATCTGAACCTGACTGCATGTCAACACTGCATGAAGTTCATTGACACTAAACTTTTTTCTTTTATTCTTGTATAATACATTATATTCACAAAATGGATTCTTCAAGATTATTATTTTATTTTATTTTTTTATTCCTTGAGGTTAACTTATAAATTATTGGCTAATGAGATGCTCATGGGTGATATACAAAAACAGTTTTTCATAAATAAAAAAAAAATAAAAAGTGTAATTTTGTTTTTATAAAGGAGACAAAAATATATTCTCATACCGATCTGAAGTAATGGGTCATCTTGTAACGCTGGTTTCATATATTCATCACCGACCCATGGCAGTGGGTCATCTGAAGTCAGTGGCAAACTCTCAGCAGAGCATTTCTACAAAACAACACACAACTACGTCAGGATTTAATTCATCTCAGAGCAATTCCATGCAAATGTCAACCTTCCCATGAAAAAAATTACGTTTTCAACAAAATAGTGAAACCCTTTCTTTGGATGTTGGCTTAGGCTTGTTTTTACAGTACTGTAAAAATACTCAACAATGCCTGTCAATGTTTTCAATCAATTATATTTGATTTACCAAAGTCAATCAAGTGCCAATTTCACATCCGTCACAAAAAATCTAAAAAAAAATGTTTACAGGTTGATATTTTTCTAATCCCATTACTCTGTGGTTAGTTGTTTTGGAAAATATAAACAGATGTCTCAATATAATGTTAACATAGACTTTCTCTGTGAATTTACGTTTAGATTTTTTACAGCAAATGTCACATCCATAACGCTGGAATTGCTCCTCACCAATGTCCACTTTAAATGTATAATTTAAATAGATACTTACTGTTGTCCTAATGTAGTTTATCATCTTTATGTAGCCATAATCGTCGAGTTCTAAAGAGAAAATTAAACAGATTTATACTAATAGGCATAACTCAATGACACACTGAGCAGCAGCTTTAAAAACTTACTGTGTTTTTGGACCAGATCTGGAATATCTACACCATGATCAGCCTTGCAGTGTTGGAAAGTCTCAGACACAGAGGTGAGAGTCCTGTTTCAAGTCACACATGAATGTTTAAGTACAGAAAAAACATCAACTTAAATGTAGAACAATAGTTGTTAATTACTTGAATTGTACGCCAAAACACAAATTATTAAACATCTTTCTACTTTTTCAGAAGGCAGATTTGGAACACAGATGTTACATTAAAAGGGATACAGCTGCACAATAGTGTCATCAAGACTTTCAGAGAAAGGAAAAAAATTGTGTGAGACTGATGACGGTAGTCAGAGGAGAGAATAACTTCAAATTTACACTCTGCCCCATAGGCACTGCATTACAAACACCTCGCATAAGCGGTAATTCATTTTTTGTAATTTTATGCAAAGATGATATAATACATTCATAAATGCATAAAAATGTTCATATGTTTAAAAAAAAATCTAAATATTCAAAACTTTCATGGATTTAAGATTATGATGATCGTTAAACGCGTCATAACAGTCTTGTGAAAAGGGTCCATTTATATTATTTCAACAATACGGTTACTATACAACAATAATTACCGTTTTTACAATTACAGAAAAGTAGGTTTAGGGTAGATGTTAATAAATAATAGTTCTCATTAACTTCCCGCAGCAGATGTATCGCTTTTAGGAACAACAGTTACAGTACTGTAAATGTATAAATGAATTGATTTGAAAACTGGTGTACAAAATAAAGTCTTCGTTTTGTGGCAAAACTGAACATGAAAGATCCTAAATAAACAAATAACAGAATAGCTTGCTACTTAAATAAATGTAAAAAATGAATGGACGGACAAATTGATAAATGAAATCAGGGTTATTATCATTAACTAAAAAATATGAACACTTTTTTCATTTAAATAAGTGTTTAAAAAATCTGTCTCAAAAACTAAACAAAATAATAACTGTATCTGTAGCCAGATAAATGAAATAAAGTAAAATAAATGAAGTTGCAGCAATACAATCAATTTGAGATAAAAAAAAAGGAACTGGCATGAAAGCAAATGAAAGCTAAATAGATTAAAAACAATAATAAAATATGAACACATTTTTTTTTTTTTTTTTATTATTTAAACAAATGTTTTTTTTAAAAATCATTCTTAAAACCAAGCAAAAATAAGAACTGGACCAGTAGCCAGCCAAATTAAATAAAGTTAAAGTTGCAGCAATATTTCTAATTTGAGATAAAAAAAAAAAAGAACTGGCATGAAAGCAAATGAAAGCTAAACCGATTAAAAATAATAACACTAACATTTAATAATTGTTAAAAAAAATTATAAAATGATTAATGACACAAAAAACATATGCAAAACGTTACTTAAACCTATAATAGTTGAAAAACAATACTTCAGTAACACTTATTCCAGGGTTTCTGCATGTTTCATCAAGTCCAATTTAAGACTTTTTAAGACCATTAAGAATTAAATTTTAGACTTATACAAGGTTAAACACTAATGGCGAGTTCAGACTGCATAATTTTAGCCCGGATTTTGACTCGCCGACAGGTTGAGAAATCGCCAACAAATGCCTGAAATCACAGGCAAATCGATGCTTGTTCACGAAAGTAACAATCACACAGTGTGAACTATCAAATACGCCATCTGAGAGAATCACAGATGAGAGTATGAGCAGACACCCGTGTGATATTTGGCATGCTATATATCTGGAGCCGTGTGAAATGTCAAATTATGCGGTGTGAAATGTTTTCTGGTTGAAAATAACATCGGTGATTTCCTACAGCCAATGAGAGGGCAGCATCCACTAGTATGGGTATCTGCAGGCCAGCGGGAGGTTGAAGGAGAAGTTAAAAATCGCTTATTTTCGGTCTATTTGGTCCGAAGAATTGGAGGAAAAACTCGTTGAAATTTGGCAGGAGCACCCGTGTCTGTTTGGCGCACAGTATGAAAATATCCATGATGCGACCACTTCAAAAATCATGCAGTTGGAACACGCCATAAGGGTTTTTTCTAATGGCCCAGTATTATCATGAGGAATCGTGTGATTGTTTTCCTTCCATAATTAGGGAATTTAATGGGGAATTTGCTGTAAAAATGTGTAACAGCGGTTGTAAATTGTAGCTCCTTGCAACAATTAAAATCATAAAAATAAAAAATTATGTTTTATTGAGATATATTGTTGGTTGCTGGATGGATGTCAGCCAGATTTAGCAGCTTTACTTGGACAAAGGAAAAATAAGACCTGTTTAAAATGATTTAAGACCTACAAGACTTTTTAAGGCATAAAATTTAGTTTTTTAAATGTAAGAAATTTTTAGACATTTTAAGACCCAGCGGACACCCTGTATTCATATAGAAACCATTGTGCCATACAAACGTTATGGTTAAGTTTAGTTAGTGTTTGAAATTGTGCTGTATTTTTCTGTGGTTTCCCCTCACTACATTGATTCAAAAACATCAAATTGAAATGATTGGTGTTTTTTTTTTCTTCAAGTTTATACATTTAACATTTCACTAACAGTGGGTAAGGAAAATAAAACGTTAAAAAAAAAAAATCAGTTACTTTATTACTTTTAACTCAAAAAGTTTGGAAACAACAAGGCCCACTTCCTATATCAATTCTTCTATATAAACAATTTTCTTATACTGAACAAATTGGTATGCATACATGATAACATACAGCTGTCTATTTAAAAGTTGGTAACACTTCACAATAAGGTTGTATTAGCTAATGTATTTACTCAGACGAACAAATATTGAACAATGCATTTATTACAGTATTTATCTTTAGTTAATGGAAACAAAGTTCCTCATTGTTAGTTCATGTCAACTAACAGTGCATTAACTAATGTTAACAAGCATTAATTTTGATTTTAATAATGAACTAGTAAATGATAAACTATGATTAATAAATGCTGTACAAATATTGTTCAATGTTAGTTCATGTTTGTAAACACTAATGAAACCTTATTGTAAAGTACGACCAAAAAGTTTGGCACCAATGGAGTTGATGACAATCTAAAAACTATTGAGGTAAAGTTGTTTTTATTGTGCAACTATTGAAATAAAGTTGCCATAAAGTTGCCCATTTGTTCAGTGACAACTTGTAACATGCTCCTTATATTATTTACCATGGTACAATATTTACATATTAATATTCTAATGAACACATCTAAGTATGACTTCAAAACAACATTCGCACTACTTATTTGACTGTGAACAATGTTGTACTTTGATAGCCATTGGCTGCTAATATGAGTTGACTATTTAGAATTTGCAAACAATACTTTTATGAAATTATATGTGTGAATATAAAACCAACTTTACCTCAATCCAAAAGGTCTGTCCCTAATAAGCAGCATGTACTGTGATTTCTTTCAGGAAGCATGATTATATAGACTGTTACCTGTCACAGAATAAACACTGCAGTGTTGTGTGTTCAGACGCCTCCTCCATCGACTGCCACTGTTCCTCATCACTGTCCGACAGCTCAGGCACATCATCACACATCTTACAGTCATCTAAACAAGGAAAAAGTAGACGAATGACACTCAATACTTAATTAACACACCAATAACCAAAACATCTTCGAAAAGCACGGCGACAAAATTGAATGGTTAACGGTTACAAATAACTATGGCCGGGATTTGTAGTAATGATGACGTATTGAGGAAACGTTACATGTTCTCAAAGCAACATAACGACTCTTGCTGCAGGGGAATTTAAACAGCATCACAAGTTATAGTAAATACATAGATATATTTCAAGCATTCACGTGTACCTGTGTACGCTGCCATGTTGTAGTCGCTTGAGGTGGAGTTTATCTCATCCGGGTAATTTCTACTTGAGGTACTTTCTGTTTGTCGCCAGGTGATGTCGCTGTTTTACCAATAATGAAGTTTAGAGTACAGCGCTAACTAATATTCTGTAAATCGTCTATGTTTTTGGTTTACTGTAGTCTACACATCAGGAATAATTTATGCTCTAGATCAGTGGTCCCCAAGGTGAGGGTCGGGTCGCGGAACAATAGAGGGGGGAGGGGGGGGGGTCGCTTGGTGGTTTGCAATTCATTAATTTTAATTTTATCAAACCATTAGAACCCTAACCCTAAGTCTACTTATAATCTAATGAGAATTAGTTGGCATGTAGATGCAATGTAACTTAAATTCAACAAACAGACCATCAAAATAAAGTGACCTTTTAATCTACCAAAAATATTTCCTAAATCTTTAGAATAAAGAAATATGACAAATATTTATTTTTAAAATACAAATTTATTACATCATATATCATTAGAAAAACGTTTTAAATTAAAAACTGTAGACTATTGTAATTAGGCAAATAAAAAATAATTAAAACCTAATATTAATAATAATAATAATAATAATAATGATGATGATGCTGTAGACCTTCACAATTTTTCTAGCTTCTCTTGCATAAAAAATACATTTGAAAATTCATGCATAGCAACAATAGCGAAATTGGTGTCCAACTTGATTTTAATATGGGTCGCTTTTGGTGCTTTTGGTGCTTTTTGGTGTTTAATTTTCAAGAATAAGGTTCAAGATTTAGAATAAAAGTTACTTGTCAAATTTTTCTCTATTTAAAAACAATACATAAGTGAAAGATTACTTCTTTCTTAGTTACTTCAGTTAAAAATATATTATACTTTTAGGCTTAATCTGACTTTTTAAAGCAAATTAGTGCACGTGGGGTAAATATATACAATTAGACAGCATGAAAAAAAAATTAAGAGACCACTTAGAAATTCTCAGTTCCTGTGGATTAACAATTTGTTTTGTTATATATATATATATATATATATATATATATATATATATATATATATATATATATATATATATATATATATATATATATAAATGTCATTAGTAGTTTGCAGAACAAAGCCTAAATAATGTTTAGCTAAAACAATAAAGGCAGCACAGCGGCGTAGTTGGTAGTATGATCGCCTCACAACAAGAAGGTCGCTGGTTCGAGCCTCGGCTGGGTCAGTTGGCGTTTCAAATCACAATCAAATCAAATCAAATCACTTTTATTGTCACATCAGCAGCAGCACGTGTGCTATGATGAGTGAAAAGCTTAGGTGCTGGCTCCAGACAGTGCAAAATACAGACAGTGCAATATACAACAACATACTCACAAAAAAAAAAAAAACAAGACAATGTAAAATTGGCAATGTTGACAGCGATACGTACGATGGATAGGCGTACACATAGTTGTAGGCAATATTGTTTTAAATATGGATTTGTTAAAGTGCAGTGCATGCTACATCTTGATGGTGTGCAGTGCTAGGTATGGAAGAGTTGTGTGGGGTGTGTTAAGTGTTCATCAGCCTGATAGTCTGAGGGAAGAAACTTTCCTTCAGTCGGCTGGTGCGTGACCGGATGCTGCGGAACCGTCTGCCTGAGGGTAGCAGAGAGAAAAGTCTATGGCTTGGGTGGCTGGAGTCGCTGATGATTCTCTTGGCTTTCCTCATGCACCTCCTGGTATAGATGTCCTGGAGGGAGGGAAGCTCACCTCCTACTACCCGTCCAGCAGTTCGCACTATCCTATGTAGACCTTTGCGATTGCTGCTGGTGCTGTTTGCATGTTCTCCCCGTGTTCATGTGGGTTTCCGTGCCTCGGTTTCCCCCACAAGTCCAAAAACATGCGCTATAGGTGAATTGAATAAACTAAATTGTCTGTAGTGTATGTGTGTGAATGAGAGTTCATGGGTGTTTCCCAGTGCTGGGTTGCAGCTGGAAGGGCATTCGTTGTGTGAAACGTGCTGAATGAGTTGGCGGTTCATTCCGCTGTAGCGACCCCTGATGAATAAAGGGACTAAGACGAAGGAAACTGAATGAATGAGTTAAGAAACCAAAATATTGTAGAAAAATATTTCCTAAGCCTTTGTTCGTTTGAAGGGGACATATTATGCCTCTTTGAAATTGCCCCTTTAAGGCTTTGATTTTCCATTGTGTCGTTTTGATGACCGTTTCTTTAAATTCAAATGAGATTGTGCTTTTAAAAAGAGGGTGGAGCTATAAACGCCTATGTGTCAGAATAGTGGCAGATTCAAAACTATAGCAGCAGCTGCTTCTCACTTAGGGCTGTCTATGCAGTTTTTATGAAGTATGATTATTAAAAAAAAATTTCAATAAAGGTCAGCTATATTTACACACTGCTGCCACACAACTGTGTTTAAACCCCTTATAAAAGTGATTTTTGCATAGTAGGTTGTATTTATTGTAATTTCTTTTTAAAATTGTACTTTTTATATAAATATTATTACTGTTATGCACCTTGGGTTTAAGCAGGGCTTAACATTAACTTTTTTGATCACCAGCCACTGTGGCTAGTAGATTTCCAACATTACTAGCCACTCGCCATTCTCACTAGCCACACTTTTGTTGTTGGAAAAATATATTCCAAATGCATAAATATGACTTTGACATGCTAAAACGACTTGATTTAGATGTTGTGTTATGTCCACATGCCTCCTCATTCATTTCACTTTTTGTGTGTGTTGTGTATTAGCTTGCTCAATGTGCAAGAGCAAATGGGTTATGTCACAATGCAATCAGTTTTTATTTCACATCACTTTTCAGGGCTCAAAATTAAGGATTTACCAAATTTATCTCTGACCACACCAAAAATGAATAATTGTTTCTTAGCCACAAATTTTAAATGTGTCAAAACAAGCATGTGCTTTTTAATTCAACAAAACTTTTCTTTAAAAAAAAAACACATTTTAAAAATAAGTATTGTCATGTATCTAAAATAAGCACAGTAATCTGTCCTGGCTAAAGGTCCCAGATCACCAGTTAGCTACACATAAATAGGAAGACAATCTCCCATTAAAGCAATGTAATTGTAAAAAAATTATAATTTAACCATATTAACAAAAATAACTGTAAGCAAAAGAAAGCAGGTAAAAAAAAACATACTGTGATTGATAATAAAAAGGATGATCACGCACACACGGTTAATGTTAGGCCTGTTAATAATCTGTTCAAAGAATAATTAAAACGAAAGCAGTGACCGCTGCTGCTTACGAGAGAATACAATTGAAGTCAGAATTATTAGCCCCCATTTGAATTTTTTTTCTTTTTTAAGTATTTTCCAAATTATGTTTAACAGAGCAAGGAAATTTTCACAGTATGTCTGATAATATTTTTTCTTCTGGAGAAAGTCTTATTTGTTTTATTTCGGCAAGAATAAAAGCAGTTTTTAATTTTTAAAAAAACATTTTAAGGTCAAAATTATTAGCCCCTTTAAGCTATTTTTTTTTCTATAGTCTACAGAACAAACCATCGATATACAATAACTTGCCTAATTACCCTAACCTGACTAGTTAACCTAATTAGCCTAGTTAAGCCTTTAAATGTCACTTTAAGCTGTATAGAAGTGTCTTGAAAAATATCTAGTAAAATATTATTTACTGTCATCATGACAAAGCTAAAATGAATGAGTTATTAGAAATTAGTTATTAAAACTATTATGTTTAGAAATGTGTTGAAAAAAAATCTTC
The DNA here is from genome assembly GCA_903798195.1 of Danio kyathit. Classification (NCBI taxonomy): domain Eukaryota; kingdom Metazoa; phylum Chordata; class Actinopteri; order Cypriniformes; family Danionidae; genus Danio; species Danio kyathit. Next base: position 20,750,995 of record LR812525.1, on the reverse strand, counting down.
TCTCCGTTTAACAGAAATTGGGGAAAAAAATCAACAGGGGGGCGAATAATTCTGACTTCAACTGAGCTCTTGAAAACAGCGGGACTGTGTGTGCACAATCATTGCTTTTTGTCCAGTCTAATTCAAAGAGAACCGATCGCACCAGTTGCGTTTCCTCTAGGCATGGTTGCTTTGCGCAAATAAATGGGAGCTTTTTAACAGTTGCGCGCATCACATCACCTGTGCGCGCGAGTGATCATCCTCTCATTCGATATTCAGCTGCTTTCTTTTGCTCGCGCAAACAGTTATTTTTGTCAGTTGTGCTGCTTCTCGATTGTAAGATCACATTTGCATGAATATTGGGCCATGCTTATTGTCGAACCCTGCTTTTAAGAAAACTACAGTTTAAAAATTATTTCCAACCAGCCAAAGTGGCTCGTGGGAGTGTCTGTCTAACCCGCCACAGCTGAAATCTACCCGCATTTGGCGGGTGTTAATGTCAAGCCCTGGGTTTGAGATAAACGCAATTTCGATTCTCTGTATGTGCTGTACATGTACATAAAGCTGACATTGACATTTAAATAACACATTACATAAAGTTATGACTCAGTATCAAGATTTGTTTATTTTTATGAATGAGCATACAATTAAATAACAAAAAAGGCAAGAGAATCCAAAGCGAAGGATAAAACACAGCACACGTCACCCGTATGTATAGTGCAAATGAGTATTTTTTTAAATGCTTTTTAAAAACCGTTAATATGATAATTATTCTAAATATCAGTAAAACAGCATTTGGCTTGCTTTGCTAAAAACTAAAAATGCACCATGCTAGAATTGCACTTACATTTAAACAAGTCACAATCTTAAGTATTATTTCTTCTCTCCAAATTTCCCGAGAGTGTGTATGGCCTTGTTTTCGAGAATTTCCACTTTCTGCTCTCCATCTTTTAGTGTGTTGACAGCCATTGCTCTGACCACAGATGTGAGGGGAATAGACATGGCTGTGGGGAAAACTGTAGAGAAAGCACCAAAGAACTTTCTGGCCATCCACTCAGATGGCCGGCTCTCCTGTCTGTCCACTAACAGCACCCTAGAAATGAACAAACACATATCAATTAGGGATCAAATGATGTAGGGCGGGGTGAAAAATCAATACAGACAATTATCATAATGTAATCTTCTCAGATAAAAAGGATAACGCATGTCTGATGTAGGTCAATGCTAAATGGCACTACTGGTTAGTGCCACAAAGATCTGTTCACGGCAACAAGCAAAGCAGCATTAGGTCTCGGATCAATCAGATTTTCTTTTTTGTTATTTGTTTGTTTATCCAACAGAGACAATACATCAGGCATTGGTACAGACAACTGATAAAGTGCATACATAGCATAAAGCTAATTTGCAGTTTTTGTCCCTGGTTGGGTTTTTACATAAAACCAAAGCAACAGTTAAATAAGAACATGCACAATCATCACAAGAAACAAAACCAGTACAGATAAACATGTAAATGACTCGTTCCAGAACTGCGAGTGCATTTCAAGCATTTTCCATTCATTTGTCCTTGAATTGGAATGATATACAGCAAATGTATGATTTACAGTACGAGCAGCAGCTGAAGAACGGGATTTCCCTTAAATACCATATTTCTTACTGGTTTGACATTCATGATATTAGGTGCCAAAACGTCTTGCGTCAAAGATCGCTGTGCGTGACAACTTGTGTTTCAACCCATTCCTTGCTCTTCAATCTACAGGAAGTGCAGAATTATTAGGCAAGTTGTATTTTTAAGGATTTATTTTATTATTGAACAACAACCATGTTCTCAATGAACCCAAAAAACTCATTAATATCAAAGCTGAATATTTTTGGAAGTACTTTTTAGTTTGTTTTTAGTTTGAGCTATTTTAGGAGGATATCTGTGTGTGCAGGTGACTATTACTGTGCATAATTATTAGGCAACTTAACAAAAAACAAATATATACCCATTTCAATTATTTATTTTCACCAGTGAAACCAATATAACATCTCAACATTCACAAATATACATTTCTGACATTCAAAAACAAAACAAAAACAAATCAGTGACCAATATAGCACCTTTCTTTGCAAGGACACTCAAAAGCCTGCCATCCATGCTGAACAGATCAAAACACTGACAGAATCCTTCAACATTGCGTGCAGCAGCAACCACAGCCTCCCAGACACTGTTCAGAGAGGTGTACTGTTTTCCCTCCTAGTAAATCTCACATTTGATGATGGACCACAGGTTCTCTATGGGGTTCAGATCAGGTCAACAAGGACGCCATGTCATTAGTTTTTCTTCTTTTAGACCCTTTCTTGCCAGCCATGCTGTGGAGTACTTGGACGCGTGTGATGGAGCATTGTCCTGCATGAAAATCATGTTTTTCTTGAAGGATGCAGACTCCTTCCTGTACCACTGCTTGAAGGTGTCTTCCAGAAACTGGCAGTAGGACTGGGAGTTGAGCTTGACTCCATCCTCAACCCGAAAAGTCCCCACAAGCTTATCTTTGATGATACCAGCCCAAACCAGTACTCCACCTCCACCTTGCTGGCGTCTGAGTCGGACTGGAGCTCTCTGCCCTTTACCAATCCAGCCACGGGCCCATCAAGACTCACTCTCATTTCATCAGTCCATAAAACCTTAGAAAAATCAGTCTTGAGATATTTCTTGGCCCAGTCTTGACGTTTCAGCTTGTGTGTCTTGTTCAGTGGTAGTCGTTTTTCAGCCTTTCTTACCTTGGCCATGTCTCTGAGTATTGCACACCTTGTGCTTTTGGGCACTCCAGTGATGTTGCAGCTCTGAAATATGGCAAAACTGGTGGCTAGTGGCATCTTGGCAGCTGCACGATTGACTTTTCTCAGTTCATGGTTCAGTTCTCAGTTTATTTTGCGCCTTGGTTATTCCACATGCTTCTTGCGACCCTGTTGACTATTTTGAATGAAACGCTTGATTGTTCGAAGATCACGCTTCAGAAGCTTGGCAATTTTAAGAGTGCTGAATCCGTCTGCAAGATATCTCACTATTTTTGACTTTTCGGAGCCTGTCAAGTCCTTCTTTTGACCCATTTTCCAAAGGAAAGGAAGTTGCCTAATAATTATGCACACCTGATATAGGGTGTTGATGTCATTAGACCACACCCCTTCTCATTACAGAGATGCACATCACCTAATATGCTTAATTGGTAGTAGGCTTTTGAGCCTATACAGCTTGGAGTAAGACAACATGCATAAAGAGGATGATGTGGTCAAAATACTCATTTGCCTAATAATTTTGCACTGCCTTTATATTGCAGTTGGTGAGAACGTGGGAAACATTCACTTTTACATCTCTGCAACCCAAACACATTCACAAAACACATTCAACCCAACCCCCCTCCTTTTTTTTTAAACACACACACGCATGCACCCACACACACACACACACACTCAGAACACTCTGCCTCAGAACTCAAAACTCACTCCAAATAGTATGTGTTTGTTTGTCTATATGCTCTGCCCTATAGCAAAAGTACTTAAAATATTATATGCATGTACCAATAGACCCTTTTTTGTGTCATATAGTATACAAATGTGTAGAGGCTGTTTATTGTGTGTCCACGTTTCTTATTTTCCAGCAAATTAAATTTCTCCAATTTGCATCGCAAACCCCATGCAAGTGACAAAGGACTTAAAAGACTTTATTTTCCAAGCATCAGAGAAACTCGCACAACAGGAGAAAGACCCACAATAAACTACGACAGTTTGCGTTCATTGAACAGTACGAATGATTAATTAATCCATATCAAACAGTCCCTTAAAAGTCACGTCTCGCTTTCAGTTTCGGGCTTAGGCACCCTTGCACTCACACTGCAACCATACCGCGCCTGAGCCCAAGTGAACCGCGCTCAGGCCCACCTCTTCCAACCGGGTCAGGGCCGGCCAAGTGAACCGTGCCTGAGCCCGGTTAAGAGCACTCACACTTCTCAAACGATCCGGGAAATGGGCCTGGGTACAATTTGCATAGCATAGTGTGAGTACGCCCTAAATTCAGGTATTTAGTCATGTGTTATGCTGTGCCCCTTTATCAGAAAGGTGTTTTCATAGTCTTGGTGGTTCTTAATAGTTGTGTGGAACTGAGTTAGATTTGCCATTCTTTCATCTAAATTCTTTTTTTCCTCGCTTTCTTTCTTTTCTATGTTTTTGTTGTTATGTTTTGTACGTTGGTTTATGTTAGACTAGTCAATAAATCACACTATATAACCACATTGGATTGTCTTTGTTTTGCCTCACAGAAAAGGTCACTTTAATGATAGATCCTTGATACAAGCTTATTAAGTTTACTAAAACTTCTATACTATTCATCTACTTCACAAGAAGTAGTTATAATTCCCTTTCTAAATAAAAAAAATTACAGAGTCCGCTCAGACGAGCGGGCGAAGTCATTGTTGTATTTATTTTCTTAAATTAAATAAGTTAATTCTGAATATTCATAATTAATAATAACATGTTATTCTTAACCATTAATATTCATAAACTGAGCTAATTTTGCTACATTAATGTAAAATAATGCTAAATGCATTATTGGTAGGAAGCATTTTGTTCTGTTACCAATTGTTCACTTATTGTGAAACTTTTTAAACCACTAACAGAGTTGTCTTTTTTTGTCATTTAGCTCAAGATGCTAACCTTAAACTGGATACCAAATGGCATGTCTAAAACAGAAGTTTCTCCATTTTCATGATATAGTTTTTAAATACTGAATGAGAAATTGACTGAAATATCATTATAACAGAGTTGACAAATAATTAATCAAGTTAAAAGCCTGTTTTATGGACTTACTGTAGTACAAGAAACTGAAGTAACAGAATTATAATTACAGTAACTGTTGCTATTAAGGTATAGCATTTAAATTCAGGCTAGCATTTTCATACAATTATCATTTTAACAGTGGTAAGTTACATTTCAACATGGTGATAAGTGCTAAGTGTGTCGTTATACCCATGATTGTTATCTAAATGTGTGATATAATAAATGACAGTTTAATTTGAATACAATTTAAGTTTGTATATTTACTGAACAAATGTATATCTGCATCAAATTCTCAAAGTTAGAGAACTGAATTTGTTTCAGGATTTGATTTGATGCAGGAACCAAGAAATTAATTTCCCTGTTAAAATATTTTGTGAAAAAAAAAGTTTACTTGACATAAGATTTATATAAATGTTTATAATATTTAAAATAATGCACCCCAAATTTGTGAATGTAAATACTCTATTTCAATCTAGTTAATGTGTTAGTCATGTTCAGAAAATTTAAATGAATGATTAATGGTCTAGTCTCTGCAGTTTTCATTAAGGAGCAAAAATCTGCCTTTAAACTTTAAAGAGATTTGACATTTACCATGGTAATTATTGAGATTGGATGATATGAACAATTTTTTTTTAGCTATATCACTCAGTCCTAATATAAACTTAACAAGAAGGCATGCATAACAAACACAAATATGACCTTAGGTTTACAGTAATCAAAGTATCGAAAGCAGAGGGACTCACGCTGGTCGATAGACGGAGAACCGCTCAAACCCGAGCTCTTCAATTTCTGCTTCAACCTGTCCCTGTAAATACACCAATGCTTCTGTTTTATTCAAACAGCAATTTGAGCCAAATATCAAATCTTAAAAAAACTGGCCAAACATGTGTTGAACAGGTTTTTGCAATACCTTTGTTTTCAGGTAGAGAAAGCTGCTGGTTTTATCTGCACCTTTGGAGGACTCGAGGTTGAAATGAGAGCAACCTCCTGCTTTGGCAAGTTCTGCAGACTTGAGTACGTAGTCATGATCCACACGCACAAATCCTTCCTGCAGCACAGAGTTTATCAAGACGTTTAACATGCAACTACCACAAAAAAAATATGCAATGTGGACTTGCATGAAGGTCTCTCTATAAATGCATTCTAGCGTCATTAAATTTCTCAAAAACAGTGTTTTTATATATTGTTATTATTATTATTGATTTAAAACCAGTAAAACCCTTTGACCTTATTTTTTATTTCATGCATTATCAATTAAGGTTCAACTGGGAAATTCTGCATGGATTTTTGGTCCACAAAAAGATAATATCTGAAGCGTACAGCTCCTGCTTTGGCTCTGGTTGTTCCTAGACAGCAGTATCCAACATCATGGCCCTGAAACGCCTCTGCATACTCATCCAGCTTCTCAAAATCAACCACCTTTTGAACCTGGGGACAATAAGGCATATTGTGAATCACTGATAAATCAACACTGAATCATTGATAACATTTTAACCACTGTGCATACTGTATTTCAGTGGCTTGTGTTTTTTTTCAATATATTTAGATTATTTTGGGCATAAAAACTACTAATAAGATGCCATGTTTTCAAACATGCTTTTATTAATTTATAGACCCATTTGAACACAATACCAATCTTTTCAAGAGTTCAGAAAACAATATTTAGTGGAATTAACCCAGATTTTTCACTTAAAAAAATTTCCTCTCACACACAAAAAAATTTTATTAAAATAAAACATATATTATATATATCTTTAAACATTATATATTTATACAAATATTTTTTTTCTCACAAAAAAAATTATTAGCCCCCCTGAATTATTTGCCCCCTTGTTTATTTTTCCCCCCAATTTCTGTTTAATGGAGAGAAGATTTTTTCAACACATTTCTAAACATAATAGTTTTAATAACTCATTTCTAATAACTGATTATTTTATCTTTGCCATGATGACAGTAAATAACATTTTCTATACAGCTTAAAGTGACATTTAAAGGCTTAACTAGGTTAATTAGGTTAACTGGTCAGGTTAGGGTAATTAGGCAAGTTATTGTATAAGGATGGCTTGTTCTGTAGACTATCAAAAAAATATAGCTTAAAAGGGCTAATAATTTTGACCTTAAAATGTTTTTAAAAAATTAAAAACTGCTTTTATTCTAGCCAAAATAAAACAAATAAGACTTTCCCCAGAATAAAAAATATTATCAGACATACTGTGAAAATGTCCTTGCTCTGTTCAACATAATTTGGGAAATATTTAAAAAGGAAAAAAAATCAAAAATCAAAGGGGGGCTAATAATTCTGACTTCAACTGTGTGTATATATATATATATATATATATATAAATATATCTATTGACCAAGTCCTTTTTAGATCACACATGCATATTATATATTTTGAAACTTACTAGATTTTCATAGGCTTTATCCTCAAAGGTTAACTCTCTTCGTCCAATGAGAGTGATTCTGGAAAAAATGTTTCGCTCCACTAATTCTTTCAGCAAAGCTTTTCCAGTTTCACCAGAGCCACCAAGAATGAAGCATGTTTTGTTCTTCTGCCGGTAATTCTCTTCCATTGCATTCAGATCCATTCTGTAATACAAAAAAAAAAAAAAAATAGTGTACACAACTGTTTGAATCTTGCAATATCAGCATGACACTGCAAAATTTGCAGACAGGTGTACTAGAAAAAGCAGGTATCCTACTGTAGTTAGGGCTGTGCGATTTATCGAAAAGAAATCGACATTCAGAACCTATAATCGATCTAATTTTTCCAGGTCAATTTTTTCAATTACTTTCCCTACCACGTGTGGAGTCACAAGACCCTGCTTTGTTAAGGCTGATTTATACTTCTACAGCCACATCTGATTTCTGGTCAAGTAGGACGATGGACTCATTTTTAAGCCTTACTTTGCACTACATTAACGATGATTGGAAGCTGCACCAGAAGAGCCTTGAGGCGGCATATTTTCCATTACATTAAAATTATTATGTACATTAAAATATTTGTTTACAGAAGATGCAAGAAATGCACTGTTTAAAATATTATTACCAGGACATAAAATAGTTATTTTATTTAGAAGAGATACTGTTTATTTTCTACTTTTAACATGAAAAACATAAAAAAAATTATTTATTTTGTTTCCAAAATTGCAAGTTATTTATTATTTAAAAAAAAGTGACTAATGGTTTTAGGCAATGTGTGTTTTAATTACAGTTGTTCAATGTTGATGTTCAATAAATAATCATAGATAGTAGATAGTGTGTTTCCCTCAGTTATTTTTAAATCAAGTAATGCACCCTTGATTCAAAATCTCTCACTTGTAATATGTGAGGATATTTACTGTACAAAACCTGTTAGGCAAAGAATAAAAAATAATTGTTCATCAATCGTAATAGAATAAAAATGTTCAGTTAAACAAGATTTTGATTTTAGGCCAAATCGCCCAGTCCTAACTGTAGTTCAGCTACTACTTGATGGCAGTATTTTAATTTTAAGATGAACTATCCCTAAAGATGTATTACCTGCTTCTTGTCACAATCATTTTTTTTCCCTCAGAGCAGTTACATTATTCATACATTACAGTTTATACATAATCTATTGATGAAAACAATTGGTACATGACTTACAACAATAAAGGAATAACACAAAGTCAAAAATCTCTATGTAATGATATAAACATCTTTATCTTGTTTATGATTACACTTGAAAATAGTCAATGCCATTCAAAGTTGGGAAAAGCATCACGTACCACGTGACAACACTGTAGGGTGTTGATTAGTTACACCTGAATGAACCTGACATTATCTTTATTGACCGAATATGTTTAAGGTAAACAGATTGTGCAGATGGTGCAGCCACCGCCCACTGAGACCTCATTTCATGCACGCCATTTGCTGCAACTTGTCTTTTGTAGACATTATCTGCACTATTGTATCAGAATGTTATTGTAAGTAAATGAAAGTATGGAAAGACATATTTCTATATATCAAAGGTGTCTTGTAGAAAATGAGCAATAATAGTCAGAAGAAACATCAAAACGTTGGCAATATAATCATGAGCACAAACACGACAAAGCAAAAATATAGCACTAGTTACCCACAACTGCGCATTTGGATATTGCTACAGTAACGTAGACGGTGTCAGTAATGAGCACCTCACCTTGGTATCTCGTAAGTCTCCGAATTCTCCAGGTAATAGAAAACAGCGGCGAGCACCACTACAAAAACAGTGAAGAAGCTTAAGGTTTTTCCACAGGTGCCCTGAAATACATTCATTCCAAACTAGATAAACACAGGACTTTGGTTGTTGATACGTTTCTGCAGCTTCTTCCTGTTACATCGTCGTTTCAGACGGCGCGTGCGCAGAACGCGTCCAGAGCATGAAGAGAGCGCGGCAGCTGTTTTGGAAAAAGTAAAACAGCTACACGGTTGTAATGGCAAGCCATTTTAACATTCAATCTATAACTACAGATATCGATTTTCATAGTACAGGTAACCATTTTTAGATGCTAGTCTTTTTTCGTACTCTACTAATGCTACTTTACTAATACCAGTTTATTTATTACTTGTAGCCTACTTATAGTTATCAATAATTATTTTAGTTATTAGCACTACTTATTCATTAGACACCTGTTATTACTGTCTCATTAGGTCTAGATAACTGGACGTAATACGTATTCATACTATTTATTTATTCATTATTAGTTAGCCTATTATTCCTTTGTTTCTAGTAGCCTACATTTCTTCTTCTTCTTCTTCTTTGGCTTTGACTTTCCAGGGGGACTGTAATTGAGATATTGATATGGCAGGCTACTAGTGGATACTAGTAGGCTCCTTGTCAGGAGTTAAAATAAATATTTCCTAATGAAAAAGCTGCAAGTGTATAAAAAAAAAAATACTAGAAGCATGAAAATAGAAACTAGTAGATTATATAGTAGATTACACGTTAAACTGGCTTTCATTGTAAAATATTGAAGTTACTTTAATGCAATAAGGTATATATTCACTGAGTTGGTAATGTAAATTTTAGTACAAAACTGGAGTTGCCCTTTTCTGTTATTTTATGCATTTGTTTCTATGTGTATTATTTATTTATTATACAATATTTAGTTTCAAACTACTAAGAGATATAAAAGTCACTATCTGTAGTTACATTTTCAACATCAAACATTGACAGAGCATAGTGTAGAGATTTGAGATAAACAGTTAAAGAAAAAGTCTGGTGTGTCAGATGAAGAGAAGACTCAAGAGTCGAAGATGCAATTAAAAATAAAAAGTTTACTGAAGATAGTTTGCAGTTTCATCAGCAGAAGTCAGATTCAACACTCGCAATGAGTTCCTAGGCCGCTCTGCTTACAATCACAAATCAATAACAATTATACTCTCACATAACGTCACTAACTGCGTCATACATATAGGTGTTCTAACCTGATTGGTTAAAACACAGATAGACTATGAAAATTTCCACGTGGGTGCGTGTGTACAATTCTGAACAATATCTGAAGTGTATAAACGTCAGACATCCACTAGACTGTTTAGAGCTGACTCCAGACCTGTGAAACGGATCCACAATCACATAGAACACACACACTTAAAGTACAATCTTTTTCTTACCCAAGGCGGAGTGTATTCTCAGCCGTCTTTATCAAAACTGGTTAAAAACCGGTATAATCTACATTCAGGCAGTTATATTCTCACTACACAAAGTCTATCTTAAATAAAAAGTACAATCAGTATAAAAGAATTAACCGTGAAAATAGCAAAATCACTTTAGACATTTTTAGATAGTAGTAACTCAAAGAAATAACAATAGAAGCAGTTGCTTCCAGTCCTTCAGTTCCACTCGAGGTCTCCGTGACCTCTGACCTAGTTTGGTGGCTCCTGAAAATAGTTACAAAGAGACATGCAGATGCACCGAACATTCATATATTAAGCAATGTGTTAACTTTCATTCATTATGCAATAATCATCTATAATATAAATAATGAGAGACAGGATGATGAGAAAAGGATAAAAGTTGATCCATGCTAAGATGGATTGGAGGGTAGAAATCTGAATCCTTCAATAGATCAAAATTCCACAATGTAATTTAAAAAAAGGAAAACATTTTAATTACAAAACACAGAAACTGTTAATTAACTGATATTTTTTCAGTGTTTAAACCCCCCATACCCACTCTGAACAGTTGTTTACATCACCATTATCACCTCCACCACCCCCTGCCTCCCAAATACCTGCACTTCAGTTCAGTGAAGATGATGTGCGCCAGGTCTTCCGGAAACAGAAGAGTAAAAAAGCTCCAGGCCCAGATCTTATAACACCAGCCTGTTTAAAATCATGTGCTGACCAACTGGCCCCCATCTTCACCCTGATCTTCAACAGATCACTGGAGCTGTGTGAAGTGCCCTCCTGCTTTAAACACTCCATCATCATTCCCACACTAAAGAAACCCAAACTCACAGGTAGGCCCACACGGAATCTGCGCGCGCAGAATTCCGCAGATTTTCTGCAGATTTTCCGCAGATTTCCGCAGATTTTTAGCCCGTCATTAATTCTGTTTATTTACTTAAAGTTAACTATTTACAGTTAATCTAATTGGATTTGCATTTTAAACATTAAATACAAGTTTAAAAGATATTATTTTTTATTTAACATATTAAGGTTTTAGTTATGATACTCCCAAAATAATTCCGCAGAAATCCGCAGATTTTTACCAAAATTCTCCGCAGAAATAGCAAAAAACGTCCGCAGATTCCGTCTGGCCCTGCTCACAGGACTAAATGAATACAGACCGGTGGCGCTGACATCTGTGGTCATGAAGTCTTTTGAAAAACTGGTGCTGGCCCACCTGAAGGACATCACTGAACCCTCACTGGACTCTCTTCAGTTTGCCTACAGAGCAAACAGGTCTGTGGATGATGCAGTCAATATGGGACTGCATTATGATCTTGTTTGTTGACTTCAGCTCGGCTTTTAACACTATCATCCCAAAACGTCTCCTGCCCAAATTAACTGAGCTCTCCGTGCCCACCTCTGTCTGTCAGTGGATCAACAGCTTCCTAACGGACAGGCAGCAGCTGGTGAAGCTGGAAAAATTTCTCATCCAGTACCCGCACAATCAGCACTGGCGCCCCCCAGGGGTGTGTCCTCTCCCCACTGCTCTTCTCCCTGTACACGAATGACTGCACTTCAAAAGACTCCTGTCAAGCTCCTAAAGTTTGCAGACGACACCACATTTATCGGCCTCATTCAGGATGGTGACGAGTCTGCTTACAGACAGGAGGTTAAGGAGTTGGCTGTCTGGTGCAGTCACAACAACCTTGAGCTGAACACGCTCAAAACAGTGGAGATGATAGTGGACTTCAGGAGAAACCCCCCTGCTCTCCCCCCACTGAGCATCATGGACAGCATTGTGGCAGCAGTGGAGTCATTCAGGTTCCTGGGCACCACCATCTCTCAGGACCTGAAGTGGGACACTCACATTGACTCCATTGTCAAAAAAGCTCAACAGAGGCTGTACTTTCTTCGTCAGCTGAGGAAGTTCAACCTCCCAAAGGAGCTGCTGAAACAGTTCTACACCTCCATCATTGAATCAGTCATCTGCACATCAATAACTGTCTGGTTTAGCTCAGCTACCAAATCCGACCTCCGAAGACTACGTCGAATAGTTCGGACTGCTGAGTGAATCATTGGTACAACCCTTCCTACTCTCCAAGAACTGTACTTATCCAGAGCGAGCAGAAGGGCTGCCAAAATCACTCTGGACTCCTCACACCCAGCACACTGCCTCTTTGAACTTTTACCTTCTGGTCAACGCTACAGAGCACTGCGCACCAGAACAGCCCGACACAGAAACTGTTTCTTCCCTCAGGCAATCCATCTCATGAACACTTGATGATAATAATTGTGGAACCAACATCACTACCTGCTATACACTTTTATACACATATACACTTATTTAACAACACACTTTACATGCCAATTTGCACATAACAGCTGCACATATTATGTTGTATATACGTAGTAATATAGCTGTAAATACACTTGTCAATTTGTATATTGCATTTACTACTTTTTAAAATACATTTATTATCTGTTTTTTTAGTCCTGTCTGTAATTCTGTTGCACTGTAGAAGCTCTGTCACGAAAACAAATTCCTCATATGTGTGAACATACCTGGCAATAAAGCTCTTTCTGATTCTGATATGTTTTACACAGCAGATGCCCTTCCAGCCACAACCCAGTATTGGGAAACACCCATACACACTCATTCACACACACACACTCATGCACTACAGACAATTTAGCTTACCCAATTCACCAATAGCGCATGTCTTTGGACTGAGGGGGAAACCCACGCCAACACGTGGAGAACATGCAAACTCCACACAGGAATGCCAACTGACCCAGCCGGGACTCGAACCAGCGACCTTCTTGCTGTGAGGCGAGAGTGCTAACCACTAGGTCACCGTGCCGCCTTCACTATGTATTGACCAATTAAAAACTAAATCAACAGCTGGGTCCAAGAACTGAAGGTGGATGGCACCTATTTATTTATTGTTACAAATGTGTGAAACTGTCAGATGTATTTAATATATCTCATAATTTCATATTTCACGTCTCACATTTGATGACATTCTGTCTTTCAATGTTTTGTGGATTAGAGGCAGCATTTCACAGTTGTGATAGCATTTTTACCCGCATTTTGTGACATACAGTAGGCCTATATTTAAGTGAAATATTAAAAAATGGAGAATTCGGTGGGGCTTAATTGAGTTTATTAGAAATTGTTTGGATGTTCGTTGTTCGTTATTGGTAAATCACATGTGAGTGACAGGTTGACCCACCCTCAAGCATAAGATATTTTGTCAATTTTGATTTCATGGTGGTTTTAAACCTTCGCTTTGAGGCTTACTGCAAAATATGGCATAAGCAACCAATAAAAAACACTTGTCTAAAAACTTTCTCACCACTAGGTGTCAGTATAGGGCCAAAATTACTCTCTCACTGATTTGCTTGGGACCCCTGAATATCAAAGATGTGCGATATATATATAAATATATACAGTTGAAGTCAGAATTATTAGCCCCCGTGAATTATTAGCCCCCCTGTTTATTTTTTTCCCCAATTTCTGATTAACAGAGAGGAGATTTTTTTCAACACATTTCTAAACATAATAGTTTTAATAACTCATTTCTAATAAATGATTTCTTTAATCTTTGCCATGATGACAGTAAATAATATTTGACTAGATATTTTTCAAGACACTTCTATACAGCTTAAAGTGACATTTAAAGGCTTAACTAGGTTAATTAGGTTAACTAGGCAGGTTAGGGTAATTAGGCAATTTATATAATGATGGTTTGTTCTGTAGACTATCGGGGAAAAATTAGCTTAAAGGGGCTAATAATTTTGTCCTTAAAATGGCTTTTAAAAAATTAAAAACTGCTTCTATTCTTGTCAAAATAAAACAAATAAGACTTTCTTCAGAAGAAAAAAACATTATCAGACATACTGTGAAAATTTCCCTGCTCTGTTAAACATCATTTGGGAAATATTTAAAAAATATAATTAATAATAATAATAATTCTGACTTCAATTGTATATATCTTTCTGTGATGTTTCATTCATTCATTCATTTTCCTTCGGCTTAGTCCCTTTATTAATCTGGGGTCGCCACAGCAGAATGAACCACCAACTTATCCAGCATATGTTTTACGCAGTGGACACCCTTCCAGCTGCAACCCAGTACTGGAAAACACCCATACACTCACACATTCACACTCATACACTAAGGCCAATTTAGTTCATTCAATCACCTACGTGAACATGGGGAGAACATGCAAACTCTACACAGAAATGCCAACTGACTCAGGTTGGACTCGAACCAGTGACCTTCTTGCTGTGAGGCGACAGTGCTAACCACTGAACCACCGTGCCACCTTCTGTGATGTTTTGTAATGCTTAGTTTTTGCACCAAAAAGCAGCTTCAGTTCACACATGACCCAATTTATAATGTCGCTAACAGAAAAGGTCTTTAAGTGTGGTGCATTAATACATGCATGTCAAAAGCGCATCATTTAACATATCAAAATTGTGAATGAATGTGTTTTGCTCTTTAGCCAATGAGGCCACACCATATGCTCCAATCCTTTAAAGCAGGTTTTATTGTCTGTGCACAAGACTCCAACTGTTTAAATTCCAGCTCTGTTCAAACGTTTGTTGGTCGCTGGTATGAATAGACCCATATGTTAGCTGACAGTCCTGCCCTTTCAGATGTTACTGAACAAATGTAGTGGAGATTTATAGAAGGGTCATGTTGGCTATGGCTATCAGCTTTCATTATTGCTTCTTTAAGATCATTATGAATAAAGCTCTCCCTTACAGACACAATAATGCTTTTTTGCATGAACTCAATTTGAATTCTTGATATCATGCATTTTACTCATTATTATAACTGGTTTCATTATTATAAAACCAGAAGGCTATAGAAAAAAAACGCACAGTACATCAGAAAATTTATATTCAAATATTCAAATACTGACACCTGCTTTAACATCATTTTAAACACTGAAATAGTTCTTCTTTACAAACAAAGTAGCATTTGGCATATATCTAAACAAATATATTGAGCAAGTGTATTTTGTTTAGATTTTTTAATACACTGTAAAAAAAAAAAAAAAATCATTAGTAGTCGACAGTACATCTTATAAGTGTTTCCTGTTTATTTAAGCTTTCAAATTGCATAATGTGGCCTTGAGCTGTGCTGTCAACTTTTGATGTAGAACATTATGCCAATTATGCAAATTATGTTTAGTTATGCAGTTTAACAACATGACATAAATATGAGCAATATCACACGAGTTGCAGTGCGATATGGCCGTATATCGGCACTGGTGGGAGGTGTGCGTTGGCTCAAAGCTGCAGGCTGTGTGCCTTAGTGTCCCACCAGTGACGATATACAGCCATATCGCACTGCTACGTGTGTGATAATGCGTTTATACAACAGTTCGATGACATAATCATGTGTATAAAAAAATTAAACACAGAGAGTCTCAAAAACCATTTTGGCATAATGTTCGCCATTCATTCACATCTACAGCTGACGTCAGAACTAGTACTTCACTGATTCTCTAGCTTAATGTCTTAAGTGATGAAAAAACAGGTAATTTTTGCTCTCGTTTTAAGATTATAAGGCTAAACGGCATGAAATGGCATCAATCTACTGGATTTCTAGTACTAGATCTAGATTTCCCAGTATTTCTGTTGCAATTGAGATATCACAATAATTAACCCTGAAAAAGCCAAAGCAAACACAACCAGTTTCTGTGAAATAAATACAGCAACACAAAATACAAAAGAGAGAGATTGACTCAGAATGTCACTTACCTGATTTCTAATGAGTTTTTCTCCCTCTAAAGACTCATTATGCGGTCTCTGTCCCAATCTTGTGGCGGAACATAAACCATCACTTTCTTTGATCTGCTCAGACAGGCTGATGGCGGCCGATGCGCTGAATCTCTGAAATTATAAATATTTTAAAATAGGCACTATCCTTATAAATAAACTGCATAGTTGCAATCTAAATAACTACATTCTCGCCTAAAAAAGCCTCAAAAGTACATTATGTTGTCCAACAGCTGCAATATTTGTCAAACTGTAGAGTGTCCTCTTCTTGTCGCTTTATGTGGGTGGAGTAATACACAAGGGTGAAGGGTTAAGAGGTTGGATGAGTGCTGTTATACAACAGACAAACTAATATAAAGTCAGAATTATTAGCCCCCCTGTTTATTTTTTTCCCCAATTTCTGTTTAACGGAGAGAACATTTTTTTCAACACATTTCTAAACATAATAGTTTTAATAACTCATTTCTAATAACTGATTTCTTTTATCTTTGTAATGATGACAGTAAATAATATTTTACTAGATATTTTTTAAGACACTTCTATACAGCTTAAAGTGGCATTTAAAGGCTTAACTAGGTTAATTAGGTTAACTAGGCAGGTTAGGGTAATTAGGCAAGTTATTGTGTAATGATGGTTTGTTCTGTAGACTATCGAAAAAAAATTAGCTTTAAGGGGGTAATAATTTTGTCCTTAAAATGGTTCAATTGCTTTTATTCAAGCCGAAATAAAACAAATAAGACTTTCTCCAGAAGAAAAAATATTATCAGACATACTGTGAAAATGTCCCTGCTATGTTAAACATAATTTAGAAAATATTTAAAAAAGAAAAAAAAATCAAAGGGGGGCTAATAATTCTGACTTCAACTGTATGTCAATAGAAGCCACTTTTTCAAACTTTGAACATCAAAAGTCAACAGAGCAGGATTAAGGTCCCATAATCCAATTCAAAATCATGACTCGGTATACAGTATAACCAAACAATATATCAAACAATATATCATCTGATTTAAATGATCCGGTCATAACAAACTCCTTTAACAACAGCCAAATTCAACTAATCCGGTCATAACGATTGTCCATTTAACACCTCCTTTAACGTCAGCCTAATTCAATTCATCTGGTCAGACAGAGTCTCCAGTTAACAATTCACTGTTTCAAATGATCCGGTCAGAGCACCATGTTTTGCACATAATCACTCACTGATTCAGCTGATGTGGTCAGAGTGATCGAGTCTACAGTCAGCAACTCACTGATTCAAATAATCCGATCAGAGCGAGTTGCCAGGTTTTGAGTAATTAGACAAGACTGGGGCTGTGAATTTTAATTTACTACTCGACCGTTGGTAAAGTATGTTCTATGCAGTATGAATGTGAGTATAGTATTAAAGGGCACCTATGATGAAAATCATCTTTTGGAAGCTGTTTGGATAGAACTGTGTGTATGTATAGTGTGTCCAAAGTCATGATTGGGGGATATAAAGACAATAAGTCTCTTTTAAATTTCCTGACATAAAAATGTAAAAATCCTTCCTATTTTGAGGCCCACCACAACATAAGGTACTGTAGGAGTGCGGTTTTCCCGCCTACCAAATATATTGACAGCCGCGTATTAACATGCCTCCGTAGTAACGCGTATAATCATATCCACAAGACAGGACGTGCGCAAAGCAACTGGGATTAAAAGATCTGTTCAGCTCTCTGTGATCATCAATCATCATCAAATGTGATCAACAATGAGTTTTACAGGTTTACAACATTTTTAAAGCAGTGCGCGTTTGAAATGAATTACAGCGATTTTACTGCATCCCCACAGCCGCATGTCAGTACAATTATAAAAGAAGACGCTTCAATCCCGGTTTGTGGATGTTAAATCAGGTTTATTTTGTACATTAACATAACGGATATCCATACAGCAGTGGATATTAACGTGTATCCTGTCACATTTGCCTTAAGTTAAATACAAGCTGTGTGTGTGTGTGTGTGTGTGTGTGTGTGTGTGTGTGTGTGTGTGTGTGTGTGTGTGTGTGTGTGTGTGTATGAACTTTGTAACGACATTGTGTGTGACTCATCGTTGCAACTCCACAACAAATACACCAAATAATCATTGGGAAAGTTTTTACTGTAGTATTTCTCACAAACGTTACGTGAGATCTGCTTCCTTCATGTCTGTCACTGTGCTGTTTATCTGACGCACACTCTGACAGGCACGTGGGAACGGTGGGCTGGGAGAACTAGCATTAAAGGCACAGAAACAAAAACAGCTACGTTGTGTTCCGAGCAGAAAATCCAATATTCTAAAAGGTTTAATAAATAATCTACTGTAATGGGTGTTTTGAGCTGAAACTTTACATCTTGAAAAAGGGGTAAAAAAGGTGCCCTTTAATGGAGCTCAGACGTACTACATTCGCCATTTTGTCATGATCACATGACCTACCTGCATCAGTTTGTTGCTTCACTCCAATTCATGAATTCTGTCACGAAGCATCATGGGATACATGCATCGGATGAGCAGTTTAGAATCTTGACGGAAGTAGTAGGTCATCCAGGCACTTCTTGCATACTGTTTTTCATTCATTCATTCATTCATTTTCTTTTCGGCTTAGTCCCTTTATTAATCTGGGGTCGCCACAGCAGAATGAAACGCCAACTTATCCAGCACGATTTTACGCAGCGGATGCCCTTCCAGCCGCAACCCATCTCTGGGAAAGATCCACACACACTCATACACTACGGACAATTTAGCCTACCCAATTCACCTGTACTGCATGTCTTTGGACTGTGGGGGAAACCAGAGCACGAACGCAGGGAGAACATTCAAACTTCACACAGAAACACAGAACACAGAAACGCCAACTGACCCAGCCGAGGCTCGAACCAGCGACCTTCTTGCTGTGAGGCGACAGCACTACCTACTGCGCCACTGCGTCGCCCTTTACTGTTTTTCAAATTCTATGAATTCGGACGTACTACTCGGCTGAACTGTTTTTATCGTACTATATAGTATGGAAGTATGCGATTTCAGACGCAATCTGGGTCTCCAGTTAACAACACACTGATTCAAATGTAACGATTAACTGTTTCGAATGATCTGATTGTGTCTACATCACGACTCACTGATTCCAATGAACTGCTCAGAGTGAGTCTACAGTTAGCAACCCACTGATTCAAATTAACAAGAGTGAGTCACTAGTTATTCGGTCACTGATTCAAATGATCCGGTCAGAGCAAGTGTCCATATAATGACACACTGTTACAACCGGCTCAAAATTGTAACATTAGAGAGACAATACGGACCAGGTAAATTGAAAAGAGAAATGATTTATTAACAAAAATCATAATTAACAAAAGTATTTAACGCAAACAAAGTCAGTATAAATGTAAGTCAGTAGTGAAAAGCATGTGCATGGTAGTGAACTGAGCTCATGATCCAAAACAAACAAAAATAAATCAAAAACGCTGGGCAGGGAGGTCCAGCTAATCGAGCTCTCTTCTCATGTCAAATGTTGGATTCTTTATAGGCACCACATATAATGGGTCTCAGGTAGGCCCACACGGAATCTGCACGTGCAGAATTCCGCAGATTTTTAGCCCATCATTAATTCTGTTTATTTACTTGAGTAAATGTATGTAAATCTGAATTTATTCAGTTTTTAAATTACACATATTTCACATACTAAGGTTTTAGTTATGAGACTCCCAAAATAATTCCGCAGAAATCCGCAGATTTTTACCAAAATTCTCCGCAGAAATTGCAAAAAACGTCCGCAGATTCCGTCTGGCCCTAGTCTCAGGTGAGATAACCCACCCACAAATCGGCAATCATGCAGGCTCTGCAAATCACAAAACACAACCACAACAACAAGGTCCCACACGGGACCTAACACTCACTAATAACATAAATAAAATGCTTCAAGTTTGATGTCCATGTGTGGTGGAAATTCATTCTATTCATCTTATATTTATTGTATATACTCATTTATATAGATTATAAAGGTCTGTTCTTTTATTCTTCCATGGATATACTGTTTGAGTTAGACCAAGTGTGACCACTTTAACATCTGTTTATCACCAGCTAAGATCTGGATAAGTACATGGTGATTTAACAAGCTATATGTTCGGATGGGAGGTAAGACTGAAATATAGATGGTCAAAAATGAAAGTTGAGCGCTGATGTAACTGTGATTCACCCTGTATGTCACTGATGACCTTGTGGGCATTACAAACTAGATAAAAAGAGAACGCGCTCTGTTTCGGCGTCTCACTCTCTGCAGAAACTGTTGTTGATGTATGATCGTCTGACCTTCTTTGCAAAGAATAAAACCTTAAAAGACACATTGGGTAGGAATTTGTCTTCTTGACCACTGAGAGAGCCTCCTAAAAGAAAATTGCCACTACACATGTTACTGTTTTAACATCACTACAAGAGATAACATTTAGGGCAGTAGCTCTGCACAGTTTAGTTCCAACCCTAATTAAACATACCTGATATGAATATGATGCTATGAAAAAAAGTTTAGTTTTTCTCCCTGTGCATACGGAGAGGAGAGAGTCTGTTCTGGTGCATATGGAGAGGTAAAGACTGACTGTTACAGGTGGTTTGTTAAGCCTCCCCTTGGCGAAGCACACAAAAAATAGCATGCTTTCCAGAAACATAGAGTGTTAATAAGGAAGTGTTTGGTGCATACGAAGAGAAGAGAAGAGAGAGTGTCCAACAATTGGTTTGTCAAGCCATTCACCTGTGTGGAGCACAGTATGAGGTGCTTATAAAGTGTCTGGTGCATATGGAGAGGTAAAGACTGTCCATTACAGGTGGTTTATCAAGCCAACTCACCTGCATGAAGCACACTAACAATTGCATGATGTTTTTAGAAATATGGAGTGATGATAAGAAAGTGTCTAGTCCATCTGAAGAGGAGAGTGTGTCCTACAATTGGTTTGTCAAACCATTCACCTGTGTGGAGCACCCTCAGAATTGCACAATGCTTTTCAATCAATATGGGGTGCTGTGAACATGCTTAACCTTCATTGCAAGGTTATTAGTTTGCATGTTAAGAAGAACAACAGACTGTTTCAATGAGCTGTTTTTTATCCCTGAGTTATAAGTGTATTGATGCGCATGTAAATGTGCTCGGTAAGTGACCTACGTATTGCAAAATCAGTTGTAGAAATTGTAAAAAATAAATAAAAAATCTACAAACCCAGAGCTTGATCTATTCTTGTACAATAAAATCACTGTAAAGCACAAATAAGCAAGTGTTATTCAGCAAGCAACCCACAGAGCATCTAAATCTGCTCGTGCAATGAATGAATTTTCCCTGCTGCTTTTCCACCTTAAAACCTCCCTCTGAAAAGCTGCTCTTTTTCTATTATCGAGCTTAAACCAATCTTGTCCAGAAGAGGAAAGAATGACTAAATGTGTCATGAATGAATCCGCGTCCCCCCCGGCGGCTTAAGACAAAAGGCTTCGATCTGGCCGTCCTGACAGTAACAGGACAGGGTAAAGTCTGTTAATTAGCACCGAGTGGCATCAAATTGGCTTCTCATTGTGGGCTGTCAGTGGGGTTTTTGGTGCCTGTGGTGGAGAGATGGCTTTGTGCGGCCGCTGTCATACACACATGTTGAGTCATTGTGGCTTGACTTCGATCGGATGAACGTATGTAGGAAATGGCGATTGAGGCCATGCTGAGGTGTTCATTCACGGCGTCATTAAAAACATGCTTTTAAATGTCAAAACAGCTTGATATGTGCACTTGAATTCTTCAAGTCATGCATTTTGCTTGAAGTTTTATCTCAGCAAAAAATAGATTTGGAATTATATTTTGGAAGCAGTCATTTAAATACAGTTGGGTAGCTTAAGCTTAGGCTACCTGATGCTTTGAATGGTTTTACCTTCTGGTCGACGCTACAGAGCACTGTGCACCAGAACAGCCCGACACAGAAACAATTTCTTCCCTCAGGCAATCCATCTCATGAACACTTTATGATAGTAATTGTGATAAAAACATCACTACTTTTTACACACACATACACTTATTTATATAACAACATACTTTACACGCCAATTTGCGAATAACAGCTGCACATATAATATAGTAATATACCTGTGCTTACACCTATAAAAGAAAAAGAGCAGCCATTCACAGGGAGATATTTAGTTGGAAAATGTGTACAGTATATTAGGTTAGGTTACTTTATTTATACTCAAAGGTAGATTTGGTTTGCAGTCAAGACTCCTCATTTCATCACAGTGCCACACAAAAAACTCAAATAATGACAACAACAATTGGACATAAAGACATAAAACATAAACATACAAAACACTCTTCCAAAAACAAACAAACTAACAAAAAAACAATAAAGAAAATTATAATAAATAATAAATAATCACTTCAAGTGCCCACCCTCCAAATAAATGTTTAAAATAATCTATAAAATGTAATATATATTTTTGCAGTTACACTGTTGACATCATTAGACCTGAGTGCTTGACAAGCTTATAGTTTACATTTGCATGGTAGATAATATATGACTCCTGTCAGGACAAGATAAAGTGATTGTTATATGTTATGTTAAAAGAAAATATATAAATACATTTTATATGGGAATATATAGAAAAATTCTATATGTATTAGGGCTGCTCGATTATGGTAAAAATCATAATCACGATTATTTTGGTCATAATTGTAATCACGATTATTCAAAACGATATACAGTTGAAGTCAAAATTATTTGCCCTCCTGTGAATTTATTTTCTTTAACAAATATCTCCCAAAGGATGTTTAACAGAGCAAGGAATTTTTCACAGTATTTCCTACTATTTACTTCTATTGTAAAATATATTTATTATCTGTTTTTTGTGCTGTCTCTGTCACGAAAACTAATTTCTCGTATGTGAACATACCTGGCAATAAAGCTCTGATTCTGATTCTGATTTTTATTATTATTATTTTTTGCTGTTTCCCTGATGCTTTTCCAACTAAATGCCTACCTCTGAATGGCTGCTCTTTTTCTATTATAGTTGAATTAAATTGAATTGAATTTTGTGATCTGCTTTGGCTGGTGGTCTTCTTTATATAGAAAAACCACATGAGTTACAAACTAAATCAATGAATCAATGAAAGAACAACTAATATTAAGGAATATTATTGAACTCACTCAAAAAAAAAAAAAACAAGAAAAATATAAATGAAATTTAAATAGATACTTAAATAAAATTAAAAAAACAAATCTGTATGTTTTTTAGGCCTTGTTGTTAAAAAATATTTTCCTCTTATTAAATTATATTATATTTGTATAATAACAAAACATTTTGCATTAATAAACATCTTATTTTCAAAAAATAAATTAAAATTGAAATAAATATTTATATAAACTTGTGTTGTACTGCAAGATGATGGATTTCGAATGGTTTTTAGATTATTCATATTAAAGTTCAAATACAAATTTACAAATACATATAATAAATTATAAATAAATAAATAAATACAGGGTTTTTTAAATAAACAAATAACTAAATTACCAAATAGACAGAAGTGGGTGTGTATTTTTTGTATGTTTCTTAAATAAATAAATAAATAGATAAAAATACACACATGTACAGTTGAAGTCAGAATTATTAGCCCCCCTGTTTATTTTTCCTCCCATTTTCTGTTTAATGGAGAGAAGATTTTTTCAACACATTTCTGAACATAATTGTTTTAATAATTCATTTCTATTAACTGAACTCTTTTATCTTTGCCATGATGACAGTAAATAATATTTGACTAGATATTTTTCAAGATACTAGTATTCAGCTTAAAGTGACATTTAAAGGCTTAACTAGGTTAACAAGGCAGGTTAGGGTAATTAGGCAAGTCATTGTTTATTGGTGGTTTGTTCTGCAGACAATCAAAAAAAATATATAGCTTAAAGAGGCTAATAATTTTGACCTTAAAATGTTTATTAAAGAAATTAAAATTGCTTTTTTTTTAGCCAAAATAAAACAAATAAGACTTTCTCCAGAAGAAAAAAATTATTATCGGACATACTGTGAAAATTCCCTTGCTCTGTTAAACATAATTTGGCAAATATTTAAAAAAGAAAACAAAATTCAAAAGGGGGCTAATAATTCTGGCTTTAATTGTACATTTGCAGTAGATCTAAATAAATAAATCTAAACATGTCATGCACTTTAAAATGTTAAAACCAAAAATATATCAAGGTTACTAATTTCTAGATTACTAATCAAGTAAAGGGGAGTTATTTTTAATATTCTGAAACCCTAAAAAATGTAGCTATTCATATTTCACATGCATACAAAAATATTAAAAGTGACTCCAAAATGACTCCGAAATTGCTTCTACTGTAACTGATTAAACATTTAAAAGTTCTTAAATGCATGTCTAACCCCGAATACACAGAAACAGGAGTCTTAAAGCCCCACTGCAGTGCAATATGTCTCATATCCCGGCCAATTGAAAGCTGTCCACCGGCACACAGAGGCTTAAAGCAGAGCCACTGACTCCGAGTGTGATGCTAATGATGGCCATTAATGGAGCCTGACAGCACAATCTGCTGCTCATTGTCACATTAGACTGCAGTTTTCGAGGGCCCGGAGAGGAATCATGGGACGGTGAGCCGTCACTGAGGGAGTGCGGATTGCAAGACGATCCCAGCTGATCCCCGGGTGAGGATTAACTTAATTAGAGCTCAATAGTCTTTACAGTCAAAGGCAACTGTCAGTTACTGTCAGAAAAAAAAAGGCCTGTCCGATAATGTGGGCTTAATTGTTCAGTGGCCCCGGAGGTGCAGCATCACAGGCTTTTCAATCCCAGAGATCAACACTGTTGACATCATTAGACCTGCAGTGCTTGACAAGCTTATAGTTTACATTTGCAAGGTAGATAATCTATGACTCCTGTCAGGACAAGATGGGTGATTGTTATATGTTGTTATGTTAAAAGAAAATATATAAATACATTTTATATGTGGAAATATAGAAAAATTCTATATATTAGGGCTGCTCGATTATGAGAAAAATCATAATCACGATTATTTTGGTCATAATTGTAATCACGATTATTCAAAACGATATACAGTTGAAGTCAAAATGATTCGCCCTCCTGTGAATTTATTTTTTTTTTATAAATATTTCCCAAATGATGTTTAACAGAGCAGGAATTTTTCGCAGTATTTTCTATAATATTTTTTCTTCTGGAGTAACTCTTATTTGTTTTATTTTGGCTAGAGTAAAAGCAGGTTTAAATATTTTGAAATCTATTTTAAGATCAATTTTATTATAGCGCCCTTAAGCAATATATTTGTTTTGATTGTCTGCAGAAGAAACTACTGTTATACAATGACTTGCTTAATTACCCTAATTAAGCCTTTGAATTGGACTTTAAGCTGAATGCTTGAATCTTGAAAAACATCTAGTAAAATATTATATGCTATCATCATAGCAAAGACAAAAGAAATCAGTTATTAGAAATGAGTTATTAAATCTATTGTTTAGAAATGGGTTGAAAAAAATCTCATCTCTGTTAAACAGAAATTGGGCAGGAAAAGGGTCGCTATTAATTCAGGAGGGCTAATAATTCTGACTTCAACTGTATATATACAGTTATTTTCCTCCCTGTAAATAAGAAAAGGGGAAATGAATCAAAATATGAAACAAACTGTGCTTTAAGCATCTTCACTGTAAGAAAAAAACTTTACAAAGTCCTTCAGTTAAGAGCAGTGAGTGATTTTCTCCTTTTGTTGTTTGATTAATGATAAAAACAGTCGGCAGCAGGAATATTATGCGCTGTCACTTTAAGAGCAGTACGGTTCTGATTTATGGTTTCACTTTCACATGTCTTTTGATTCTCAACTCAATTGTTTATTACATAAATGAGGGTTAATATGAATAATCACTAAACACCGCGTTTTGTAATATTATTTATTTATTTATTAATAATTAATTAATAATAAACTTTTAAATAATATTAATAAACATTCAAAATAATAAGAATTGTTTAACTATACAGAGAGAGTGTATTTGTTTGTCATTTTCTGTATACATATTAAATATATTTCAAGTCACTGTAATGTTTTGGGATTTTTTTTTCTTTAATTTTTGATGTGTTTTGATGTGTTTGTTAAATCTTCCTATATTTGTATTCATTTTGAATTTAGTTTATTTTTAATGTAAATTAAAATAAAAGAAAATTATATATTTTGGAAAATATGATATAAATAATATTTTTATTTTAGTTTTAGTTATTTTAAATCTTAAAACAAATGAAAACTGGATATTTAAGGCCTCTAGCTGAGATATACATGGTGGCTGATAAGTGCAAACCAAATCACAGCTCTTAAAACAAAATAACAAAAATAAAACAAAACTAAATAATTCAGAAAACTGTGAAAACATTAGAAAAACTCAGGATGCACAACAAATTTGTAAACAAAATAGCAAATCTGAAAACATATCAACAAATCAGAAATCAAATTAAATTAGAAAGCTCTATGACAAATCAGAAAAAAAAATGGAAGAATAAGTTATAGGTATGTGTTAGGTTCTGTGTCCTGTCTAATTTGAATAATCCACATTTTCTGAAGTTCTTTGCCCTGTATAAATTTGAAAAATTTTGTTTTCTCTTTATTTTGATGGCCAAACAATTGACATCCAGCTGTTCTCAACAATACGCCACAGTGAACACTGCTAGACTAAATGCAGCTCTCCCTCACAGTTTCGTCAGTGTGAAGTTTGCATGTTCTCCCCGTGTTGGCGTGGGTTTCTTCTAGATGCTCTGGTTTCCCCCACAGTCCAAAGACATGAGGTATAGGTGAATTGAATAAGCTAAAATAGCTGTAGTGTATGTGTGTGATACAAGAGTGTATGGGTGTTTCCCAGTGATGGGTTGCAGCTAGAAGTGCATCGACTGCGTAATACCATAGGTTGGATAAGTTGGCGGTTCATTCCGCTGTGGCAACCCCTGATTACTAAAGGGACATGGCATGTGGAGTCCCACAAGGCTCGATTCTGGCACCTCTCCTGTTCAACCTTTATATACTCCCTCTGAGCCAAATAAAGACAAAGAACCACATTTCCTACCACAGCTATGCTGATGACACTCAGATCTACTTAGCCTTATTGCCAAATGACTACAGCCCTATTGACACCCTCTGCCAATGCATTGATGAAATGAACAGTTGGATGTGCCAAAACTTTCTTCAGTTACAGTTTTTCTCAGTCGCTTTGGTGCATTTCTCACAACACTATTTACATTTGCACAATAGTTCATGCATTTCTCAAAACAATTAGTCATTTGTGCACATCATAGTAGCAGTTTCTCATTCCTTCCAGCAAATTGCAAATGCTTTTGGACATGCATCAATTGCTTTCATACAACTCTCTGCTGTTTGTAACATTATCATTTGCTTCTGTCATGTCAGTCAAAATTAACTAAACTTGTGGATGCTGAATAGTCATTCCATATAAAACTAATAGTCCTCATTTCATTACTTGAGTCATTACATACACAAATGTTGAACTAGTTGTCAAAATCTGTCAAGCAAATTTGATAAAAAAAATTTTTTTTCTGAAATAGTCTTCTAAATTGAACAATTTGATGAATGATTTACAGACCTGTGTATGTTGTAGTTTCAGTTTCAATATGTACTGCAATATTGTTTACAGTTGTGCACAGCTCTACCCAAAGGAAGTTTATGTTTGTTGTAAATAAGGGTGTATTTATTCTTCTGCACAATGCTGTCAATAAATTAGAATTGCAAAGAGCAAATGCA
Source organism: Danio kyathit (assembly GCA_903798195.1). NCBI lineage: Eukaryota > Metazoa > Chordata > Actinopteri > Cypriniformes > Danionidae > Danio > Danio kyathit. Next base: position 20,723,030 of record LR812525.1, on the reverse strand, counting down.
GTAAAAATGTGAAACATACATATTCAGTGTCTTGTACTCAGATACCTCACTAATGCAGTGATGTCTAACTTTACTGTAGTTTTCAAATGGCTGTGCAAATAGTATATAGTGCTGTCTTGAGCATTTTCAGGAAGTGTCACCAAAATCTGACTTTTTTGCATTGGAAAAAATGTACAGAGTAAAGTGTCATAATGAAAACATGACAAAGCCATTTGACTATCTTGTTCATAAACAATGGTGTCAGGACTTTTCATCCTGATGACACTGACACATTCATTTATATGAATACTTGCTTTTGAGGAATGAGCTATCCATTTTGAGCAAGTGACACGCTTTTCCAGGTTATCCACTAGGTTTTGCAGTTTGCACTAATTGTTTTGAGAAATGCATTAACTGTTGTGCAAATGTAAATAGTGTTGTGAGAAATGCACCAAAGTGACTGAGAAAAACTGTAAACAAAGAGAAAACTGAAGTCATTGTGTTTGGGAACAGAGATGAGGTTCTCAAGGTGAATGCGTACCTTGGCTCTAAAGGTCAAACAACAAAAAATAAGGTCAAGAATCTTGGTGTGATTCTGGAGTCAGATCTGAGTTTCAATAGTCATGTCAAAGCAGTTAGTAAATCAGCATACTATCATCTCAAAAACATTGCAAGAATTAGATGCTTTGTTTCCAGTGAAGACTTAGAGAAACTTTTTCATGCTTTTATCAGCAGCAGGGTGGATTACTGTAACGGCCTCCTCACGGGCCTTCCCAAAAAGACAGTCAGACAGTTGCAGCTCATCCAGAACGCTGCGGCCAGGATTCTGACCAGAACCAGGAAATCAGAGCACATCACACCTGTCCTCAGGTCTCTACACTGGCTCCCAGTTACATTCAGAATAGATTTGAAAGTATTATTACTTGTCTATAAATCACTAAATGGTCTAGGACCTCAATACATTACAGATATGCTCACTGAATACAAACCTAGAAGAACACTCAGATCTCTAGGATCATATAAACTAGAAATTCCAAGAGTTCAGTCAAAGCAGGGTGAATCGGCTTTCAGCTACTACGCCCCTCGCTGCTGGAATCAACTCCCAGAAATGATCAGATGTGCTCCAACATTAGGCACATTCAAATCCAGACTGAAAACACATCTGTTTAGCTGTGCTTTTACTGAATGAGCACTGTGCTACATCTGACAGATCGCACTATTATGTTTTTCTCTTCTTTTTCATTCTTTTACAACCTGTTTTAACATATTTGTATCTGTTTTTATCTGTTTTTTTATTATCTGTTTTTATTTTTTCTTACACTTGTCTTTTTTATTCCTGTTTATGTGAAGCACTTTGAATTGCCACTGTGTATGAAATGTGCTATATAAATAAACTTGCCTTGCCTTGCCTAAACCAGAAAAGAAAATGAATGAATGAAAATATCTCTCAAGCGATGATTAACAGAGAATGGAAATTTTCACAGTATTTCATATAATATTTTTCTTCTTCTAGAGAAAGACTTATTTATTTTAGTTTGACTAGAATAAAAGCAGCTTTATTGTTTGTAAAATATTTTTAAGTAAAATATTATTAGCTCCCTTAAGAAATGTAATTTTTTTACAGAACAAACCACTGTCAATAACTTTGCTAATTAACCTAGTTAAGCCTTTAAACTGCATTTTAACTTAATACTAGTATCTAGCACTGTAACTAGTAAAATAGGATGTATGTGATGTCATCATGGCAAAAACTAAAGAAATGAGTTGTTAGAAATTAGTTATTAAAAGTATTATGTTAAAAAATGTATTAAGAAATCCGTTAAACTGCACTTGGGAAATGTTTACCAAAAAAAAAGTACATTATAACAGGAGAGCTAATAATTTTGACTTCAACTGTAGATTCCAGGTAACATTTAATTTGCTTTAATTAACAAAAACATTGTAATTTTATGGATTAATATTAATTATCTATAAGTGTGACTGAAACCTTTGCTAAAATGAATACATTTTCTTACCATGAATGTATCCTTACATTTAGTTTGATCATCCATATTTATGTAAACAACATTGTCATTATGTGTCTTATTGTTCTTACTTCCTACTGTATATCCTTCTCTATATTTTTCTAAGTTTTTATCTTCTACATGAGTGTATACATTAAATAGGCATGTCTGTGTAAAACGAGAAAAGAGTCTCTATGATTGCAGAACAGCTGATTTCGGGCTTAGTATCAATGCAGCTCAGCTCGGCTTTGTGGCCCAAATGCCATTAGCTAAGCTGGTCTCAGACCTGCTTTGACCAGGCTTCCTGAAACTCATCCAAAACAATGGCGTAATTAAATGAGCAAACAGATTAGAGCCGGCGACACAGAGGGAGATGCGGCGTAGATGAGACTCCTGCCAGGACACAGCAGGATCACATAATACTTGGAAATGCATTGGCACATCTGTCCGGCATGTTGAATAAAGCACGGATACGACAGCGGACAATAGGAGGAGAGAGAGCTGAGGTGTATTACAGCACAGCACCACCAGTGTTTTCTTGTAGACCAGGCTTCATTTACTCAATTTACATTGACTTCTATTGCTCTGCACACGGGGGAGGTGCTGAAAAACATCTGTTTTTACACAGGTCATTTGTCATTTAAATATCAGTGTGAATGAAAAATAAATTAGTTACATTTCAACAACTGAACAAACCAACAAAAACGGTTGTGCTCCCGTAACCTTTTTTTTTTTGATGTTGTTGTGAAACATCCATGTGTCTTCTGGTGAAGTTTAAATCAGACTGTGAATCTGAAGGAGAGGTGAACAGGAATTAAAGATTAATTTATTGAAGATAAAATGGTAAATTGAATAACAGTAAAAACAATAGAAAAAACGGATGGACGGATGGATGTGTAGGTGGTATGGATGGATGGATGGATGGATGGATGGATGGATGGATGGATGGATGGATGGATGGATGGATGGATGGATGGATGGGTGGATGGGTGGATGGATGGATGGATGAATGATTGGATAAGTGGATGGATGGATGGACGGATGGACAATGGATGGATCTATCAACACAAAGATGGATAGAAGGATGGATGGAAGGATATATGGATGGATGGATTGATGGACAGACGGACGGATGGATGGACAGATGAATGGACAGAGAGACAATGGATGGATCTATCAACACAAAGATGGATGTATGGATGGATAGAAGGATGGATGGATGGATGGATGGATGGCAGGATGAATGGAAGGATGGATGGATGAATGGAAATATGGATGGACAGACGCACAATAGATGGATCTATCAACACAAAGATGGATGGATGGATGGATGGATGGATGGATGGATGGATGGATGGATGACAGATGCACAATGGATGGATCTATCAACACAAAGATGGATGGATGGATGGATGGATGGAAGGATGGATGGAAAAATGGATGGAAGGATGGACAGATGGATGGACAGGCGCACAATGGATGGATCTATCAACACAAAGACAAATGGATGGATGGATGGATGGATGGATGGATGGACGGACAGACAGACAGACAGACAGACAATGGATGGATCTATCAACACAAAGATGAATGTATGGATGGATGGATGAATACAAGGATGGATATATGGATGGACAGATGGATGGACAGACGCACAATGGATGGATCTACCAACACAAAGATGGATGGATGTTTGGACAGATGGACGGACAATGGGTGGATCTATCAACACAAAGATGGATGGATGGATGAATGGATATATGGATGGACAGACGCACAATAGATGGATCTATCAACACAAAGATGGATGGATGGATGAATGGATATATGGATGGACAGACGCACAATAGATGGATCTATCAACACAAAGATGGATGGATGGATGGATGACAGATGCACAATGGATGGATCTATCAACACAAAGATGGATGGATGGATGGATGGAAGGATGGATGGAAAAATGGATGGAAGGATGGACAGATGGATGGACAGACAGACAATAGATGGATCTATCAACACAAAGATGAATGTATGGATGGATGGATGAATACAAGGATGGATATATGGATGGACAGATGGATGGACAGACGCACAATGGATGGATCTACCAACACAAAGATGGATGGATGTTTGGACAGACGGACGGACAATGGGTGGATCTATCAACACAAAGATGGATGGATGGATGGATGGATGGATAGACAGATGGACGGACAAAAGATGGATCTATCAACACAAAGATGGATGGATGTATGAATGGATGGATAGAAGAATGGATGTATGGAGGGATGGACAGATGGAAGGATGGATGGATCTATCAACACAAAGATGCATGGATGGAAGGATGGATATTCAGGCGGAAAATGGATGGATAAATCAACACAAAAAATGGATGTATGGATGGAAGGATGGAACAACATTAAATTAACAGACAGAACAATAGTAAATATGAAGAAAAGTTAAATAAATTAGAGCATTAGAGTAATAGAACAAAACAACAATAGAATGACAAATTGACAGATAGATAGAAGGATCGATGGATGGATGGATCAACGAAACAACAAATAAAATATCAGACAGAACAATAGTGAAAATAAACAAACGTCAAATAAACAATAGAGTCGTATAGCAGTAGATCAAAACAACGATAGAATGATAGACTGACACACACACAGATTGACAGATTGAATGGATAGATGGATGGATGGATGGATGGATGGATGGATGGATGGATGGATGGATGGATGGATGGATGGATGGATGGATGGATGGATGGATGGATGGATGGATGGATGGATGGATGGATGAAACAACAAATAAAATAACAGTCAGAATAACAGTAACGATGAACAAAAGTTGACGGATGAAACAATAGACAGACGGACGGACGGACAGACGGACAAACGGAAAGACGGACGGACGGACAGACAGACAGACAGACAGACAGACAGACAGACAGACAGACAGACAGACAGACAGACAGACAGACAGACAGACAGACAGACAGACAGACAGACAGACAGACAGACAGACAGACAGACAGACAGACAGATAGATAGATAGATAGATAGATAGATAGATAGATAGATAGATAGATAGATAGATAGATAGATAGATAGATGAAAGGCGAGTCATCCCACAGTTTTGTTCTCATCAGGGTTTTGCGAGATTCCCAGAGTTGTGAAAGTGTAAAAGCAAGCACTGTCTTTTGTTTTCTATATGAGATACTATAATAAGAGAAAGCCTCTTAGCGGATATCAGTGTTTGTTTTAGCTTTTCTCTATCAGTCTGTTTGCAGACCTCAAATCTCTCTTTTGTGGTTGGTCTGGACTCTCCTAATGACTTCTTTGAGCTGCCGATGTTCTCCAAGGTGCAGCTTTGTGTGCAACTCAACCTCCCGTCTGGAAACACGCAAGTCACTGACCTCGACACTCTTTCCCACATCAGCCATTGAAGGCTTTCCCAAGCTTTACCTTTGCTTTCTAACAATGTCTTCTACCAAACGTGTTCCAAATACACACAGAGCAAATCTTAGAAGAAGAGTTCGCTCAACAAAAGGGGGAATCTGCATCTCCAGGTCTGGAATTGGTCACTCAGCATGACTTTGGTTTTAAGAGCCTCATTAAGATGATCCAAAGTAGCCCAGAGTGTGGACTCCGAACGGAGCGGAGGATCATTTCAGACCCACCACAGCACTGAGGGATCGTCCCGCCGAGGAGCAAACACAACTACAAATGGCCAGACCGCCAGCACAATGCCACGCTGAAAGGAGCCAAATTAGCTGGAGGCCAACAACAATTTACCAACACCTGTATTAGTGTGCCAGCACTGCAGGGAGCTGAGCTGAACAAGCACTAATCCCTATAAACCCTACAGTAGCCCTCCTACCACATCAGCATTTGCATATTCCCCATTTATTGCTTGATGAGGAACCCAGAGCTGAAGGTTCGGAAGGGATTGGGAGCGTTTCATTCCTCCACACTCATACATTCACTGCTTGGGTGGCTCCATGATTATCTCTAGGCCGAGTTAGTGAGAGCAGTGTGTGTGTGTGTGTGTTAGAGATTATCTGGCATTAGAAAAACTGTGCTGCTACATTCCTGAAGCTAATTGGAGAGGTGGAGAAGATGGGCAAGTCATTAGGATGAAGATGTTTGCTTAGGAGTTGAGTGACTGTGATGTTCGGACTCACTGTGGTTTGTATTCTACGATTCTTTTCAAAAGGGATGATAGATAGAGGGATGCCGCAGCAAGAACGGGATGGGAACCTTCTTATGAATTGTATGTGGATGGAGAAGATTCAGGAAAAAAAGGCAAGCTGTTGGAAAGAAAATAGTCCCTCTTGGTTTCTTTGATTTAGATGGACACTGTTGGCCACATGTAATTATTATGAGAATCAATATTCTTTTTAAAATGTTTTAAACAAAAACAAAAGGACAGCTGGACAGATTGACATGAACTACAGTCAGTAACAATATACATTCATTCATTCATTCATTTTCTTATTAATCAGGGGTTGCCACAGCAGAATAAACTGACAACTTTTCCAGCATATGTTTTACGTAGCGGATGCCCTTTCAGCTGCAACCCATCACTGGGAAACACCCATACACACTCATTCACACACATACACTATTACGACTATACCGCATGTCTTTGGACTGTGGGGGAAACCGAAGCACCCGGAGGAAACCCACGCCTACATGAGGAGAACATGCAAACTCCATACAGAAATGCCAACTGACCCAGCCTAGGCTCGAACCAGCGACTTTCTTGCTGTGAGGCGACATCGCTACCCACTGCACCACCCTAACAATATACACATATATGAAAAGAAAAAAAATGTCTTTACATAGATAGGTCAAGAAAATAATAACAACAATAATAATAATAATAATAATAATAATAATAATACTAATAATAATGTTGATAATTACAGTTTTTTCTGAATGCTTAAACTCTAACCGAGGTTCTTATAGCACAATTTATAAAACGATTAATTCTTATAGCAAAACCACTCACTGAGTTTGCAAAATTTAAAGCACAAGCACTGCTTTGCACTAAGTTTGCAAATTTGTAACACACACTTCAAAATTGTAGGTACAATCTACTTCACAGCACTCTTTTTGCAGAACTGTAAACACAACTCACTGCTTTACACTGAATTTCCAATTGATCAACAAACTCCTAGCAAAGCTATACACATGTCTGGCTATTATTTACACTATTTTGCCAACTGTCTGGCACACTGTCACATGTGAAATCTGTTTTAGATAATTAGTTCACTTTGCAATCAGATACTTTCCCCTGGTGCCTTGGACTAGAGGACATTGCATGTGATGATTTTGTGGCCGGACCCAGAGAGACGACACGATGTAGTCAGATTTTTTTTTTTTTCTCAGTGAAATTACTATTTTGTGTTTTGATTTGGAAAAACTCTTGTGTTTGTTTTGATGTGTGTAAATAAACAACAGTACTTGAAGTTTGCATCCCTGTATGTTTACAGAACTATGAGAAAGGTATGACCTCAAACTGACATAGCCTAGCTTGTGCTCAGAGAAGGCAAACGCCAGACGTTTTTCTTTATTTTCTTTATAATTTTTTATATTTCCCTTTCAAAAACACAACAATTTAGGCCAAACTCAATTCAAACATAATGCTGCACACACTGACTGAGACATGTCATACAGTGAATCAAATATAAAGCCATAAAATTACACACAAAAACAAAACAAACATACAAATAAACCAACAGACAACAAAAATATATATAAAATAACTTAACAAAAAAAGAACAACATACTGTGCAGACATCAAATAGAAACTCTGTAAGGGGTTAAATAAAGGCATATTCTTGAAACAAACCATATAATTGTTTAGTCTTCTCACTCTTCATTATTTTTTAAAGCTTCCACATTGGCTGCAAACTCCTATTTAAAGATCAGTTGAGGAGCTGTTTTTAAAGCAAAAGCCAGATGTAGTTTTTATTTATTCCATCAGTGTGTAGTTGGGGCATTGTGTGCTTATTATTGTGATGGCTTGTGTTAAATGTTTGATACAAAAATACCATTTTTACGAAGGTTTGAAGAGTTAAGCAAGGTTTATCAGCTTTTGCAAGAAAACTAAACTGTTTTGCTGATTTGGTGAAGGGTTTGCTTATTGGTGTGTAGAGTTTTGCAAAAATAGCCAATAGTTACAAAAAATGTGCTTAAGCATTCAGAAAAAACTGTAATATGGTGTGTGGCGAAGAGAGTAGCAGTAATAACAATAACAGCCGTAGTAATAATAATAATAATAATTATAATAATAGTAGTAGTAGTAGTAGTAATAGTAATAGTAGTAGAAATATTGTAAAAAAATAAAATGGAAAATTGTAGAAAAGTAATATTCAGTTTTTAATTTTCTATAGCAGTTTTCCAAATTAATCTTAACTACATCAGTCTTACTTATCATAATTGTGTATGTAAGTAAAATATACAGTGCGTCTGGAAAGTATTCATAGCGCTTCAGTTTTTCCACATTTTTTTATGTTACAGCCTTATTCCATAATGAATTAAATTCATACATTTCCTCAAAATTCTACACACAATACCCCATAATGACAATGTGAAAAAAGAAAATTGTTGCAAATTTATTAAAAATAAAAAACCTGAAAAATTACATGTACAGAAGTATTCACAGCCTTTGCCGTGAAGCTCTAAATTGAGCTCAGGTACATTCTGTTTCCATTCTTGAGATGTTTCAGCAGCTTAATTGGAGCTACCTGTGTTAAATTCAGTTGTTTGGACATGATTTGAAAAGGATCTAAATCCTATTGAACATCTCTGGAGAGATCTGAAAATGGTTGTACACCGCCGCTTCCCATCCAACCTGATAGAGCTTGAGAAGTACTGCAAAGAGGAATGAGCAAAAATTCCCAAAGACAGGTGTGCCAAGCTTGTGGCATCATATTCAAAAAGACGTGAGGCTGTAATTGCTGCCAAAGGAACATCAACAAAGTATTAAGCAAAGAATACTGATGTACATGTGATTTTTCAGTTTTTTTTAATTTTAATAAATTTGCAACAATTTCAAAAACTCTTTTTTTCACATTGTCATTATGAGATATTGTGTGTAGAATTTTGAGGAAATGAATGAATTTAATCCACTTTGGAATAAGGCTGTAACAGAAAAATGTGGAAAAACTGAAGCGCTATAAATACTTTCCGGATGAACTGTATATAGCATATTTCATACACAATGGCAATTTAATGTGCTTTACATAAAGAAAATTATTAAAAAGAAAAATAATCATAAAATAATCTACATGTGTTTTGAATGTGCTTACTGTTGGAGTATATATCTGATCACAGCGGGTGGCACAGAAGCTGAAAGTAGATAACAAGAACATTAATAAGAGTGCTAGAAGTGAAAAACATCAACTTTTCTTTTACATGAGAATTGGCCCAAACACAATATTTCAGATTTTTCTTGGCGAAATAATATACGGCCTGACAAATGATGTAATCACTGAACATGAATGCTCACATGGAAAAATATAAGTTGGGTAGAAAAGATAAGAATTGGTGTGGAAAAAGTGGTGTTTTAAACCAAGGATTGAAATATGCACATTGGAAATGCCAAGATGTGCATACATGTTCATAGAAAAGGTGCATAGAAAAAACATGTGCAATGTGCATAAACTACAATGGAAACATATTCACTAAAATAAATTCCAGCATAAAAGTCATGACTTTGTTTTAACAGATCAAATGGAATTAAAAATCAATCAAATCAAATGATTTAAAATGGAAGCAATGGGATGCCATTAATGGACACACCAGCAGACCGACCACATTGCACAACATCTGAAATGTTTTGCTCATTCTAAAATCCCTCAGCCAAAGTCTGTCATCAAAGTGGTTCAGTATCATTACCTCCAGAACCAAAAAGACCAGTACAAGCCAACAAGTCATTTATTATATAAGCAAAAGGCCCACAGCAGCTTCTCCTACTGCAGCAAATTCAATTTCTCTTTTTGATATTTGCCACCAGTTTTTAGTGATGATTTTGTCCTTGTTATATATTATTGTTTGACTTTTTTAAATTTAGGACAGTATAGTGTAGACAGGAAAGCAGAAAAAAGGGGAAGTATTGGCAAAAGACCTCGAGCCAGAACTTGAACTCGGGTCGCCATAAGCACCTCAGTGTTGTGTGTCAACACACTAACACTAGGCTATTGGTGGCAATTTGTTTTAAATATTGAATGAAAAGTTGAATGGTGCTCGTAATACCATGTCTGTTCCCGCTTTTTTGTTGTTCTGTTTCTGTCAATATTTTGGCCACTGTAAATATCCAATTTACAGCCACGACTTTTATTAGTGAATGATTGTGTAAATGTTGATTTTGATTTCTTAAATTCCATATTAGTGTAGGCTAGTTTTTTAATGTTTTACATTTGTATGATTTTTAAATGCAGATTACGATGCCATTCGTATATACTTGATTAATGAATAGTAATTTGTAATTTTTAAATAAACTTTTGGTTTTATATACAGTCAAGCCCAAAATTATTCATACCACTGGCTTATTTTGACTTAAATTTCTTTTTTATTCAACCAGCAAGTTGTGTTTTTTTAAGCTTCTCCCAAAAGATAATAAGATGATGTACAAGAGGCATCATTGTGGGAAAAAAATTACTTCTTAGCTTTTATTTAAATTTTTAAAAGTCTGAATTTCCCAGGGGTATGAATAATTTCAGGCTTAACAGTATTAATTTATATATTGAAATGAAATGTAAGAATTCTTGTAATACCATGTCTGTTTACACGTTTACTTGTGTCAAAATTTTGGCCACATTCTCCTCAGACCGTCTAATATCTAATCACCAAGTGAAACTGAAACAGCCTGTCCTCCTTTAATCTTTCATGTGTCGTCAATGTTGACACCGGTGTCCCAAACCTGCCGCCCAGATCTCCGTCCTCACGGGAGCCCAGAAGGCCCGACACTACAGTTTAGTCTGATTTTGATTTTAAGTGAGCATCAGATCAGATGTCAAAGTCTATTCCCACCGGCTGAGGCCTGTCAGATCCCCCTCTGTGCCAATTAGTCGAGAGAAAGGACGAAAGACAGTGCCGGGCCTGGAGGGGCGAGAGGGGCACTAAACCCACCGGCGCAGGGGCTAATGGCTAATCAGAGAGGGACTTACTGGATTTGCAGAGTCCTTTGGGGGATCAGTGTCCTGGGAGAGGTGCAAGTGTAACATAGAGAGGTGCTAAATAGTGGCTGTTGGATTAGATATTAGATATTGAACTGATCTGAAGAGATCGGGGGCAGAATTTTGACAGAACAGGAAATCACGTGTATACAGACATTTTGTTAGAAACAAACTTTATGACTTTAATTTAGAAAATGATTAAAGAATATTATATAAAAAAAAAAGCATTATATTAACAAAAATATTAAATTATATATATATATATATATATATATATATATATATATATATATATATATATATATATATATATATATATATATATATATAAATTATGATTGAATTACTTGATGCAAAAAAATAAAAAGCAACAATCCAAGTAATTACCACTATTTAGATTTTAATGTTTCATATATGTTCATATAATTTTGACTATTTATTATGCAGGAGAAAAAGTTTAAGGATGTTTTAATAAACAGAAACTTCAATATAATTTTGATGATGTCTTTACTGACACTTCTAAACATTTTAATATAAAGTAATAATCTTTTAACTTATTTTTTCAGCCTTTTAAACAATGATCTACTTATATAAATTCATAACGTAATAGAAGACTACTTAATATGAAACAGAAAATAATTAAATGGGTTGACTGTTGAATGAAATAACAGAAAATAAAATTAAATAAATAAAATTAAATAATAATAAAAATAATAATAATCCTCAGTCCCTGCTGGCTCTCATGAAACCTGATTCTGTGAATGGAACAGAAAATAATTAAATGGATTGACTCTTAAATAAAATAAAATAAAATAAAATAAAATAAAACTGAATAAAAAAAAATTTAAATAAAGAAATTATGAATAAAATGAAATAAAATTGAATAAAATAAAATTGAACAAAAAAATAAGTAATTATAAATAAAATATAATTGAATTAAATAAAATAATTATAAATAAATAAATAAAATGTTATAAATTATAAATAAAATAAAATAAAATAAAGTTGAATAAAATTGAATAAATAAAAATGTAATTAAATTTAAATAAAATATAAAAAATTATAAATAAAACTAAATTGAATACAAATAAATAAATAAAGTAATTATAAAGAAAATCAAATTGAATAAAATAAAAAAATTATTATAAATAAAATAAAATAAAATAGAATAAAAGGGCGGTGTGGTGGCTCAGTGGGTAGCGCTGTCGCCTCACAGCAAGAAGACTGGGTCAGATGGCCTTTCTGTGTGGAGTTTACATGTTCTGCCCGTGTTGGTGTGAGTTTCCTCTGGGTGCTCTGGTTTTCCCCACAGTCCAAAAACATGCGTTACAGGTGAATTGGGTAAGCTAAATTGTCCAGAGTGTATGTGTGTGAATGAGTGTGTATGGATGTTTTCCAGTGATGGGTTGCAGCTAGAAGGGCATCCTCTGTGTAAAACATATGCTGAATAAGTTGGCGGTTCATTCCGCTGGGGCGACCCCTGATGAATTAAGGGACTAAGCCGAAATGAAAATGAATGAATGAAAATAAAATTAAATAGAATAAAATTAAATTAAATTAAATGAAAAAAAAATCGAATAAAAAATAAAGTAATTATAAATAAAATAAAATAAAATAACTCCTCAGGCCCTGCTGGCTCTCATAAAAACGAACATGATTCGGCGTCAAATCGCCATACATTTAATCCCCCTTTGAAGCAGCAGTAAGATAATGTCGAGCAAATAATGGGTGTTTATTATAACCCATCATGACAAGGAAACACTAACCGTGACGGATGACCCATAAGGCCTCTCTCTCTCTCTTTCCATCACACACGCATAAACTTTAAACACTCCTCTGATCTCAGCATTATTGATCGTTTCATTATGTCTTTCTGCTTTTTCCGTGATGGCCATTCAATCTTCGCTGTCATCTTCTATTGAAGCCGGTGCTCAGGGAGGAGCGGTATAGAAAGTGATGGGCTAAAAAAATGGCGAGCCAGCCAGGAAGTAAAAGACGCCTTCTGTCACTACCGTCATATGAGTGTGTGTTCGAGAAATAAGCAGAGCAGGTGGTGTGACTAAGCAGGGCCTGCAACAAAAATGGACTGTGTGTGTGTGTGTGTTTCTGTGTGTAGCGAAGAGACAGGGGTGTCACCTCTTGCTCTTCCCGAATAGAGAGGCCCCTTCACACCCACCCAACTGTTTGGCATTCAGAAGTGTCCACCTCTTTTTTTTACGCCTCTCTCTTTTCTTTTAGTCCTCCCTTTTTTTTCTTGCCTTCATAATGCATTGTTAACAAAACAGTTTACCAGGCTCGGCTGGTACATTATCCAGCGGGCCTCTGGAGACCCTGTGATTTAGGCAAATGGATTCAGAAAGGGGTGTGGCCGTGGCGTCTTAACAAAACACCACATGAGTCGAGACCGAATCGTCCCCGTTTCGTCTCCTCCATATATTAAATAGCAATTAGGCTATTAGACGTGCTATGATATCAATGCATATGGATGAATGAGATGCATTGATCAGCTATAAGCATTAGGAGACTAGACTTGGCTTTCATTGAGGGCAGAGGTGGATCGTCTTTAAACAGCAATTTCTATGGTTCAGCCCAGTGTATGGAATTATGAATAGTGTTGTGGAAAGTCAATGAAATGATGAGGTGGAAGATGACTTTGACCACTTTTGGACTGGATACAAAGACTTGGGTTAGCCTAGTTATGCACTGTAAAAATATCTGGTAATTAACAGTTTCCGTATTTTGTGATTCACAAGTGTTTTCTGTTTATTGAGAGTTGTAAATTGCATTATGGGATGTTGATCTCTTCTCTGTCGTCGACTTTTGATGTTGAAAACTCAACTCTTCATTGTAAACAAAGTGACTTTTATTGACATTTTGGTAATTTGAAATAATAAAATTTATAAGAAATAATATATAGTCTGTAAAATAACAAAAAATGTACAGGCAGTTTATTACAAGGTTTTTGTACCAAAATATGCAACACCAATCTAGCCAAATATTAGGACTGGGCGATATTGCAAACAAATTTATCACAATATCATGCATCATATCATTCGATATCGATAAATATTGAATATTTTTTTAACAATCCATTTAGGTATATTAGGATTTACCAACATCACTAGGGCAAATAGTTTTAATAGACAAAATCAAAAATATTGAAACTAAATATCTCATCTCTTTATAAAATTAAATGTTACAAACTGTGTGCAATAGTAAAGTGTAAACATGAACAATTAAAGCAAACTTTAAGGAAGCTCAACATCTGTAAGGTGTGAATAATAATGATACAGTAAACCTCAAACTCTGTAAACAAAATAAATTATAATACTCAAATCTGAGCTTTAAGTAAAGAAACCAGACATCAATATTCAGATACATACTGCAGCATCACAAATTGTAACGTTGAATGACTATATTACCACCTATGCTAAAAAACTCTTTCAGATAGGAAGCTAGTGGCTGGGATGCACAAGAAAAGAAACCAAAAAGCAACTCTGGTGGCATCCCTACATCCTTTTTTATTTACAATCTCTTCACTGCTGCTAAACGGGACTAATTTTCGTGCGTGTTGTTATTCTGACCTCAAGTGACAAGCGCAAGTGCGTGGTTTCCTTGACCATGAGCTTTGCGCTCGCGCTACCCTGGCGTCTCTCTTAGGTGACTATCAAGCGTTTTCTCAGAGGATGACAAAGGGACAACTCATTGCTGCAGCTCCGATACAAGTTTATGGAGAAAAGTAAATTGCACTGCAGTGTTTGGATGAGATAATTAGTCTGCCGTTATTACTGAAATGTGTATGTTCCATACAAAGTGTGAAGCAGATTGGAAAGTTCTTCATGAATTGCGGTGCTTGTGGCATTCAGATGTTTTCAACTAGGTGTACCTGGAAAATGCACGTGCGTCACATGTGTATGTGTATCTGTATGTCGCTCCAATGTGCGCATCATTCAAGTTGCGCGCCTCCATTGGAAATGACAAACTTACAGCCTAAGCTTAGTGGCATTGCTTTCAAGGCACGCACTCAGCAGCCACATTTTAATAAAACTATAGCGCTTCATACCAAAACTACATACCAAATCGTTTTTCTATCGATATTGACAATGGTGTTTGGTCAATAAATAGTGATTTTATACCGATTTTATTGCGTAGCCCTACAATCTATAACTTTAAACTATTAAAAATGTTAATAAAAATCACTTTTTTTTAACTTTTTAAGGTTAAAAGTTGGAAGAAAGATCAAGGTCCCATAATGCAATTCAAAAACATAAATAAACAGGAAAACAAATTAATAAACATTAATGACAAAATAGGGACAACTGCTAATGTACAGATATTTCAACAGTGTGGGTTATGATTTATGAGTGTGTAATTGTTTATCATAATTTCTTTCAATAGCTAACAAAATACTACAACTTTTTCTAATTTAATGCAGTTAACTACACAGAACTTACTTGTAATAAGCAACAAATATTTGTCCTCCAAAACGGCAATGATAATGGCAAATGTTTTATATGACTAAAGAAATTTTCCAAAAAATAACCTATTTTACTTGGTGTAGTACTTAGTGTAGTAGAAACAGAGTAATTAGCTTTAGCTAGGGCTGGACAATAATTCGATATCAATATATATCGCGATAGAATTTTTTTCAATAACGATGATATGATTTTTGAACCCATTTCCGATATTTCGATATAAATTTGCATATATATAAATAGATATATTATTATTTATATAAGATCTTATACATGTATCACTTGTCACTGAATGACGTTCAGTGCTCAGCCGTCAGAAAGAGCGTGATCTGATCTCACTTACGTGATGACGAAAAACACAGACACGCTGCCAGCGCTCAGCACAGCAGGTGGTTAAGCTGCGCCGCAAAAAGTTTTGGCTACAAAATGAGTGCTCTGAATACAGATGCGAATGAACAAGCTTCCACAAGTAAGAATGCAGACGAAATAGTTGATAAGAAAGAAAAGACTAATGCAGTGGTGTAGAAGTGGTTCAGTTCAGTAAAGTTAGCAACAGATTCGCAGATTCGTCTTTTCCGGATCAATAACTCATGACCGAAACATTGTTCCTACACAAATAGCACATTTTTCAACTGTCGCAATGTATACAACCACCTACAACCTTATTTTCCTAAAAATGAGCTTTCCTACGCGCTGGACGCATTATATTGATGTCTAAGCGCAGGCGGCAAAGAGACCGATGCTTAGGGACCGTCTACAAAGAGCAAAACGCAAAAATCAATACTACAAAAGCTGTCAATAACTTCCCTCTAACTCATTATACTGCCATCAAACTCAGATCACACATCACTGCTGTCCTGCTGGTAAGACTACAACAATTATTTTTCTAAAAAACTATTTTGCATATTTTTTATGAATTTTTGAGCTTTATTTATTTAATAGTTTATTTCACATTTCTTGTTTGTAAAGGCTAAATACAAATAAAAAGTGAACAAATTTTTTTGTACTGTTTTTATTTAAAAAAAAAAAAGTCATAAGAGTCTGGAGGTATTATCGACTTTGCAAATTCACTTTGCAGACATTTGTAGGTACAGACATCCATTGTGTGCGTTCTTGGGAGTTTTTCCTTTCTTTTTAATATTGTCCATATCGATATCGGAATTATATCGTATCGACCGAAAAAAAAAAATATATCGTGATATAAATTTTTGCCATATCGTCCAGCCCTAGCTTTAGCCATTCTTATTTGCTGATTTATTGAACAAATTAGGCATGGGACGATAATTGTTTTCAAGGTATACCGCGGTTTGGAAAAGTCAAGGTTTTGAAACCGTCAAAATTTTCTGCAATACCGTTCCTAAGGTATCTGTGTGATTTTTTTTCTACTTTTCTTTTTTTTTGCTTTTTAGGACAACAGTGTCTCCAGCAGAAAAGATTTTCAAAGATGCCGTTTAAAATTGTAAAAATAAAAAATCAGCTTGCACATACATTTTTGTCAAGTATAACTTTTTATTTAAAAAATAATTTAATAAAATTCTATTAATATAAACTATCTGATTTGACCCTTAAAATCTGACTACATTTCTGACTTCAGATAATCGTGAGGTTATTAAATGGTTTAGGGACAGTTCACCTAAAAACATCAAAATTACCTCATCATTTACTCTCCATTGTGTGGTTTTAAACATTTACAGACTTCTTTCTTTTGTTAAACACAAAAGAAGATATTTTGGAAAATGCCGATTGATGGTACCCATTGACTTCCATAATAAAAAAAAAAACTTTCTAGGGAAGTCAATAGTAGCCATCAACCAAATTATCCTATTTTGTGTGAAAGAAACTCAAGTACAGAGATTTCATTTTTAGTGAACTATCGCACACACCAAACTAACGTTCAAAGCATATTTTTTGAAACTGTACAAACAAGCACAAACATGTATAAAGATGTCTTAAAAAGTCTTTAAATATCACAGCAGCAACATAAAAACAAAGTACTTACTGTATACATTTAGCGTGTACATATGGCAACTAGCTCAAGTAACTCCTCTGTTAATTTATTGAACAATAAATAACAAAAAAAATCAGTAAACAAGTATTTTGTCAAAAGGGAATTATCTCAATAGAGATAAATTAACCCTGTGTAAACTATTTCTACCCAACCTGAGCCTTAAAAGTATCGATTCAGTCATATTAAAGGGTTAGTTCACCCAAAAATGAAGATTCTGTATTTAATTACTCAGCCTCATGTCATTACAATCTCCTGAGACTTTGGTCATCAGAACACAAATTTCTAAATATTTTAGAAATCCTCTATAGACAACAATGCTCACAAGATATTCAAAATGCAAATAAAGGAACCAAAAACCCTCAAAACATCTCATGTAACTTCAGTGGTTCAACTGTAATCATAGAAATGTGTGCCCAAAAAAACTGTAAAAATTTGTTCTCTTCAATATCTGGTCAGGGTGTGCATTTACTACGAGAAACACAACATATTTGCCATGAGAGTCAGCAGCACAAAACACAGGTGTTGTACTGCCTGTAGTAAACATGAACCATGATCTGACACAAAAGACATCTGAACAAAACCATATTTAGAGGTTTTTGACACACAACTGTGTTCTTGGAGCTTCCCATGATAACAATCGAACCACTAAATTCATATGGACTGTCATGACAATGCTTTTGGTTCCTTTTCCAGACTCTGAACATTTATGGAGGATGAGGGAGCTCTCAGATTTCATCTAAATAAATCACATTCTCTGTTGGAGAGAGGTCGGGACTGCAGACAGGCCATTCAAGAACCTGCATCCTCTTCCTCTGCTGCCAGGACTGTGTAATGTGCGCAGAATGTGGTTTTGCATAGTCTTGTTGAAATATGCATGGGCATCCCTGGAAAATATCTTACTTGTGTTCAAAGATTAACCAAAATCTCATAGGATTAGAACGACATAAGGGTGAGATATCCCTTTAAATACATCAAAACTAGTTAATCTATAGCAGGGCTATTCAATTAGATTAATCTAGATTAAAATGGCTCATTTGAATTCTGCCGAAGGCATTCAGAATATGTGTGAAACCTAAATAATAAGTCTTTGAGAACGGATTTCTCAAGCCAGGTGGCGCATTAGACCAGGGGCTCATCTCCTGTTTCCAAAGTGCATCACAAACTGCTTGAGAAACTGTTCTACTATGATAATTGGTGATGAAAATAAATGATGTTCAATAAGATGTACTTGTGTTTACTAACTGTTTATTCAGTTAAACATGAATGTTGAACTGTAGGCCTACATAAGCTCCAAACAGCGATTTCATACTTGCTTTTGATGTACGTACATACAAAAAATGATGCTTCGCAAAGGCAAGTTCACAGAGCCCTGACGGTGTGTCAAACAATGAGTATGTTTACATGGGCAACAATACTTTAATACGATTTTAATATGATTAAAACAATACTCTGATTAAGAGTCTACCATGTAAACAGTGATTTTTTATTACCTTAATGCGACTAAAGTCATAACTGAACTATACAGAAATGGAATTAAGATGTGGAGTATGCAGATATTAGTGGCAGTACTGACAAACTATTACCATCATGTAGGACTTTTCGTCATATTTTCCGACAAGATCCACACAGGTGGCTGTCAGTAAATTACCGCACACACACACAGACAGACAGACGCACACACACAAACACACCCACATCGCGAAATGCGGAAGTTTTTTTTTCTTCCCATTTGGAGTGTGTTATTAAATTCCATAACACTCTCATCAGTCCTTACTCATTATTTGCTTCTAATACCCCAGTTTGTCACGGCGCATGAATGAAATGTTCATGAGTTAAAGTGAAACTGCAGAACTGCAGTTAAAGTCAGACATCCTGCTGATTTGATTCAGAAGGGCACTTTTTTGTCAGACGGCTCACTGTTTAGGTATACATCCGTGCTAAAATATCAAAGTCATCATAGCTTGCGTAGAATAGACCCAGCTCCCAACCCAACTTTGAGATTAGATTAACGGCGATATTTTTTTTATCGCACGATAAGAGTCTCGGTTTAACACAGCACTTTAACGCCGATAACGGCCCACCACTACTTTGAATACTTATGAAGGACGAGAGAGCTCTCTGATTTCATCTAAAATGAATCACGTTCTCTATTGGAGACAGGTCGAGACTGCAGACAGGCCAGTCAAGCACCTGTATCCTCTTCCTCCGCAGCCAGGACTTTGTAATATGCGCAGAATGTGGTTTTGCATTGTCTGTTGAAATATGCATGGGCATCCCTGGAAAATATCTTAACTTGTGTTCCGAAGATGAAGAATGACAGAATTAGAATTTTTTGGAGGTGAACTATCCCTTAAAATACATCAAAACTAGTTAATCTAGAGGTCATCACTAGTGTGGTAGAGTGCAACTTCATAAAACAATCACAAACAGTCTTATAAACTGGAGTACAAAGATGTCATTAAAAAGTCTTTTGAAATCACAGCTGCCTATGTTACTCCTCCAACTGAAGGACCACTATCAGCGGACACACTTCACCGTAACCACCGTGCAGCTTCACAACATATTTGTCATTAGAGTCAGGAGTGCAACACGCAAGTGTCGTACTGCCCATGTAAATCTGACACAAAAGACATCTGAACAAAGCCATATTTAGTTTTTTGGTACACAGAAGTGTTCTTGGAGCTTCCTATGATTACAGTCAGTCCACTGAAGTCACATGGACTGTTGTGACAATGCTTTTGGTCCCTTTTCTAGACTTTGAACACTTTTGGAGGATGAGGGAGCTCTCTAGTTTCATCTAAAATGAAACACATTCTCTATTGGAGACAGGTCGGAACTGTAGACAGGCCATTCAAGTACCTGTATCCTCTTCCTCTGCGGCCAAATCCCTAGAAAATGTCTTAACTTGTGTTCAAAGATTAACAAAAATCTCAGGGGATTTGAACTAGAACTTTTGGGGGGTGAACTATCCCTTAAAATACATCAAAATTAGTTAATCCAGAGGTTATCACTAGTGTGGTAAAGTGCTACTTCATAAAATAATCTCAAACAGTGTACAAAGATGCATAAAAAATCTTTTGAAATCAAAACTGCAATATATTACTCCTCCAACCGAGGCACCACCATCAGCGGACACACTTCACCATAACCACAGTGCAGCTTCACAACATATTTGTCATTAGAGTCAGTAACGCAACACGCAAGTGCACACAAAAGTGTTCTTGGAGCTTCCTATGATTACAGCCGAACCACTGAAGTCACATGGACTGTTGTGACAATGCTTTTGGTTCCTTTTCTAGACGTTGAACATTTATGAAGGATGAGGGAGCTCTCTGATCATCTAAAATGAAACACATCCTCTATTGGAGACAGGTCAGGACTGCAGACAGGCCATTCAACTACCTGTATGTTTTTTCTCTGCAACCAGGACTTTGTAATGTGTGCAGAATGTGGTTTTGTATTGTTTTGTTGAAATATGCATGGGCGTCCCTAGAAAATTTCTCAACTTGTGTTCGAAGATGAAGGGTGACAGAATTAGAATTTTTGGGGGTCCTATCCCTATCCCTTGCATTTAAAGGGAACTATCACTTTAAATACATCAAAACTAGTTATTCTAGAGGTT
The DNA here is from genome assembly GCA_903798195.1 of Danio kyathit. Classification (NCBI taxonomy): domain Eukaryota; kingdom Metazoa; phylum Chordata; class Actinopteri; order Cypriniformes; family Danionidae; genus Danio; species Danio kyathit. The sequence goes on along the minus strand of LR812525.1, from coordinate 20,701,747 downwards.
ACCATTAGTGTGGTAAAGTGCTACTTCATAAAACAATCACAAACAGTCTTATAAACTCGAGTACAAAGATGTCATAAAAAGTCTTTTGAAATCACAGCTGCAATATATAAACCCTCCAACCGAGGCACCACCATCAGCGGACACACTTCACCATAACCACCGTGCAGCTTCCCACTTTCAGCATGACCTTTTACAATATCATTCCCCTCAGTGAAGGGTGGCGACGCGGAAACAGGCAGACCTAAAAAATAAAAAAAAACGGTGCCGACCCGAGGTGAAAACGGGCATCTTGTCCTGATAAATCATGCCGTAATGAGGCCTTCATTGTGCCCTGCATTGTGCTCTAGCACTCCCGCAGTCTGCCACCTTTTGCCTGTTAAGCTGACAGGAATAATGAACTGGCCGCTTTGAACTGGCCTCTCAATATTGACTGGTTGCACACAGCAGATGTCTCCGGCTAAAGCAACTGGTAAATGCACATTAGGTTAACAAAAGGGGCCTTTGCTTTTAGGGGGTGGGAGGTGCGGCCGCTGGGGGTGTGTTAAAGTTTTTTTTTTTTCGGGGCGTAGGTGCAGTCAACAGACAGACAGACAGGGAGCTTCATTTTAAAACAATTCATTTGTCAAAGTGGCCTTTCAGAACGGCCTCGGCTTTGTGCGGGTGAAGCGTTTGTGTATGTGTGTGTGTGTGTGTGTGTGTGTGTGTCGTTTTGATGACTGAAGAGGGCCAAGGAGATGCCTGCACGCAGCAGCACATATGCGAATGCTAATGCCTGGGTTTTGTGAGAACGGCAATTTGCTGGCCTGATTACCATTCAAATTAGAGAAGACTGGTAAAACATACAGTTTGAGGGAAAAGCTTTTCTCTATACAGGCAGGGTTTGTTGTTATGTCGTCCTGGATGCAAATCAGTGCTGAGATGTGTGTTTTATTTAAGGCAAATGTGAACCCATATGCAATATTTGTCAGATTAAAACTACAAGCAGAATAGAAATATACACTATTGGATTTGCATTTTTTTGTACTGCAAAATGTGTTTTTGAATGCATACAGGGATGAATAAATTACACTAATAATTAATTCATTACACATTAATAATGAATAATTATTACACTAACAAGTAATTACATTAATATGCAGTGATAATTACACTGAATCATCAAGTAACATCATTGCATTACCTTTTAAAGTAAAAAAATACTTAAATAGTATTAAATAAAAATACTGCTTAAGTTTTTATTTTATTTGAATCCTTCAATAGTATTTTTAGTTTAAAATATTTAAATAGTTTAATAATACTTGAACATGTTCAAAAATAGTATTAATAGTACTTAAATTGTACTTTCTGTATTGTTATATATTATTTTCAGATTATTCACTTTCAAAAATGCATTACGTTTTACCAGAAATATCTGCTATATGTCTTATTCAAGACTGATATCATGATGCGAAGATGCACATTTTATTAAATGCTGTGACAAATCTGCATGCAAGGTAGAACATTATTGTTTTTTTGAGAAATTGTTAATATTTTTTTTTAATAGTATTAGTAATTACAGTTGAAACCAGACGTTTACATACCATGTATAAAAAGGCATATAACCATTTTAAAAAGTCAGATGTTAATGTGACTAAACTTTTTCTCTTTTAGGTAATTTTGGATTATCAAATTTGTTTCTGTTTTGCTTAATAGCAGAATAATGAAAGAGATATTTTTTTAAGTAATTGTTATAACTTTTCTTGAAAGTCAAGTTTACACACAATAAGATTATTATGCCTCTGAAAAAGCTCAGATGATGGTGTCAAGGTTTTGGAAGTTTCCGATTGGCTAATTGACAACATTTGAGTTAATTGGAGGCACAACTGTAGAATAGTATTTAAGGAAAACCTCAAACACACTACTTCCTTGTGTGACAACATGGGAAAATCAACAAGCTAGAATCAACAAAAAGCCAGATTAAAAATTGCTAAATTACACTGGGAAAAAGAACAATATTTGGAGACATGTCCTGTGGCCTGATGGAACTAAGATTGAACTGTTTGGTCATAATGACCAGTGTTACATTTGGAGGACAAAGGGGAAAGCTTACAAGCCTAGGAACACCATCCCAACTTTGAAGTATGGGGGCGGCAGCATCATGTTATGGGGCTGTTTTGCTGCAGGAGGGACTGGTCCACTTCACAGCATAGATGGCATCATGAAGAAAGAACATAATGTAGAAATACTGAAGCAACATCTCAAAACATCAGCCAGGAAATTAAAACTTGGCCACAATCGGGTCTTCCAAACAGACCATGACCCCAAGCATACTGCCAAATTAGTTAAAATGTGCTTTAAGGACAACAGAGTGAATGTTTTGGAGAGGCCATCACAAAGCCCTGAACTCAATCCTATAGAAAACTAGTGAGCAGAGTTGAAAAAGCTTGTACGAGCAAGACAGCCTACAAATCTGATTCAGTTACACCAATTCTGTCAGGAGGAATGGGCCAAAATTCCTTCAAACTATTGTGAGAAGCTTGTGGAAGGATACCCAAAACATTTGACCAAAGTTATACAGTTTAAAAGCAAAGCTAAAAAAAATACCAAGGAAATGTTTGTAAACTTTTGACTGTCTAGAAATTAATAAAAAATTCTCAAAAAAATAATTATCTCATTATTCTGGCATTTAGCAAATGTAAATGATTTAGGTAATCCTAAAGGACCTAAAATAGTAAACGTTTAGTATGATTTAACACTAGACATTTTTTTAAAAAATGGTTATGTTCCTTTTTTTAGTGTATGTAAACCTCTGGTTTCAACTGTAAATGATAGTTTCTTAAATAGTATTAGTAGTACATAAATACTATTTTCTTGTAAAATATCCACCAAAACTTGGACTAAAATATCAATTTAATTATATTGCAGCTGGAAGGGCATCTTTTGTGTTAAACATATGCCAGAATAGTTGGCAGTTCATTCCGCTGTGGTGACCCCTGATAAATAAGGGACTAAGCCAAAGAAAAATGAATGAATGAATAATTGTATATATTAGTTTGCTTCTGAATTAATTAATTCCTTAATACAGATGGTTAATATTGAAATAATGTAGTACTATTAGTTATAAAAATCTATTATAAGTTTAAGTAACACATATGGCAACACATATTGTGAGTTAAACTAAATCTTCCCAATGATATTTATATTTTAGCTTGAAAGCACTTCTAAACAACTTTAAACACTTTGCAAAAAAATAAGTAAATAAAAATATCAGACTGACTTTAAGTTCTTTTTTTGTGTGTGCGCTAATTAGCTATGCATTTTGGTCTATACACACTGTAAAAAATATGTTAATTAACAGTTTCTGTATTTTCCGTCTATTTATGGTTGTGAATTTCATAGTGGGACCTTGATCTCTGCTCTGTCTACTGAAAAAGTTAACTCTGCAGTTTAACAAAGTGACTTTTATTGACATTTTAGCAGTTGGAAATAATATAATGTATAAGAAATGATATATAAATAAATGAATCAGTAAAATAACAGAAAATGTGCTGGCACCTTATTACAAGGTTTTTGCAGCGTAATATACAACACCAACCCAGACAATACATGTATTTATTACATTATATAATGTTCATAAAAGTCACTATTTCCAACTTTTTAAGGTTAAAGATCAAGGTCCTAAAATGTGATTCAAAAGCATAAATAATAAAAGAAAAAAACATGAATCACAAAATACGCAAAACTGTTAATTTACGGATATTTTTTAGGGTGCACTAACACACAAAATTACAAAACTCTTTTAATAAAAATCAGGTTATTATCAAAACTTTGTTTTTATTAAGCACATTTAAAATTTAGCTTAAAGGCCGTGCCAAACACAGGCATGTTTTGTCAAAAATGCAAAACTCAAACTTTTTCAGAAATAAAGTCTTTCCTAAATACAAACAATTATGCTGCACTTCTGTGCAAGCAAGTAAAACACACAACAAAACAAAAATGTGACTTTGCATGCAGTCGATGCACATTTTTTTCAAACATATACAAAACTATGATATTCATTACATACAATTACACTGACAATCGTCCTAATAATGACTATTACCTACCATTAGCACATATCATTATCTTTAATATGATTTTGAACACAGCGGCTGAAAGCGCTGGTGTCTGCATGGAGAAAGGCTGATTTAAAGCGTGACCGCTGTAATGGTGCTGTAATAAGCCGTGACTAAACACGCTCACGGGTACCAGCTCCGACACAGCGCTACGCTAGGCCTGCCTTGATTAGCATATAATTGCTGCCATTGTATCTGACATGGAGAATTAAGAACCAGCTTGGTGGCAAGATGTCCATTCGTCCCAATAACAGGGGACACCACATATGGAGACGACACTCTTAAAACGTAAATACTGAGAGCTGTTTGTGATTGTGATGACTGGTAATGATTTGGCAGGTTAAAACGATGGATGAAGGGATATTTTTACAGGAATAAAACTAGTTCAAATCTTTTAGGTTATAATAAATTAATTAATTTATTAAAAATACTATTTGTATAGTCATTTTAATTTTCAATATTTTTATGGCGTTTTTTTTTCTCCAGATAATATACAATCTTATAAATGTATATGAAAAATATATCAGCAAAGAGATGACATCAAATATATAACAACAACAAAAACAAGAAAACAGTAGAACTCTTGAATTAAACAAACTTTTCTACCCCCTTCTAAGCACCATCCCCCTTCTGTCTTTCACCCCTCCCTATTTCCTGAGGCCTTCAATAAGTATGCAAAGATGAATCAAGACACAGATAAATAAATAATAAACCGATTGGGATGGGATGGGATGGAATGGATGGATCAATGAATGGATGGATAGGAGTTCAGTGATCCTTTAAAACAATGTCTCAGTTTCTCAAGATACAAACCTCTTTAATCCAGCGTTCTGATGATGGAGGGGACACATGTTTCCATTTGAGGAGAATTGCGCGCCTGGCGAGCAAGGTGGTAAAGGCAATGACACAGTGTGTTGTTGATGTTTGTGGAGTTGGGGTTGGAAGATAACCAAAAAGGGCAGTCAGAGGGTCAGGTGTGATGATTGTATTAAGGGCTTGAGAAAAAAAATTGTAAAAATATTAGACCAATAGCTTGTTAATTTTGAACTGGACCAAAAGCAGGATTTTTTTACAGTGTATAAATAACATATATAAATGTATACCAATATAAATGTGTAATAACAAAAACACATTAAGTACTATATTAATTATACATATACAGTGGCAATTGTCAAAATGAATATTTTTATCCATTTACACATATATTTTTAAGCATTTGAACAAAACTAATTTATTAAAAAGATATATTTATTAAAATTATATTTTTATCACTGAAAATCTACAAAAATAAAAACACTACATTTAAATTTAAGCTAAATATTGCAAAAAAAAAAATAATAATAAATACAAACTACAAATTATCAACTACTTTTTTTTTCTCTTGACTTTATTTAATATTTTTCCCTAAAATATCAATTTGGGTGTACTATTCTTGGACCGTTATTGTAAGTTTTTTTGTTAGATTACTCCGGATTTGGCTACAGTTTAGTAAAGATTAACTAATGTACATGCACAATTATAATATTGTATAGCATAGTATAGTATTATTGTATTAATAGTTAAATAGGTCCCACTTTAAATTGAGTGGCCTTAACTAATATGCACTTACAATGAAACTAATAATTCCTTACAATATACTTATTGTGTAAATACAGGTTTATGCATTGTACTTATGCTTGATTAATTGCCTGCATGTAATTACATCTGTAATTAATTTCTGTACTTACATTTCTAATTACACTATACACATATACATATACCCATTTAAAAAAATTTTTTTTAGTAATTTTTCAGTGAATTTAGCCAATATATTTTGAAGCCTTTGAACAAAACTAATTCATTAAAAATATATATTTATCAAAATAATATTTTTATCACTGAAAATCTACAGAAATAAAAACCATACATTTAAATTCAAGCTAAATATTGCAGAAAACAAACTACAAATTATCAACTACTTTTTTTTCTCTTGATTTTATTTAAAATTTTTCCCTAACATAAAAATTTGGCGTACTATTTTTTGGACCGTTATCGTAAGTTTTTTTGTTAGATAAGCTCCAGATTTGTCTACAGTTTAGTAAAGATTAACTAATGTACATGCACAAATATAATATTGTATAGCATATTATAGTAGTATTATAGTAGTACCTAATAGTAAAATAGGTCAAACTTTAAATTAAGTGGCCTTAACTAATATGCATTTACATTGAAATAATTCATTACAATGCACTTATTGTGTAAATACGTTTATGCATTGTACTTATGCTTCCACTTAATATAAAGTGGCACTGTAAAATATTAATTTAAAAGACAAATTTGTGAAATGCCTGAGGCAACCTTTACCTTATTCACCAAGAGTTTGTCTTCTTGGTGATACATCCACTCTACAGAAAGGAATATCTAAAACACAGGCTGGGCTAGTCGTTGCAGGATGTATTATGGCCGTGAGACTGGTGCTGCGAAATTGGAAGAACTCAGATACTCCCTCTTTTAAAGTTCGGATTGAGTTGATGACTACTGCATCATATGAGCGTATGTTAGCAAGACTTCAGGGCTCCACCCATAATTTCAATCAGAAATGGGGTAACTTTTTACAGTATTTGGAGAGCATGTAAGAGAAGAATTGAAGGGTTGTCATTTTGTCTGTCTGTTGTACTATTTTATATTTATGTTATAATTGTTGTTTTGTTATTATTTGTATTGTAATTTGTTTACATTATTTTCCTGAATGTTAATTTTGTATTGTGAATTTTATGTTGTGTGGGGTATATAAGTTCTAAATAAAAAAGTTCAATGACAAAAAAAAAGATATTATTATATTATAAAGATATTTGTGAGGGGTGTATATACAGTGCATCCGGAAAGTATTCATAGCGCTTCACTTTTTCCACATTTTTTTATGTTACAGCCTTATTCCAAAGTGGATTAAATTCATTTATTTCCTCAAAATTCTCCACACAATACCCCATAATGACAATATGAAAAAAGAGTTTTTGAAATTGTTGCAAATTTATTAAAAATAAAAAACTTGAAAAATCACATGTCTATAAGTATTCACAGCCTTTGCTCAATACTTTGTTGATGCACCTTTGGCAGCAATTACAACCTCAAGTCTTTTTGAATATGATGCCACAAGCTTGGCACACCTGTCTTTGGGAATTTTTGCTCATTCCTCTTTGCAGTACTTCTCAAGCTCTATCAAGTTGGATGGGAAGCGACGGTGTACAGCCATTTTCAGATCTCTTCAGAGATGTTCAATAGGATTTGGATCTGGGCTCTGGCTGGGCCACTCAAGGACATTCACCACCATGCTTCACTGTAGGGACGGTATTAGCCTGGTGATGAGCAGTGCTTGGTTTTCTCCAAACGTAACGCCTGGCCTTCACTCCAAAGAGTTAAATTTTAGTCTCATCAGACCAGAGAATTTTGTTTCTTATGGTCTGAGAGTCCTTCAGATGCCTTTTGGAAAATTCCAGGTGGGGAGTGGCTTCCATCTGGCCACTCTACCATACAGGCCTGATTGGTGGATTGCTGCACAGATGGTTGTCCTTCAGTAAGGTTCTCCTCTCGCCACAGAAAAACGCTGGAGCTCAGACAGAGTGACCATCGGGTTATTGATCACCTCCCTGTCTAAGGCCCTACTCCCTCAATCACTCAGCTTAGATGGCCGGCCAGCTCTAGGAAGAGTCCTGGTGGTTCCAAACATCTTCCACTTACGGATGATGGAGGCCACTGTGCTCATTGGAACTTTTAGAGCAGCAGAAATTTTTCTGTAACCTTCCCCAGCCTTGTGCCTCGAGACTACAGCCAATTCTTTTGTCTTCATGCTTGGTTTGTGCTTTGACATCCACTGGGACCTGAGACAGGTGTATACCTTTTCAAATCATGTCCAATCAACTGAATTTACCACAGGTGAACTCCAATTAAGCTGCTGAAACATCTCAAGAATGATCAGTGGTAACAGAATGTACCTGAGCTCAATTTAGAGCTTCACGGCAAAGGCTGTGAACACTTATGTACATGTGATTTTTCAGCTTTCAGATTTTGCAACCATTTCAAAAACTCTTTTTTCACATTGTCATTATGGGGTATTGTGTGTAGAATGTTGAGGAAATAAATGAATTTAATCTATTTTGGAATAGGGCTGTAACAAAAAAATGTGGAAAAAGTGAAGCGCTATGAATACTTTCCAGATGCACTGTAATACACATAATACAATGTGTAGCAAGTAACAAAAAAACTAAACAAAAAAAGTTTAGATTAAGATTAGACTGTTTTGATTAAGAGTTATTTTACAGATATCTGATTTGTCTCTGCAATAGTAAAACCTGATTTATTTGTCTGCTTTTGTAATCTAATCATCTTATCATGATTGAATCTATAATCGCAGCTTGGTTTTTTACAAATGTAGGGAAGAAAAAAACCTGAAATGCACATATATGCATATAAATAAGTGACATTTTGTTCAGTGAACCAGAACTGTGAACTTTGTGAACCTTCAGATCACGAACCATGAATTCCAGATTATAAATATTTGATAAGATTATAATATCTGCTTCTTGAGACGATATAAATGATAATTCAGCCCCCCTCCCCTGGTGCACACGCACTTTTCAAGGGTTTCTTTTAAATTCTAAATCTCTTTTAAATCGCACATTTCTTTCTTTCGCTCTTGTCTCGCTGACTCTTTTGGCTGACCCGACTCAAAGGGAGAGGAGCGACGTCTTTTCCCCCTTCACGTTCCTCTCATGCGACAGCTGAGCGAGTGAGTGTGTGGGGAAAAAGAGCAAGAGAAAGAGAGGCAGAGAGAAATACAGCCGCCACTGAATGACCTGACCATTGGTGACAAAGCAGGATTGGTCACGCTGGCTTGTGGGTAATGGGGCAAAGAGAAATGCTTCTGTGTGTCTGTGTATGTGTGTGTGTGTGTGTGTGTAGCTGGTGGTGTGTAATGATTCGCTTGCTTTGACACAGTTAAAGTGGTTCAGTCTCAACAGCAGATGCAACTTAGAGGAATCAAGCCATACATACGTTCATACATACATATAATTTAAATGAATCAATAAGTTTTTTGTATTTTTTTTAAAAGTAAATTTGGTATTTTTTTCAGGAATTTTACAATCTAATTAGTTTAGTATTAAAATCCATGCCATACTTTGGTAACAAAAGAGGAAAAATGCAACTAAGTATAGGTGTATCAAACTTTATTGCGTGCTAATCTCTGTCAACACAGAATATTTCTGATATTTTCAAAGCACAATTTCATGGGACGCTTCAGGTTATGCATGTATGTAGTCAGAAATGCAACTGAAAAAATAAAATGAAGAATTTAAAGTTAAGGTAATTGTGTATTTTTACTACTGTATTTACATAAATTTTGAGCATCTTTACTTTATTAGAGTATTTAGATTTTAAGGGTTTTTATTTCACAACATTCTGAAAAATTCATTCATTCATTTTCTTTCGGTTTAGTCATCAGGGGCCGCCACGGCGGAATGAACCGCCAACTTATCCAGCATGTGTTTTACACAGCAGATGCCCTTCCAGCTCCAATCCAGTACTAGGAAACAACCATGCACACTCATTCACACACTATGGCCAATTCAGTTTATTCAATTCACCTATAGCGCATGTCTTTGGACTGTGTGGGAAACCGGAGCACCCGGAGGAAACCCACGCGAACACGGGGAGAACATGCAAACTCCACAGAAATGCCAACTGACCCAACCGGGACTCGAACCAGCAACCTTCTTGCTGTGAGGCGGCAGTGCTAACCACTGAGCCACCATGTCGCCCATTCCAAAACAAAATGTTATAATTTTTACTCCTCATTTACATTTAATAAATGGTTAGTTTGAGCTGGTGAAATCCTCACCCACACAGAAACGTGATAGCAGTGTTCAAACATGAATGAGCTGAATCTTTTCATGTAACTGGTTGAATCTGTTCACAAAATCACACTGAAAAATGTACAAGTTATCTGAACAGATCTGATTGCTTTTATTCATGATTCAATAAACCTGAAACTAATTATCTGGTCACAAGGAGTCTCTAGTTACAACTCACTGAATCAAATGATCCAGTCAGGGTGAATCTGAAGTAAACTACTCACTGATTCAATTGATCCTGTGAGAGTGAGTCTTCAGTTAATGAACCACTGATTTAAATGATCTGCTCAGAGCGAGTGTAAAGTTAATGACTCACTGTTTCAAATTATCTGGTATGAGTGTGCAATAATGAACCACTGATTCAAATGATCTGCTCAGAGCGAGTGTAAAGTGAACAACCCAAATGCAGTTAATATCTCACTGATTCAAATGATTTGGTCAGAATAAGTCTGCAGTAATGAATTACTGATTCAAATGATCTGCTCAGCATAAATGCAGTTAATGACTCACTGATTCAAATGATCCAATCAGAGCGAGTGTAAAGTTAATGACTCACTAATTCAAATAAACCAGTCAGAGCGAGTGTAAAGTTAATGACTCACTAATTCAAATGATCCAGTCAGAGCAAGTGTAAAGTTAATGGCTCACTGATTCAAATGATCCAGTCAGAGCAAGTGTAAAGTTAATGGCTCACTGATTCAAATGATCCAGTCAGAGCAAGTGTAAAGTTAAAAACTCACTGATTCAAATGATCTTCTTATAACAAGCCTGCAGTTCATGACTCACAGATTCAAATGATCCGGTCAGAATGAGTCTGCGGCTCATGACTCAGAAGATTCGCTCAGCATGAGTGGCGTTTACAACTCACTGATTCAACTGATCAGCTCACAGTACGTCTACAGTTCATGACTCACAGAATTAAATGATCCGCTCAGTTAATGACTCACTGATTCAAATGATCCGCTCAGAGTGAGTCATAATCATTATAAACAAAAATCGAATTAATACATGTGGAGTTCTCCAATTTGTCACATTATTGAAGTGCAGTACAGACATGTAAACACCTTAATCAAACTATTACCATTGTGTACGACTTTTCACCACATATTGCGACAGAGTAGTCCATACATACACACAGCTGTTTAACACTGCATTCTCTACACCTACTGAGTCAGTACAGGACTACAGACACTGCGATCTCCAAGAGCACAAATAGTAAACTCCTGGGGACTCATTACACCCTCCAACACTGAACACAATTTTACAAATGCTGTTTAGGAAATGCAAAAGTTTTCTGTCCATTCGGCGTGCAGAATCAAATTCCATTAAAACAACTCTCTCAAACCAGTCCTTACTTCGTACTCTCATCCAATAGCTCAGAGTTTGTCATGTGGGCATAAATGTAATATATATATATATATATATTCATGTAAACATAATCATTGATCATGTTCAAAATACAGCAACACAAAAATGACCTTTCAAAAGTACTCAAGAGTAGTGAGTATTCCGATGTAAAACGCTGATGCATTCACATGTAATTTGTAGATGTGTGTAAACGAAACATTCTGTAGTGCATTTAGTTATTGCCCAGCAGGCACACAACGTCATAAGATGTTAATATTAGGTTAGATTTAGGTTGTGACGTCAGGTGACCAAAATTCAATGTCTAGCCAGCATCCAAGGACAACGTTATTTTGATGTCCAATAATGACGTCAAATGACGTTGATATTTGGGTGTTTTTAGGTTGTGTTAGAAAGTGACCAAAATCCAACGTTGAGCCAACATCTTAAACCAACACCATATTGATGTCAAATACAAACATTTATTCATCAGGTATGGCAACCAAAACCCAACATCTGATAGACATCATAATGGTAACGTCCACACAACATCAAACTGTAACATCATTAGAAGCAGAGGTGGGTAGTAACGAATTACATTTACTTCATTACATTTATTTGATTAAAATTGTTGGGTAACGTGTACTTTTTGAGTACATTTAAAGGTGTGTACTTTCAAGTAAATTATTAGAGAAAAATCATTACTCTTACTTACGTAACTACATTTGGCGGCGTTCCTCCGTTACTGTCAAATGATAATAAATATGATTCATATTACTTGTTTGCAAATATCGCAAGTCGCCACATTGGAATGGTGGCAGAAGTCAAGGAAGACTTGCGAGTTTATACTGCGGTCACACCATGGCCTTCTGCGGTTCCGTGAATTGGTCACGCTGTCTGTATAGTGAGTTTATCAGACCAGGTCACCCCACGGCCTCAAGTTCAGTCTATGTTTTTACTCCAAGATGTTAACAAGAATAGTTTGATAATGCGATGCATGCTGAACATAGAACTGACATTGCAACAAATACATGAATTCCAGCACCAACCTAAAAAAAACACGTAGTGGTAAGTGTCAATATTATCCCAATTTGAACCTTATTAATGGTAACTATGGGATAACTAAAGGAACTGCTGTTTAATAGAATTAGCCCTGCACATATAAGTCATTCACACTGTTAACCATTACAAATATAACATTTAAACAGTATTTTTTAACACATATATATAAACTACAACTATTTACTTGAGTAATTTTTTTCATCAGATACTTTTTTACTCTTACTCAAGTAACTTTTAAGATTGCTACTTTTACTTAAGTAAAAATTCCACAAGTACTTGTACTTTTACTTGAGTATAGATTTTGGATACCCACCTCTGATCAGACGTTTATTTTAGGTTGGACGTTAGACATTGATGTCGGCCTGATGTCAACCCGATTTTCATTTCCAAACAAAATGCAACGTCCCCCCGATGTTGGGGTACAACATCAATCTGACATCATCCGTCATCTTCTCATCAGTGACAAACATCTAAACATTCTCTGGGTCAATGTGTGTAGAGATTTTGAACATCTTTTTTTTTGGACACTTTTAATGCATCCAAACAGTTTGCTGCAATTATAAATCGCCCATGTCTTGAGGTGGTTTATTATGATGCGATTTATATATTAGCTGTTATGAATTCCAATGCATCATTCATACTCAAAATTACCAAAAAGGTGTTCAAAATGTGCTCGCTAAAATTATTATTCGCCTAGTAGAAAACAGAAGAAAATGTTGTACTTGACATGAGCAGCGGTTTATTTTCACGAGTTTCTGCTCTGTTTAGTAATAATGAGCATATATATATGCATTGTATAAAAGTGAGGGAGGTCACATTCTCCATGGACATCCTTAAAGCAGCGCAGTGCAGGAATGTTATTCTCTCTCTTTGTCCTCCGCGACTCCACAAGGGTTCAGGAAGGCGCATGAGGGCCTGTCACAGGTAGAGCAGAATAGGGATGGCTCCTCTAAAATAACCCTTGGCCCCATGCTTGATTGCCCCCTTATTGACACTCGCTCTCAAGTGCACAATAGCGGCTCTCAGACGCTGCTGAATAGACTCACTCCTGACAGTCCGCCTCCCAAACACTCGCTCTCTAATCCAATCCCCCAACCTGCACCACAGAGCCAAAGATGTCCCAGAAACCCTTGTTCTTCTGTGCTTTGAGGATTGAGCTTATCTGACTTGTGAAAGTGATGCAGCCACCGGACATGCACAAAAAACGGACGTTAGATATTGTTTAAAGGTAAAACAATGCATGTTTATTAGGATCTACTGAAAGTCGGTTTGTTGTTAAAAATCATTATGTACAATAGGATGACTTTTGGCAGTTTAAAAGATGGCCATAAAACAAACACAGGAGGAAAGTAGCATTAAATATTTACATCCCAACTTTTTTTTTTGCTACAGTTCTGAGTCATCTATTTTCTTTCTCTCAAAGTTTAAGAAACTAATTACTAAAGAAACTAAAGAAATTTATATCTTTGAATATCAATCATGAAATGCAAATAAAAGACCACAGCAGTGCAACAACTTAGAAGCCATTCACACAAAATGTGTCTTTGTGGCTAAAAACATTAGATGCAGTGCTCAGGAAGGGTTTTAAAAGAATGCCTCCTCTGCTATTTGCCATCAAATAAAACAGTTGTCATGCCAATGTTCTACTGTAAACAGAAGCGTGCAACACTTGTCAATCGTTCTCTTGATTGGTCCACTGCTTTGGACCTGACAATGATGAGTGACGTTCCATGCAAAATTAGCTTTCTTTTTGAAACAGCATCTAAAAAACTCATGGTGTTGCAAAAGACATGAGAGTACATCATCATGTCCTGCACCACGTTGTTTAAACAGCAATTGCATTTGTGTCCATTTGTGCACTCATGGGCATGCTGGTCTGAAAAGGTGTTAAAGCCCATTGTTGGCATGTTGCCATTTTGAGGCAACTATTTTGGTGGAATTGAACTCATTTTAAACGTGCACACGAGCAAATGCATTATTTGCTTCTGAAGCATTCGTCTTTCCTGCTTATAAAGTCTGCCATGTAAATAGCGAATCCCCCATGGTGCGATCACAACTTGCTCTTAAAGAGAATAGGAGATGAGATGCTAATTGATTAAACGCATGTTATGCCCAAAACACACCCATATCTCATTAAGAGAATAAGGACAACCCCTTTAGACCATGCGCCGGGTGCGCAGACTATTTTTCCTGTCCTTAAAATAGCAAAAGTAGATTCGGAGATGCTCTGAGTGCACCTGCACCATGCACTCTAAACCATTGCTGCGTCTGAAATTGCATACTTCCATACTATATAGTATATTATGTAACAGTATGCGAGCAAAGTAATATGTCCAAACTCATAGTTTTCAGAAAACAGTATGAGAGGTGTACCCGGATGATCTACTACTTCCGGTAATATTCTGAAGCATGCATCCAATGGATCTCATAATGCCACGCGAGAGAATTTATGAATGGGAGTGAAGCAACGCAACTGACGTGGGTAGGTCACATGATAATAACAAATGGCAGATGTAGTATGTTCGAGCTCCATTCATACTACTCATATTCATACTATATAGAATGCACTTTTCTAACGGTAGTAAATTCAAATGTAGTACATACTCGAGTACTAGGCGATTCGGATGACCCATGTGCTTAGAATGGTCATCAAACTTGTTCCTGGAGGGTCGGAGTCCTGCAGAGTTTAGTTTCAACCCTAATCAAACACTCCAGAAGCACTCCTTAATCAAGGACTTACTAGGTATAATTGAAACTTCCAGGCAGGTTTAGGCAAGTTGGAGCTAAACTCTGCAGGGACACCAGCCCTCCAGGACCAAGATTGGTGACCCCTGGTATAGATGATTAAAATAGTGAATCTTAACTTTAATGCACAATTAACGTATTTCTGTTGATTTAGTGGAGGGTTTGACTCAACCTTTAAAAGTTTAATACACAGTCTAATAATTATTAGAGGTGGGCATAGATTAAATTTTTTAATCTAGATTAATCTAGATTAATTTCAAAATTAATCTAGATTAATCTAGATTAAAATGGCTCATTTGAATTCTGCCGAAGGCATTCAGAATATGTGTGCTACCCAAATAATAAGTCTTTGAGAACAGGTTTCTCAAGCCAGGTGGCGCATTAGACCACTGTCTCATCTCCAAAATGTTTCCAAAATGCATCACAAACTGCTTGAGAAACTGTTCTACTATGATAATTGGTGATGAAAATAAATGATGTTCAATAAGATGTGTTTACTTACTTGTGTTTACTAACTGTTTATTCAGTTAAACATGAATGTTGAACTGTAGGCCTACATAAGCTCCAAACATTGAATTCTGATGAGCTTTATCAGACTAAAGTCAGCACTGAACTAAACAGAAATGGAATTAAGACGTGGAGTATGCAGATTTTAGTGGCATTATTGAAGTAAACACCGCGGTCTTTAGGACCTTTCGCCATATTTTCCGACAAGGTCCACACGCGGCTGTCAGAAAGGACTGCACACACACATACACAAACACACACACACACACATCGCGAAATGCGGAAGTTTTTTTTTTTTCTTACCATTTGGCATGCGTTATTAAACTCCATAACTCTCTCACCTGTCCTTACTCCGTATTTGCGTCTATATTACCCCAGTTTGTCACGAAGGAATAAATGAAAAGTGAAACTGCAGTTAGAGTCAGGCATCCTGCTGATTTGATTCAATAGAGCAGACGGCTCACCGGTCAGGTAGGTATACATCCGCGGTAATATATCAAGGTGAAAGTCATCATAGCTTGCGTAGAATAGACCCAGCTCCCAACCCAACTTTGAGAATAGATTATCGGCGATATTTTTTTTATCGCGCGATAAGACTCTCGCGTTAACGCAGCACGTTAACGCCGTTAACGGCCCAGCACTAATAATTATACAATCTCATTTTTCATTATTCTATTTATACAGGGGATTTGTTGCTTATTCCTAGTGTACCAAAAAGTACACACACGTATCAAACCATGCCCTTAAAATTGATGTACCCAACCGTGAGTCTTATGTACCATTACACCCCTAAAACACATTGATTATGTCTTTAGATACCGAACTAGGTTGTTATGTAATGGTTTTCTTCAGCTATCGGGTTTTAGAAGCCTATTAGCATATTGTCACATATAAATACACTCACTGACGTAATGTGCAACTGTCCTCCACTCGACATCTTGGAATTTTCAATTAGAAGAAGAGGCAACTGCAGTGTCCGCTCTCAATAAAACTTAGATTTACCCGACTTCAAATCTACTCCAGTGCACTTGTGGCCACTAAATCCTGAGAAAGTGTGCACAGAGGTAATGACCGGCCTTAATTAGAAACTTCAACGTTCCCATCATGCTCCTCTCTTCCAGATTAACCCCTGAACAATCCCAATCAACAACCTCAGTCTGATGAGGGTCACAGTTGACTTGCATGTTGGAAAGCCTCCACTCACACTCCTGGCGTCAATGGAGGGATCCAATTAGATACAATGACGGCGTGCTTTATAATGGGAGAGAGAAGCCAAATGTAAAGCCGTCTTTCTTTTGTCTAATCAGGACCAGCTCACTGTCATTAGTTTTCACTGAGAAGGGAAGAATAGTGAAGTCAGCTGAAGACTCCTTAGGGCTCTTATGTCAGTCTAATGAACTGAGCTTCTTTGTGGCTCTGCTGGTTTATTATTGGGTTCAGAGACCAGGGAGGAAAAAAAAGAGAGAGTGCTTCAAGACGAAGGGTTGACCGGCCAACTGTGCTGAAGGACAATCTGGCTATTAAAACTGATAGAAGCCACTGGACAAAACCACATCAGCTTTGTGTTTTACTTAAATACTGTAAAAATATTATTGCTGAATTACAGAGCATCCGGAAAGTATTCATAGCGCTTCACTTTTTCCACATTTTTTGTTACAGCCTTATTCCAAAATGGATTAAATTAATTTATTTCCTCAATGTGAAAAAAGATTTTGTGAAATTGTTGCAAATTTGTTAAAAATAAAAGGTAAAATCAGGTACATTCTGTTTCCACTGATCATTCTTAAGATGTTTCAGCAGCTTAATTGCAGTTCACTTGTGGTAAATTCAGTTGATTGGACATGATTTGAAAAAGCATACACCTGTCTATATAAAGTCCCTGGGTTGACGGTGCATGTCAAAGCACAAACCAAGCATAAAGACAAAGGAATTGTCTGTAGACCTCAGAGACAGGATTTTGTCTAAAAGGCACATAGCAGCCTGGAATTTGCCAGTTGGAAGAGGTGTGCCAGAGCACAGTTTGGTTGGGATTTGGCGCGGTACACTAGAAGTGTATGAACACGATTGCATAATTTATTAAAGATGCAAACCCCTCCTTGCATGTCAGCTGTACTTCAGTAAACCTCCTAATACCTGCAGCACGAGGACTTTTACAATAATTTATGAGCATCAAACGTTGTGGATCTGTTGGGCAAAATATTTGGTCACACTTTATTTTAATGGTCTGTAATTTCTGTGTCCAAAATTGTACACTATATACTTAATGATCTAAAGAAATTATATTTTTAAGTGCACTTTTTTGGGCTTTTTTTTTGGGGTTTATTTGTGTCCCTAATTGTACACTATATTACACAATAATCTAAAAAGAAAACTATAAGATAACTTATATTTTTATATTAATATTTTTATCATTCTGGTTTTCAAAGTGCCCTTTTTCTTTGTGGATTTTTCACTGTGAACACACAACCTGTGATATGTTTGCACCTCTGTTGCTGCACCCAGGTTATGGAATGCTCGCCCTTATTCTGAAAGGAATGTTTCCACACTATACTGCAAAAAATGCTTTTCTTACTAAGATTTTTTGTCTTCTTTCTAGTCCAAATATCTAAAAATTCTTATATCAAGAAGCATTTTCTAGACAAGCAAAACATACTGTCTTGTATTCAGAAATAATATGCCAATATTTAGTGAGTTTTTTCTTAAAACAAGCAAAATCTGCCAATGGGATAAGCAAAATAATCTTGTTTTTCCTTTTGACATAAGATTATTTTGCTTACCTCATTGGCAGATTAGTTTGCTTGTTTTAAGAAAAAACTCACTTAATTTTGGCATATTATTTTTGAAAACAAGACAATAGACTAATTACCATGTTTGGAAACATTCAGGATGCGCGCGCAGGGAGGTGGCAGAAAAAACTGTGAGCGCTATCATTTACAGGGAGGGAATGACATCCGATGCGGTACAGAGTTTGTTGTTGTCTTAGAAATAAGATATATTGATTACATGTTATATATATTATTTACATAATGCTTTCAGCGTATTATAACAGCTTGTCACCCAGTGATAAGCACAGTGATTTGGCAAAATTAACGTTAAAGTGAGTGGCGTTCGTCTGACAGGCGCATCCAGCCCCAAATATACAATCTCATTGAAGCTCCAAGGGATTTTACAAGAGAGAAGTTAAAGGTCTACAAGTGTTTCGATGCCAACAATTGTGTTCTGTGTGGTCATGTGCAAGAAATAATGTTCCCTGATTACCAGGTTCAAAACTATGTAGTGCTAAAAACCGAGGTTCTGCCTAGCCAAAGACAAGGAAAAAAAGACGAAGCTAACATTATACAAGGCCTGGGTAATCATCAACAGCAAAACTGCATTCTGACAGCGAACTACACCTGTACAGCAGGCCCAGGGTATGTGAACTTACACATAAAGGTAAAGTTGGTTTTATATTCGCACATTCAGACTTTCTCCTTAATAATATAATTCCATAAAAGTATTATTTGCAAACTCTAAATAGCAAAATCATATTAGCAGCCAATGACTATCAAAGTACAACATTGTTCACAGTCAAATAAACAGTGTTAATGTTGTTTTCAAGTCACACTTGCAGGTTATTTCAGATCGAATACTCAAAGTGCCGTGGTAAACAATATAGGGAGTGTGTCACAAGTTGTCAGTGAACAAATGTGTGAATATAAAACCAACTTTAGTAACTTACACTTTCACGTTTCATTCTAAGCATTCAGTGTCCGCAGTTTAATTAACCATATGTAACTGTTTTGCCGAAATCATTGCTGCAATCAAAAACAAGTAACGTGTATGCAACCGGGGACCCGTGTGACGTCATGTGTGACGTAGGTTGGTAATTCGTCTATATGTTTTGCTTGTCTAGAAAATTGCTCTTGATTTAAGAATTTTTTGATATTTGGACTAGAAAAAAGTACAAAGTAAATTTTTTTTAGGATTGCATTTTTAGATTCTTGATCATTCTAATATGTGTTCATATTTTATTATTTTTCTATGTTGAATCCTTGTATTTTATTGCATGTTTGATTTTTCTCTGTTGTTGTAGCACTTTAGGTTTTAGAAAATTGCATTATCAATAAATTTAATTATTATTATTATTATTATTATATGTAAATGTGAATTGCAATGCACAAAAAAATGTTTTTCAAATTTCTAATAAAAAAAAAAACTAATACTGCAGTTCCTATAGATTTTTTGAAAGGAATAACAAAAATTAAGCAATTCTAATTTTAATTGACCAACTTTCACCAATATTACTAACATAAGAAGATGAAATGAGCAGTAAAACATGACTTAGGCATTGGACCATAATTTTAAACCGGGTCTCAATGATGCCGGTTTCAAGAGATGGATGAACCAAGGATTAACTGCTTTATGTACATTGGTGGCTCAAGGACAATTAAAATGTTTTTCAGAAACACTGCTATCTGCAAATTCGAGATTACTTTAAAAGGGAATATAAAGCAAAGGACATTTCAGATTTAAATGAATTAATAAAACTAATTATAGATTCTTATACAAAAATAATTGTAAAATAATTTCTTCTTTCTACCAAGTCCTTAGGGAGAATGGAAAAGACTACATTAGGCAGAAATGGGAAAGAGAATTAGCGGAAGAAATCCCAACTGAAAAATGGCTTTCTGCCTGTAAGATACAACATACAATTACCTGTTCGCGGAGGTAGAAAGAATTTACCTGAAAAAATCTAGTACGTTTTTTCATTACCCCCAAAATTGAAAGCAAACAATGGTCCACACCTCAAACTTGTTAGAGAATATGTGGGAAGGTTCATGTAGGTCATCTCCATTTTTTTTGGACTTGTGCAAAAATATTACTCTTCTGTGACGAGGTTTCATCGGAAATGGAAAAGATTTTATGATACCGTATACCAAAAGACTTTATTACAAATTATCTCGGAAACTACGAAGAGGTCGTAGTGAAGGAGGATGTTTACCTTGTAAATATATTAATTGTGGCAAGCAAGAAGAGTATTACCAGACACTGGTATAAGCATGACACCCCCCAAATTAGGGATTGGATAGAAATTGTGAAGGAAATAAGCAATTTGAAAGAATTGACATTTATTTTGAGACTTAAAAAGGACTTATTTCTAAAACATTGGAAAAACTTTTATTGATTATTGCATTGTTAACAACTGTTGAATGCATTGAATCTGCAACAAAGTCACCCCCCCCCCCCGCCCCGCCCCCAATGTTGTGTTTTTTATTAACTTATTTTTTTTTTGTATTTGTTTATTATTTTATGTGCAATACGGCAAATTGTATATTTTTGAATGTAAAATGTTATGTTGTAAAATTTAAATAAAAGTTCTCAATAAAAATAAAGTAATACAAAAAAAGGAACATGATTTAATATAAAGATACAATAAAAATTATTGGCCAAAACAGAAGCTGAACATTCTAGATGTACTTGACTGAATACCAAAACCGAAAATGCTTTGTAATAATGATTATTTTGTTTGTTTTTGTTCATTTTCGATTTTCACTTTTACCAAAAATGCCTATTTTGCACAATAATTTTTGCCGTCCAAAATTCCTTGCATCCCTAACTTAAATTTAATTAATTTTTTTCTTAAAGCAAATCTTTCCAGGATGGTTGTCAGGATGTTGCTAAGTAGTTATGCTTTTAAGTGGTTGATTTATGACCCAAGCCAAAAGCACCATGCTCACATATTTGTGTTTTATTGTGCCATTTTATTAATCAATTGTTTACAAAAACAGTATTTAAATCTGCAGCATAGATCATCCA
Source organism: Danio kyathit (assembly GCA_903798195.1). Lineage (NCBI taxonomy): Eukaryota > Metazoa > Chordata > Actinopteri > Cypriniformes > Danionidae > Danio > Danio kyathit. The sequence continues at coordinate 20,680,311 of LR812525.1, read as the reverse complement.
AAACTGAAAATTCTGGCATCATTGAAATAACTGAACTTTCACTTTAGTACATAAATCAATTCAAGATGAGCTATGAGTTGCAACAGTGATGATTTTCTCATGAGTTCATGTAGATTCTTTCAACTGAGCATCTGTCTCCCTGCTCTTTGTGCACTCGGCCTCATTGAACAGATTTTAAAGGTTGTGTGTGCGTGTGTGTGTGTGTGTGTGTGTGTGTCTGTATGTGTGTGTGTGTGTGTGTGTGTGTGTGTGTGTGTGTGGCGTGTGGGGGGATTCTGAGGGTTGTATCAAAGTATCCAAACACTTCCCTGCTTTTGCATAAGAATGTGAGTCTGGTGCCTGTGATTTCTCTGAAGATGCCCGTGGCACTGACATCTCTAATCCCTGAAATATTGTCCGGCCGGCCTGAATGGCAGTGCATTAGAGCGCATGTGTAATTATTCTCTAATGCGTCTGAGGCCAATGCGTGTTCTCACACATTTACTGAGAGGATTGAGAACAGCCTCTCAGTAAAGATGAATGCGGCTACACAAAAACAACCTGTTACGCTCACACGCTACACACACCGCCTTTGTCAACTTTGTAAACTTGGGAGTATTTTTAGGTTGCAGTTATGATGTTATAAAAACATGTTCTTAGCGCAGACTTGCATGCAGCAGGTTTTCTTTTTTCTAATTTTACCCTTATTCAGGTAATACCTAGTGCAGATTTCCCTTTGTCCGAAATGTGATGGAGATATTGGTCGTTATGTTGTTGTTTCCTAATTATTGAAGACATACATTTGTATGTCAAAATGATATGCCCTTCTGTGAAATTTAAATTAGTTTTCAAATATTTCCTTAAGCTATGTTTAACAGAGCAAGGTTCACAGTACTTCCTATTCTACTGGAACAGTTTGACTGAAATAACAGCAGTTTAAAAAAATTGAGGTCAATATTATCAACTACCTTCTGTATTTATTTCTTCAATTGGCAACAGAACAAAATACTGTTTGTCCAATTACTTGCAGAATTAACCTGGCCAAATTCCTTCCATCGAACCTCACGCATCGTGGACTCCCAATCATTCCCATTCACTGAATTGGATGTATCACTTTCTCTCCGCTCCACCATTAGCTGGTGTGTGTGGTGAGCGCACTGGCGCAGTTGTCCTGTGGCTGCTGTCACATCATTCAAGTGGATGCTGCACAATGGTGATGGTGTGGAGAGACCCCCCACCCCCCCTATGATTGTGAAGCACTTTGGGTGTACACAATTAATGCGATATATAAATACACATTACAATTAACCTAGTTAAGCCATTAAGCGGATGCCCTTCCAGCCGCAACCCATCACTGGGAAACATCCATACACACATTCACACACACACTATGGTCAATTTTAGCATACCCAATTCACCTGTACCACATGTCTTTGGACTGTGGCGGAGACCGGACCTATATTTACAAATTATAATAGGAAAACAACATCTCTCCATTAAACAGCACTTGGGGAATATTCAAATAATAATTTTGTTAATAATTTTTCCTTAAATTCATATTCATTCATATTATGTTTATTCATTCATTCATCAGGGGTCGCCAAATGCGGAATGAACTGCCAACTTATCCAGCATGTGTTTTACACAGCGGATGCCATTCTAGCTGCAACCCAGTACTGGGAAACACCCATATACTCTCGCATTCACATACAATCATACACTGTGGCCAATTTACTTCATCCAATTCACCTATAGCGCATGTCTTTGGACTGTGGCAGAAACCAGAGCACCCATAAGACACGCCAACACGGGGAGAACATGCAAAGGTTCGAACCAGCAGCCTTCTTGCTGTTAGGCGACAGTGCTAACCACTGAGCCACCGTGTCACCCCTAAATTGTATAGATTTTTTTTTCTTTTTGCTTGGATTTACAATTAAAATTGAACTTGACTTAACAACCAACTAACAACTGCAAAAAAATACTTGCAAATAAATAACGTAATACTAAGAAAATAAATAAATAAATAGTAATAGGGCTGCATGATGGTGCAGTGGGTAGCACAATCGCCTCACAGCAAGAAGGTCGCTGGTACGAGCCTTGGCTGGATCAGTTGGCATTTCTGTGTGGAGTTTGCATGTACTCCCTGTGTTCACGTGAGTTTCCTCCGGGTGCTCTGGTTTCCCCCACAAGTCCAAAGACATGCGCTATAGGTGAATTGGGTAAGCTAAATTGACCTTAGTGTATGTGTGTAAATGAGTGTGTATGGATGTTTTCCAGTGTTGGGTTGCAGCTGGAAGGGCATCTGCTGCGTAAAACATATGCTGGATAAGTTGGCGGTTGATTCCGCTTTGGCGACCCTAGATTAATAAAGGGACTAAGCCGAAAAGAAAATAAATAAATAAATATTAATGATGATGGTATCAGTAGTTCGATCAATTTGACAAGTAAAATTTAAATGCACTCTTTCAAAGAAACAGAGATATTTTGGTGTCTTGGTAACTTTTATGAATAGAACAAAAATAGAACAAAGCCGTCAATAATCTTGCGCCTTAGTACCTTACAGACTTGCTCTGTCCATATACCTCCTCTCGATCATTGAGATCTTATGTTCTCAATTTACTTGCCAAGAACACGCCTTAAAAAACGAGGTGATCGAGCGTTTGCAGTTTCTGGTCCTAAACTCTGGAACACTCTACCAATTCACAATAGACATTCCCCCTCCATTTTTGTGTTTATGTCCGTTTTAAAGACCTATCTATTTTCTCTCGCTTTTAATACTCATTGATCACTGTTTTATTGCTTTTATTTGTTAAATGTTTCTTTTATATTCTGCTTTCTTCTCTGTCTTTAGTACTCTTATGTACAGCACTTTGGTCAAATTTGGTTGTTTTTAAATGTGCTTTATAAATAAATATTGTATTGTATAGGGGAACTACAGACCTACATCACACATGACCTCACACGGGTTCAACTGTGCATATCGGTTGCAAAAAAAGACCAGGTGCAATAGCAAACATGTCGTGTTGTGCGCTAGGATGCCAAATTTGAAAAAATAGAAAACTTAAATTTTACAGTACACCACACTGCTTTTAACGCCAACCGCAGATATCTTTGGCTAACAGATGTCAGAAGAGCTGAATGGAGTGAGGACCTAATTAAAAATGCTCGACTCTGCAGTTCTCATTTTATATCAGGTAAGTTCACACTATGCTGAATCATACACATTACTCGTTTTTTGATTGCATCAATGATTTCAGCAAAAACAATCAAATATGGTGAATTAAACTGCGGACACTGAATGCTAGGAATGAACTGTAAAAATCTAAGTTCACATGCCTGCCATACAGGTGCAGTTTGCTGTCAGAATGCAGTTGCTTTGCTTGTTCATGATTGCCCAGGCCTTGTACTGTTCCGTCAGTAACTTTGTACTGAAACTCAGTTTTTAGCACTACAAAGTTTTGAATCTGGTAATCATGGAACATTATTTGTTGCACATGACCACACAGAACAAAATTGTAATCATCCAAAGACTTGTAAGCCTTTAACCTCTCTCTTGTAAAATCACTTGAGAGTTTCAATGAGATAGTTGTATATGTTGGGATGGATGCTTGGCCATTTCGTCTTATCCAATATCCATTGGGAGGGTGCTATCACAAATGGATCTGTCAGAGGAACGCCGCTCACTTTAACGTAAATTTTGCCGAATAACTGTGCTTATCACTGGGTGACAAGCTGTTATAATATGCTGAAAACCTTATGTAAATAACATATATAATATGTAATCAATATAACTTATCTCTAATACAACAACAAACTCTGTACCGCATCGGATGTCATTCCCTGAAATGTTTACAAACCGGTAATTTGTCCATCGTATTATTGAACAAAAAAAAAACATTTCCACTATAAAGAAGCTTTTGTCCGTTGGCGCCAGTGGTGTAGTGGTCGGTGCGTCGACACATGCACTCTGGTGCTCACGGCGACCGATTCGATTCTCGCCTCGCGGTCCTATGCCGATCCTTCCCCTCTCTCTGCTCCCCATGCTTTGCTGTCAATAATCTCTGCTGTCCTATACATTAAAAGGTGAAAATCCTGAAAAAATATATTAAAAAAAAGAAGCTTTTGTCCTATGTACAAATTCCATTGATTTCCTGGTTTCTTTATGAATTTTTGTTCTGTTTATCACTTAAAAGTATAATTCCCAATGAAAGTATAATATGAGATCTGTACATTATTTTTTACTTCAAATAAACTGTGGAATAGTGGCACAGTGGCTCAGTGGTTAGCACTGTCGCCTCACAGCAAGAAGGTCACTGGTTCGAGTCCCAGCTGGGTCAGTTGGCATTCCGCTGTGGCAATCCCCGATGAATAAGGACTAAGCCGAAGGAAAATGAATGAATAAACTGTGGATTGCTACTGTATTGTGTTTTGCCAAAAGTTATACTGTAAAGTTTAACATGAAGAAATGCTGTATGCATAGCTCTGGTAAACATTATAATGTTTCTGGCAAGTGATTTGATCAGTGCTCTGGCTGCTTCAATGAGAACATTGGTCACAGCTCATAAAGTTAACTAAGTTTGCCTCCCAGACAGAACTGTGACCCAACAATCAGCTTGCCTGTCTCAGATCAGGGTCGAGGTCTCTCTTTCGCTTCCAAACGTCTGTTCATTTCAGTCTCCATGAAATCTCCTTCCCTGTGTGTTTAGAGATGTCAATGGGAAAGTATTTGGGGTGAGCTGAGGTCCAGGAAAATAACAAATGTTCATCTGGGGGGGGAAAAACAGCAGCATTGACATTTTGCAACTCCAATAACTATTTAGACAAATTGTGAAAAATTCAAGTTTAAAAACTGCCTGAAAGAGCTGGTAATAAAGCAGATACACCAGAAAAGCCTGGTAAAACAAATAAAAGAAGGGCTCTCAATAACAAACACATTAATTCAATAAGTGTCTACAGAGCCAAATGTGTTTAGCTCTGAATCAAATATAATGTTAATCTGAACTGCTCTTAAAGTCTGTATAAATCAAAATTCATTCATTCATTTTCTTTTCGGCTTAGTCCCATTATTCATCAGGAGTCGCCACAGCGGAATGAACAGTCAACTTATCCAGCATATGTTTTACGCAGCGGATGCCCTTCCAGCCGCAACCCATCTCTGGGAAACACCCATACACTCTCATTCACACACACACTACGGACAATTTTAGCTTACCCAATTCACCTATAGTGCATGTCTTTGGACTTGTGGGGGAAAACGAAGCACCCCGAAGAAAACCCACGCGAACATGGGGAGAACATGCAAACTCCAAACAGAAACGCCAACTGACCCAGCCGAGGCTCGAACCAACAACCTTCTTGTTGTGAGGCTACCCACTGCGCCACTGCGTCACCTAAATCAAAAATTACAAAGTTGATTTTGCTAGCATGCATTGTTCTTCCATTTGTTAACTTTTTGTGGTGATCTTCAATGAAACTCTGACCATTTGTGTCCACATTCTGTTGACGTCAGTTTGAGAGCTTCAGAAACAATATTCTTAACCACACTGCTTTTACCATAAGTTTGCTAGTATTGCTCGCAATAGGGGTCGCCCAGCCCGCAGCTCTACAGTGTCGGTTAGAGAGGCGCCGCGTGCTAACGCCCAAAAGGATGCGCGCTTCGAGGATGCGCGCTCTCATTCCTGGGGGACACGGCTCGCCCTGGCTCAGATGAGCTCACTCTCTGTCTGAAACTCAGCTGGAGGAACCCTCATCGACTCTCTCGGAAGGCTGTTGAAGTCTCTGAAGTGAAAATGATGCTTTGGCTTTGTTCGCATTGTGCTCTTATAGCCAAATTAATTGAAACGAGCATCAGGTGCTCAAGCTGAAGCTGCCAACTCATTGGCATTTCATTGGCCCATTTACATACTCTTTCAGATGATTGGCTTTCTGAATGAAATCCCCATAGTGGAAGTTTCCACATAGCATTGAAGTTCCCCTCCCGAAGGAGGGGAACTTAAACACAGCAGTTTTTTCCTGACTGTTTTTAATGCATTAATAACACATACACACATATTTTTTGAACATGTTTTGACTGTCAGTAAAAACTATTTTTTTGACCATTTTGGACAGTTAAAATAGTGTTTGGGACATTTCATATGCTGCAAAACAGTTGCAGGATGACACTGTATGTCTGTAACAAAATATAAAACATAAGAGCCAAAATGTGCTGTCCACATATGTGGCCACTAAGCCCTAGGAGGTTAAAAGGGGTCTTAAAATTCCCGAAAATGAAACTTCACCCACAATTTACTTACCCTCAAGTGGTTTCAAACCTTTATGAATTTATTTTTTTCTGTTAAACATAAAATAACATGATTTGAAAAATGTTAGAAACAACCACTGACTTCCATAACAAAACAAATTCTATGGAAGTCAATGGTAACCGGTTTTCAGCATTTTTCAAAGTGACTTCTTCTGTGTTCGACAGAAAGAAAAGTAACTCAAACAGGTTTATGAAGTGAAGCGAGAGTAAATAATGAGATCATTTTTTTAGTTTTAAATGAACTATCCCTTTAATAAATCCAGAAAACCCAAAGAGGCATCTTAATTCTTCAATAGCTATATATTTAAAATTGAAGATCAATAAAAAATGTTAATTCTCAGTGGCGCCTTTGTAACCTTTGAATCATTTAGGCCAGTGACCAAAGTAATACGTAACACGATCAGTCAATACACACTTATGTCAGTGCACATGACCAGTTTGATGAACATGAATGATTGTTGCGCTTTAAAGCAGGCAGAGCTTTGGTCACACTGAGGGGTCTTGTCATCAGGGGGCTGCCCACTGCTGTGCCCGAGCACAAAGTCAGTCAGGGCTCATTAGTACCGTTTGCCTGACTGAAAGTACCTGCCCGTGAGTCTAATTCAGAGCGATGACCGCAGGGTTCATTACGGCTCACAGCTTTTAACCCAAAATTGCCCATATCCTGGTTCAAGGGTTCATATCCTCATCTATTCTGATTTTTTTATGTTGTGGTTTTCTCCTTTTGTGGTGTCTGTGAATTAAAGATGTTGAAGTATATGAAAAGATGAAAGGGGTTATTACGAGTAGAACATGCTCTGTCGAAAATTCATAATATTGTCTTAAGTTTACATTTAATTTACCAAATGTAGGATGAATGGATGGGTGGACGATACACAGAATGAAAGATAGATAAAATGATGGACAGACAGCCATAGAACAATAAAAATATTGATACAATGATAGAACAATAGGTTGATAGAATGATAGATTGATAAAAGGAATGATGGACCGATCAATAGAATGAACGGTAGAGCGATCGATAGAACAAACAATAGAACAATAGATAGATGGATAGTCAGATAGATAGAACAATAGTCAGACAGATAGATAGACCAATAGATAGACAAACAGACAGATAGATAGAACAATAGATAGATATAACGACAGATAGAATGATAGACCGATCGATAGAACAATCGATAGAACGAACGATAGAACAATCGATAGTACAATGGATAAAATGACAGATAGATGGATAGTCAGATAGATAGAACAATAGACAGACAGGCAGATAAATGGAACAATAGTTAGATAGAACGATAGATCGATCGATAGAACAATCGATAGAATGAACAACAGAACAATCGATAGAACAATCGATAAAATGAAAAATAGATGGATAGCCAGATAGACAGAACAATAGACAGACAGATAGATAGAATAATAGATAGACAGACAGACAGACAGACACAGAAGACAGCGAGATATGATAGATAGAATGATAGACCAATTAATAGAATGAATGTTAGACCGATCAATAGAACAATCGATAGAATAAACGATAGAATGAACGATAGAACAAATGATAGAACAATAGATAGATGGATAGCTAGATGGATAGTCAGATAGATAGAAATATACAGGCAGTGCAGAATTATTAGGCAAATGAGTATTTTGACCACATCACCCTCTTTATGCATGTTGTCTTACTCCAAGCTGTATAGGCTCGAAAGCCTACTACCAATTAAGCATATTAGGTGATGTGCATCTCTGTAATGAGAAGGGGTGTGGTCTAAAGACATCAACACCCTATATCAGGTGTGCATAATTATTAGGCAACTTCCTTTCCTTTGGCAAAATGGGTCAAAAGAAGGACTTGACAGGCTCCGAAAAGTCAAAAATAGTGAGATATCTTGCAGGGGGATGCAGCACTCTTAAAATTGCCAAGCTTCTGAAGCGTGATCATCCAACAATCAAGCGTTTCATTCAAAATAGTCAACAGGGTCGCAAGAAGCGTGTGGAAAAACCAAACCAAAAATCAAGGAGCAAAATAACTGCCCATGAACTGAGAAAAGTCAAGCGTGGAGCTGCCAAGATGCCACTTGCCACCAGTTTTGCCATATTTCAGAGCTGCAACATCACTGGAGTGCCCAAAAGCACAAGGTGTGCAATACTCAGAGACATGGCCAAGGTAAGAAAGGCTGAAAAACGACCACCTCTGAACAAGACACTCAAGCTGAAACGTCAAGACTGGGCCAAGAAATATCTCAAGACTGATTTTTCTAAGGTTTTATGGACTGATGAAATGAGAGTGAGTCTTGATGGGCCTGTGGTTGGATCGGTAAAGGGCAGAGAGCTCCAGTCCGACTCAGACGCCAGCAAGGTGGAGGTGGAGTACTGGTTTGGGCTGGTATCATCAAAGATGAGCTTGTGGGGCCTTTTCGGGTTGAGGATGGAGTCAAGCTCAACTCCCAGTCCTACTGCCAGTTTCTGGAAGACACCTTCAAGCAGTGGTACAGGAAGAAGTCTGCATCCTTCAAGAAAAACATGATTTTCATGCAGGACAACGATCCATCACACGCGTCCAAGTACTCCACAGCGTGGCTAGCAAGAAAGGGTCTAAAAGAAGAAAAACTAATGACATGGCGTCCTTGTTCACCTGATCTGAACCCCATAGAGAACCTGTGGTCCATCATCAAATGTGAGATTTACAAGGAGGGAAAACAGTACACCTCTCTGAACAGTGTCTGGGAGGCTGTGGTTGCTGCTGCACGCAATGTTGATGGATTCTGTCAGTGTTTTGATCTGTTCACCATGGATGGCAGGCTTGCAAAGAAAGGTGGCTATATTGGTCACTGATTTGTTTTTGTTTTGTTTTTGAATGTCAGAAATGTATATTTGTGAATGTTGAGATGTTATATTGGTTTCACTGGTGAAAATAAATAATTGAAATGGGTATATATTTGTTTTTTGTTAAGTTGCCTAATAATTATGCACAGTAATAGCCACCTGCACACACAGATATCCTCCTAAAATAGCTAAAACTAAAAACAAACTAAAAACTACTTCCAAAAATATTCAGCTTTGATATTAATGAGTTTTTTGGGTTCACTGAAAACATGGTTGTTGTTCAATAATAAAATTAATCCTCAAAAATACAACTTGCCTAATAATTCTCCACTCCTTGTAGACAGACAGATAGATAGAAAAATATAGACAGATAGACAGACAGACAGATAAAATGATAGAGAACAAATGACTGCACGGTCGATAGAACGATCAATAGAACAAACAATAGAACAATCAATAGAACAAACAATATAACGATCGATAGAACGATTGATAGAACGATCAATAGACCAAATGATAGAACGATCAATAGAACAATCAGTAGAACAAATGATAGAACAATCAATTGAACGATCGATAGAATGATCAATAGAACGATCAATAGAACGATCGATAGAACAATCATTAGAACAAACAATAGAACAATCAATAGAACAAACGGTAGATTTAGAATGATCGATAGAACAAACAATAGAACAAACAGTAGAATGATCGATAGAACAATCAATACAACGATCAATAGAATGATCAATAGAACAAACGATAGAACGATCGATAGAACAAAGAATAGAACAATAATTAGAACAAACGATAGAATGATCGATAGAACAATTAATAGAACAATCATTAGAACAAACGATAGAACGATCGATAGAACAAACAATAGAACAATCATTAGAACAAACAATAGAACGATCGATAGAACAAACAATAGAACAATTATTAGAACAAACAGTAGAATGATCGATAGAACAATCAATTTAACAAACAATAGAACAATTATTAGAACAAACGATAGAACGATCGATAGAACAAACAATAGAACAATTATTAGAACAAACAGTAGAATGATCGATAGAACAATCAATAGAACGATCAATAGAACGATCAATAGAATGATCAATAGAACAAACGGTAGAACCATCGATAGAACAAACGGTAGAACGATCGATAGAACAAACAATAGAACGATCAATAGAACAAACGATAGAACAATCAACAGAACAATCATTAGAACAAACGATAGAACGATCGATAGAACAAACAATAGAACGAACGATAGAATAAACAATAGAGCGATAGATAGATGAATAGTCAGATAGATAGAACAACAGAAGCCAGAGAGATAGAACAATAGATAGACAGGTAGACAGACAGATAGACCTTTAGATAGATAGAACAATAAAGAGAACATGAGATAGACAGACAGACAGAAGGAAAGGAAGAACAAAAGTTACATAGTACATTCACAAACCTTGCTAAAGATGACAGTCAAGCACACATTATATAAAACATCATAGAAAAGGCAACGCTTTCCTGCTGCTATGCTAATGCATCAAAGCGCTTCAGTGAGAATTATATGTGAATTAAATGAGGCTTTCTGGGATTTTTTTTCCTCTAGAAGGTAAAGCAGGGGAGATTAAGGCACTATGGCCGGCCAGGGCTCTGAGGCTGTGACAAAACACAGACTGACATAAGCACCTACACTCGCTCAAAATCCGATTACGCACGCAGAAACGTGTCAGTGTAGAGCAGGCAACAGGAGCTGGAGTCCCTCTGTCACCGGCCCTTAAAAGACTTTCCATTTCTACAGGGCCTCTTCCACACAAACATTACCACCTATTGGGTGCAAATCCCAAGTTAAAACCAGAAACCGTTTAAGATGTGTGAAATGCTTTTGGCAAATGCAGCTAAAATCAAACCCTATTTAGTAACTAATAATATAGGCTATTCTGCTGGGATGCTGCACTGAATGATATATAGACTTGTAGAGATTAAGAAATTTTATAATTACAAAGAAATGTTAAGCAAGACAGAATTAATAGCGCTATTAACCTCTTTTTGAGTTTACGCTTGAAAAGTGTAGTGATACATGCATATTATACATAGTTTGAGAAGATAAGTTTAGGTTTAGACATTTTTAATGTACTGAAAACTGGTTACAGATAGTTAGGAGGGAAGTAGAAAAATGTTTATGAAATTATCTTGTAAAACCTCAAAACAAATCATACAATGTACTTTAAATAATAACTTCTGCATTTAAATAAATCTATTTATTAACAGTGGTGGACAGTAATTAAATATCTTTACTTCACTACTGTACTTAAGTACACTGAAGTATTGTTTAATTCATGAACAACTTGAATTTGATCAGTTAAGCCGTTTGTTTAGTTCACAAATTGCACTGAACCATTAATTTGTGAAGTGGACTGCCATCAGTGAACGAGTTAAGAACTCATTGATTCAAGTAATCCATTTAGAGTGAGTCTCCAGCAATAATTCACTGATTCAAGTGACCCGTTCAGAGTGAGTCTTCAGCAAACTACTTATTCAAATGATCCATGCAGAGTTTTTCGGTTTTACGTTTAAATAATTTATGTGCGTTTTATTTCTCTCCGAATTGACTGTTTGTGTGTGCCTGTAAGTCTATGAGTTGAGACTAGGATACTCCTCCCCGTGAGTAAATATTCAATCACTATGCTCTAAAGTTAGGGGGCACTCAACCATCATTCCACACTTTAACATGACGAGCGGTGGTGAAGTGAGGCAACAGTACGAGTTAGTATACGAGCTGGTGTCTTTCAAATCCGCGATGTGGGGACATTTCGGTTACACGAATAGATAGACTAATCGAATGGAAAGACTTCCAACATGACTGCACATCTGTGGCACCATCACCCAGCAATATCACTGTCTGACAGCAGGATAGCAGAGAAGGTAATAAAGTCCTGCAAAAAAACAACAATCCCTCGCTGAATCCTTCCAGTAAACATACCCAACTGGTTCCAAAAGACACATAAAAATAACAAAGGCAGTGTTTAATTAAGATTTACTGAAGTACAAATATGTTTATTTGATATGGTCAATTTATGTTTACTAACTTCACATGCATGTTTATTTTCAAAATGTAAGAATTTATGTGTTCCCCAGTTTGTACATGGGTTACAAGCAGCTGTGAGATTTCAGTGTTAATTTTTAATTATTATACAATACACTAGGAACTAGTGTACCTTTCTTGGCTTTGAAGTAAAATAAAGGAGTATTGCAATAAATCAAATTTATTTGTTTTCTCCTTATTCCTTACTCTTACTGTTCCTATTGCCTAAGCATAGAATAACAATAACAAAAAAAATATTTATGTGTCAAGCCATCAGAACCGAACCGAAAACCAGGTTAAAAACGGACGTATGTATTGAACCGTAAGCTCACAGTATTGTTGCATCGCTAGTGTGGTTATTAGACAATGACACATTTGGTAATTCATCTTGCAAAATAAACGTTCATCAGTGAGTAATTTTACTTGTTTTCCTTAAGTAAATAAAAAAAATCTAAGATGATATTGAAAAGAGGATGTCATAAATATTCTGGAGGGGTATTTTTTAGGGTATCTGTACTTTTACTTTACTAATTTGTGTAGTTTGTCCACAACTGTTTATTAATATTGCAAAAAATGTTTATTTGGACATTGTACTGACCATACATTACGTAAAGCTTGTGAATAGACATTTTCAAAAAATGTACCCAATAAAACTTGTATTTATACAGTGCTAAAGTTTTTGCTAAGTTGCATTATGTAAAAGAAAAAACACTGAGAGACACGTTGTCATCTACAAGCAATTAAATTTGCATTCAGTCATGGACAAAAGTTATGCACAAAAGATCTGCCTTGGAGAAGGCCTAAGCTGTCACTGAAATTTCAAAAACTGGCCTGTAGAACAGTGAATAGCCTGGCTTGTTCCTGTTTTTGAGTCCAGAGAACAATAACGCCATGTAAAGAGGATTATAACAGCACCTGTTATGCACCCAGCCAAATAGGAGGGACATCTGAATTTAATAGTCCCAGAAAAATTGTCTCTGCCGTCCCAGTCCTTTCTTCATCTAAACCTGCAGACATGTCGAACGGTGACAAGCAATGGAGGGTTCAAGACTAAAGGGCAAAGAAAAAAAAACCTTAATCCCTGCTGTGACCAAACGCGGGTTGGCTGCCTGACATATCAAAGAACAGGTGGACCGAGACCAGCCGTACTAAAGGCTTTGTTCAATAGATGTGTGCTTTTTGTAGGGTTATGTTAAATGCCGAGTTAATATCGATTTAATGCTTGTCAGCAGTTCTATATATATTTTTTGGTCTACGCAAATCCTCTAAACGCTAAGAAACATTCATGCTTTGGCAGAAATGCTCTGCTATTGCATCTGATCGTTCATGACCAGAGTAATCTAACCTGAATTTCTGAACTTGTAATTACAAAGCAAAAAAACAAAACGGTAAGACTTCCTGTTTGTCTAAGCCATGGTTTAACTTCACTAATAAAAAGGAGTAACCCGTTAACCACCTGCCAGTAAAACTACCCCAAAGGAACCCTTCATGCATGTGTAATTTATTTACTCAGCCCTACTCTTAACTAGGCAATACTGACAGTAGATAATGTGCAAGTTAATCTATTTAGTTTATTGTTGTGAAATGAGGGAACTGTGTAAAGAATCTAGACGGCGGCACCGTTGCTGCTCCACTGTGTGCACTTAAGTTGAGGTGTTCCGGAGGGGGATAATATCTTGGAAATGTGCATTTAATGGGTTTAATCAAATCCCACCAGCTGTTTTTAGCCTTTGCTAAAAGAAAAAAAATGTGCCAAGCTTCCACAGCTATTAGAAATTAGCTTCGGTCATCGAGACTAAGCCATGTTTCCAGCTAACCATCTGCTAGTCCGCAACAATGGAAGGATTTTCCGAGCAAAGAAATATGGAGTTATATAAAAAAAAAAATTTAACATAATGGGGAAAAAAGGCTTTGTTTTGTTCATTTGCCTTGCTTAACGTACATTTACAGTAGAGATTATGTGTGTTTAATTAAAAAAAAAAACAAGTTTACTCAAACATTCTCAACTCTTTTTAAATGCACCTTGAAGGAACAATAGGTTTGTAAAGAGAGTAAATAATGTCTGTATTCACTTTTAAAATGCTAAAAGTTCTGTTGTTGGGATCCGGCTGGTCTATAGTAATTAGCTTAATTTCAGTACAATAGTGTCTATGGGAAGCCCTCAGGTAAACACATATACAGTTGAAGTCAGAATTATTAGCCCCCTTTGAATTTTAAATATTTCCCAAATGATGTTTAACAGAGCAAGGAAATTTTCACAGTACAGTATGTCTGATAATATTTTTCTTCTAGAGAAAGTCTTATTTGTTTTATTTCGGCTTAGAATTTTAGAATTTTTTTAAAAACCATTTTAAGGTCAATATTATTAGCCCCTTTAAGCTATTTTTTTTTTTTTTCGATAGTCTACAGAACAAACCATCCTTATACAATAACTTGCCTAATTACCCTAACCTGCCTAATTAACCTAATTAACCTAGTTAAGCCTTTAAATGTCACTTTAAGCTGTATAGAAGTGTCTTGAAAAATATCTAGTAAAATATTATTTACAATCATCATGGCAAAGATAAAATAAATCAGTTATTAGAGATGAGTTATTAAAACTATTATGTTTAGAAATGTGTTGAAAAAAATCTTCTCTCCATTAAACAGAAATTGGGGAAAAAAATAAGTCAGGGGGGGCTAATAATTCAGGGGGGCTCATAATTCTGACTTCAACTGTATGTGTGTTTTATACTTTGGCTAAAAAAAAATCACTAAAATGTATCTAAATTTAGCTTTGTGGATATTAACACAAGGTTATCCTACTGATTAAAGGACGTAGATACAAATGTGCAAATAAAAGTTTTATACTTATTTGAGTGAGCGTTGAGTGTTTGGATTTCTTAAAGTTTGATATACTGTATTTATTGTTGTTTTTTAAACACTTAAACCACTTTTAAAAAAGCGAATGACAAAAAATACAAACAAATAAATAACTGAATTAATGAATAAATTATTATAAAAAATAATAAAAAACAATATACACTGTAAAAAAAATCCTGGTTGCCTTAAATTTTAAGCTGAATCAAATTAACCTTATGAGTCCATTGAACTTATATGTTAAACTGACTTAAAACAGCTCATGTAACATAAAATTAAGTTAGAACTTGGTTTAATAAGTTACAACAAACTAAAAACATGTGCTGTCATAACTAATTGTTCGTATATTTTTTACAGTGTAGTAAAGATAGAAAATAAGGTTATATTACCCTAGATAAATAATTATTAAAGATAAGAGTAGTGATAGAAATGGATATAGCGTCTTCCACAGACATGAAACTTTCGCACACACGCAGTTTGAAGCTGAACCAAACGAATATTGAGCTATAATAAACAGCAAGAGTGTTTTAAACAAGTAGCGCGCAACATGTCCACATTTGGCGCTTTTAATATAGCATTTCAATGCTTTTGATATTTTATCACGTCGACTTATTGGAAGACCGAATCTAAAACACGACGCGCTTTCAGCTATTGCGTGTGTCCAGACTCTCATATCAGTATAATAAGAGTTTAAATGCGCATTTTACGCATGCGTTTCAAATCACATATGCACTTTTATTCAAGCGGTTAAACTGGCAGAATAAGCCTCGTCGTCTATAGAAACAGAGATCGGTGTGTTTTGTGTCAGAGATCTTTGTGAGGGTAAAAGAAAGCGAGGCGCGAGCAGCTGAGGGTGACAGTTCACGGTTCAAACGGAGCTGCACACGTCTCGCGAGCGTGTGTAAAGTGAGGCCCTGGAGAAAGTGAATGAAGACTTGCCCGGTTTCAAACACGGGGGATATATCTAACACATCTGTCACGGCGATTCAGCCCCAAATCCATTTAAAGCTGTACTCCGTGACAGAGCCCAGATTGGATTTCAGTAGAAGTATACAGCATAAAGCATAAATGATTATTAAATGGGGGTTTAATCGGGAGGATCTTGACAGCCGAAGGAACGGCAGAAAACAGGATAAGAACTCTGCATATGAAATACGCACATAGCCTAAAGAGTATGGGCTTGTATTATTTATATTTCACATACTGCTGTAAAAAGTTTCAAGTCTCTCGAGCACTCTCCGTCTCTAAAATAGAAATAACAATTAATGTTATATAATGGTGCTCTGAGAAGTGAGAAAGCAATGGTTAAACCATATATAAATAATTAAGCGCCAAGTTAAATTATTATTCAGTTCCCCCTTATGCTGTAAATAAACACTTTGTCGATATGCAAAATTTATGACCGCATCTTCTTTGTTAAGCGGCATGCCCTGACCATTCAAATCTTATGAAGTCTAATCCAATCATAAATTGCTCTATCGGACCAATCAGGCACCTCTGAGGCATCATTCAATGGGACTCAAGCGGAGGACTTTATTGAGTCTCATTGTTGTGGCTGTCAGTCCTCAAAGGACCCTTGCAGGGGCCTAGATATAAAGGACCCTTCCCAAACGGAGACCTCCAGAAGCAAATCGTCAGTCGGTCAGTTCAGAGCTTGGCAGGAGAGACTAACAGGAGTCATTTAAATCGTCTTTTAATAGCCGGGACCATGATGATCCCTAGTGTTATTGCACCACCTGCTATATATTCAGCATTTATGCGTCCTGCTGCATCGCTGCATTCACCCTTTCCAGCTCACCCGAGCTTCCTGGTGGAGGACCTTCTACGCATCAACAGACCCAGCGGTTTCCTGAACCAAACCGTGCACTCGCCATGCGCATCTCCTCCAACTTCAACGCCTCTTCCCATCCAGGATAACTCCAGGCTTTTGGACAGAGTCAGCCCTGGCATCACAGAGAAGCATGGATCTTGCTCCCCCAAAACGCCAGTCTCCAACAAGGATCCAACATATCTAAAGTTTGGAGTGAGTGCCATTTTGGCACCTTCACCAAAGAAAGGTGAGTGTTTTAAATAGCACAAACATTCCACTAAAATACACATCTAAGCAATAACACACAGCACTAACTTGTTTTTTTCTCTTTTAGCCACATCTCCACCCTCCGTCCACGGCATGCACCCCAAAGGATTCTCTGTGCCTTATTTTGATGGTTCATTCTGCCCTTTCGTCCGTTCTTCATACTTCCCTGGTGAGTATTCACATTCAAAGCTTGTACGGTCTGACTTGGTCGAGTTTTAATCAAAGCTTAATCGTTTGCCAACGTGAGGTTATTTTAATCTGAAAGCCCTCGAGTTTAGAGCGCATAGGTGCAGATCTTTCCCACAGTGAGGGAGCATTTCGGCCTGCTGACTGCCAACAATGCCGTCAACACCATGACCAATCTGGTCAGCTCCCTCCAGGGCAAACCACCCACAAACCCGCCAAAGATAGACTTTTAACCAGCGACAGAGGGGCGTTTACCAGTCATGCACTAATTTGCCCATTAGGCGCCATTGAGCGGTTTCAATATTCTCACAAGACCACATAGAGTGTGATTGGTGTTTGTGGAAAGTGTTGCGAAAGAACAATATGAAGAGCTGTGCGTTTAGAGCAGAGAGCGCGAAATCTGAAAAATTGACAAAATCGCCGACAAAAAGCATTCAAAGTGTTGCTGCAGCTGCCAAACATCAACTCCAGCGAGTCCGACTTTGGTTTGCTCTACATTCTCCACTGGCTCCTTAAAATACGAGATCCTTTGAGGCTTTTAAATGTCTATAGCCCATTCTTTTATCCACGCCAAATAATAATAGAGCACGACTCTTTTCACCGCGCGCGCTGAATACCTTAACAAAACAACTTGAGCGCTCACAATTGCCTTTCGTGTTCATTTAATGAAAATTATTTGGGGGCAAAAAACGCGGTCCCCGGTCATCAGTATTCCAGCGTGCAGTTGCGTTCGGTTTGAAAGTGTAAATCTCCTTTTGTGGCAATAATATATGGCCTTAGCCGTCTGTCCGGAGTCTTTTCTCAGCCAGTTCATTACTACACAATTACCGTTCACGGTATATTAACTCTTCTGTCCTTTACTGGGGGGCTCGTAGAAAAGGATACTCTGCCTTTTTACCATACCAATGCAGCGTGGATCCGGCCCATGTGCTAATTAGTCACCTCGTGCCATTTCGCTCTAAACAGGGAGAGACATTTCAAGAGAATAAATTCAAAATCATGACGATAATGAAGAAAAGTTTTCTTTCTCCCTGATCATTCAGCACTTCAGATTGTCCCTGGGAAAAGCAACACCCAATTGCCCTTAGTAACGCAAAGTTAACTTTTAGCCTCCTGGGCGAAACTAAATAAAACTCTTTGGAGCTCTTGTGAATGCGTCCATGAATGCGTTATTTACCTTGTGTACTTGTCTCTTCTAACAGCTCCTTCATCGGTCGTGCCCATTCCTGGAACTTTTTCGTGGCCTCTTGCTGCGAGAGGGAAGCCCAGAAGAGGGATGCTCCGCCGGGCTGTGTTTTCAGACGTGCAACGCAAAGCTCTGGAGAAAATGTTCCAAAAGCAGAAATACATCAGCAAGCCAGACCGGAAAAAACTCGCAGCGAAACTCGGACTAAAAGATTCACAGGTAAATATATGTATGGAAACAAATAAACAAATAAAAAAATAATAATTATTATTATTTTAAAATAAACTCGAATTTGCATAAAGTAAACTCGCATCGGAAAAAACTCGCAGCCAAACTCGGACTAAAAGATTCACAGGAGAATATATAGATGGAAAATAAATAAATTAATTAATAAAGAAGTTAATAAATGAATAAATAAATAAATAAGTAAACAAAATAATAATAATAATAATTATTATTATTATTATTTCTAGAAAACATTTGAACATGTACTCAATTTATTCAATCATTTTAGACATTTATTACTGATTGAGACAAAATGTTTGCACTTTATTCTGCTATGTTAAACTTCAATTATTAACAAAATATCCCTTCACACAGGTCAAAATCTGGTTCCAGAATCGGCGAATGAAATGGAGAAACTCCAAGGAGAGGGAGTTGCTTTCTTCCGGAGGCTGCCGGGAGCAAACCCTGCCAACCAAAACAAACCCTCACCCAGACCTAAGCGACGTGGGTAAAAAGTCTTCCGAGGATGAAGATGAAGAAGACGCATGCGCTGCATCGCATTTCTGTCTCTCACCCAGACGCGTACTGTCAAACAGCACTGATTCCAGCATTACATTCAAACACTCAGACTTTTCTGAATCAGAGGATGAAATAACAGTCTCATAAGCAAATTTATGAGCTGCATAATGTCTGTATTTCAAGCACAAGTGTACGCAAAAACCACGTTATGGTTCCATTGGCGTATAATTTCACTTCTTTGTACAAATGAGTGTTTGTAGCAAAATCTTTTCCACATCACTTTATATTTACTTATTTGGAAAATCTTCGCAAAATGATTTTGCTGTGTCGCACAGCTTTTTGAGGGAACTGTACAGTATTTTGTACAAATATTTTTGTATGGATATTTTATACCAAGAATTTGAGTTTTAGATTCTTTATTAAAGTTGTAGACGTATGTATAATTTATACGAATTTATCCCTTCGTGCCACATTGTATGCATATGTATATGTTGAAATGTTTTGTATTGTTTGCAAATAAATTGTAAATTTAATGTCCATTGAGTCATCGGCATAATTACAAATTATAATCAAATATTTCTGAATAATCTGCAAATATTGTGCGCAGCAGGCTAATTTCGAACAATTGAGGTAAAGTTGGTTTTATATTCACACATTCAGACTTTCTCCTTAATATATAATTGCAGAAAAGTATTGTTTGCAAATTTTAAATAGTGAAATCATATTAGCAGCTAATGGATATCAAAGTACAGCATTCAATTAAATAGTTCACAGTTAATTAAATGGTGCTAATGCTGTTTTGAAGTCACTTGCATGTGATTTCAGACCAAATATTTAAAGTACCATAATAAACAATTTAGGGAGCATGTCACAATTGTACGGAGACCCGGAGGGGACGTGATGGTGGAAAAAAAACTGAGTGGGAGAAAAAAAAAATGGGTGGGAGAAAAAAAAAAACAGTGATAGGAAAATATATGTTTTTAAAAGTTTTTGCGTTCCCTCGCAAAGATTGCGTTCCCTCGCAAAAATGTTTTGCGAGGGAACGCAAAGATGTTTTGCGAGGGAACGCAAAGATGTTTTGCGAGGGCACGCAAAGATGTTTTGCGAGGGCACGCAAAGATGTTTTGCGAGGGAACGCAAAGATGTTTTGCGTTCCCTCGCAAAACTGTTTTTCCACAAACACTTCCTGTTCACTTCATATATGTCAACCCTCCCGTTTTTGCCTGGATTATCCCGTATTTTACAATTCTATCCTGCTATCATCACATTATTCATTATTTTCCCATCTTTCTCGTGTATTTTTAATCCTGAAAACATGCTGAAATGTACGGGGTTTCCGTAGTAATCAAATAAAAAACGAGAGATTAATTTGCTGCTCCTCACTTGTTTGATAACAGAGGTGTAACTTTGGTGTGTACTGATCTGGGATCAGTTTATCATACGGAGCGCTTCTGTCAGTCAGCGCTTATACAGTACCAGTCGTTGGCTCATCATAGCCTATGCATTCGCTGATACTGAATGATAGCAGGATAGAATAGTAAAATACGGGATAATCCAGTCAAAAACGGGAGGGTTGACAGGTATGAATTCATTAATGAATTAACTTAAGTGAACATGAAGTGTTTGTGGAAAAACAGTTTTGCGAGGGAACGCAAAACATCTTTGCGTTCCCTCGCAAAACATCTTTGCGTGCCCTCGCAAAACATCTTTGCGTTCCCTCGCAAAACATTTTTGCGAGGGAACGCAATCTTTGCGAGGGAACGCAAAAACTTTCAAAAATATATAATTTCCTATCACTGTTTTTTTTTTCTCCCACCTATTTTTTTTTTCTCCCACTCAGTTTTTTTTCCACCATCACGTCCCTTCCGGGTCTCCGTACAATTGTGACTAAACGAATGTGGGAATATAAAACCAACTTTACCTCAATATTTGATCAGGCTATTCAAATGCAATTGTAAAATAAAGGAGAATCACTGTTACAAACAATGAATGATTAAATACATAAATCATTCGGGGGGGGGGGGGGTAACGAAAATATTTGTTTATTTAATATAATATATTTTTAAAAATTAGATGTAAGAAAAACTTTTGCAGACAACAAAATCCATAACAAAGCCTTAATTTGAACTCACATTGAGCGAGGGGCATTAATAATAATAATAACGTTTTTATGAGTAAATCTTCCAGAATCAGCAAGACAACAATGTCAACAAACAGAACAGATTAGATTTTTATTTATTTATTTTTACTTATTTAGGAAATTTAATTTAAATGGGCTACATCTTCAACAGTGATTTGCTAAAATAAATCAAGGCTACATTGGGAACTTTTTATTGCTTTGGCTTAAATGCATTGTTTTGAAATTAAGCCTATTGGTCAATTAGCTACAGGTGTGACACAAAAAAGCAACTAAGTATTTAATCTATAAGGCTTCTTGTTTGAAAAATGTAACTCGTTACTAAAAAGCTATAGCTACTCCCTGACACCACCAAATAGGCCTAAACGTTAATATCAAAGCTAAAAACAACTTTAACGAGCGGTTTAAGTTAATAGCCTACCCAACAACAGACTAGCTATAGGCTACAAACATAGGTTAAACGGGAACTTGTTGCCGCGCTGCACGCGGCCTACTTAGATTATTTATTAATTTGTTTCAGAAGTAGGCCTAAAATTTGAGATATGGTCATTTATGCGGTAGAGCAAAACGTGAATGTATTCAAGCAATAACCACTGACCTTACTCCCTTTGAATTTAAAAGCACTACGATTTATTTGTGCGTTAAGGATAGAACCCATGGCGAGCTAGTCTTCCGGGTTGACTACAAACGTCACCGACGTCACGACTGGAAAATAAAAAAGACCTCATATAGTACAGCAAAAAAAGTGCTACAACTGTGAAATTATATAAGGACTTTGTAAATATTATTTAATTTGAGAATTTGCCTCTGTACACTGTTTTTTATTATCTTATCTTATTTTATTTTATTATTAATTTTACTTGTTTATTATTGTACTTGATGTCATCCATTATTATGGTTAATATGTTTGTATTGTTAAAACACACACACACACACACAAAAAAAAAAACTAGACTGGACTACTATAATCCTGGGGAAAGGCATGGCTTCTCACAGGCATATTGTGGAGGCTTTTTATAATAAAGAGGATGAAGGTAAAAAAAGATCTCACAGACACAGTACTCATATAACTGATCCTGTACTATACTTAAATGGGGTAGACTTTTTTAGTAAAGAAAATGTACAAACAAAGTTATTAGATTATTGTTATTAATATTATTTTAACAAAGCCTTAAAACCTAGAGGAAATTTTTTAAATAAAATCTTTTGATTTTATTTGGTAAACTTCATATTCATAAATGTAGAATGAATAACTCTAAACCTCGTTTAAAGGTTTCTATTATAGATTTTCATTTATATATAGACTCGCTCCAGTATATTAATTGCAAGAAATGTCAAGATACAATTATATTTGAAAAAGAGCTTAAGTTAATTGAATAGTAAACTTCCTGTCAATTGGGTAAGTTAAATCATATTATCATTGTAAAAGTATTATTTTTTAAAGTTGTCTTTTTATTTATTTTGATTATGTAATTCGTATTTTAGTTTATTTTATGTTATTAGTTACATTTGTATTATTTGGATGTCATGTTTAAATTGTTTACTTGCTGTTGTTTAAATAAAATTTAAAAATGAATTAAAAAAATGAAAAAATTAATACATGAATGAAATAAACGTTTTTTGGCTTAAAAACTTAAGTTATCTACCTAAATTACTGTTTTTATCTTTGATTAACAATTTCAAGAAAGTCACTTACTGTCACCCCATACAGTAAATATGTTTTCCTGGCCAAAATATAGCTATTTTAAATATATGTTATATCTGTGTTGTTAAATAAAACACATTATTGAAATATTTAAAAATATATGTATATTTAAATATGTTGATTTGGTTGACGTGTATGGAACAAAATGTAAATGTATCTTCTTGGATTGAAATACATAGAGGGTAAAATATATTTTAAAATGTCAAAAATTGTCAAAATGTATTTGTAGAAAATATATTTACGTTAATTTCCATTAACTATTATTTGAGCAAATATATTTTTTGGCCATTTTTTATTCAGAAATATATATAAACATTTTTTAAAGACACATAAATATATAACTATATATACCGCCAGGTGTCCTAACATTTTATCCTACCCATCAGATTATGCTACCAACACTGAATGGTTCTAAGGTTGGGGTTAGGGATTAGGTAGGTTAGGGCAATATTACAGCTTCATATCACACTACTCCACATTAAAATTTACACTGGTAGCAAAATCAGGTAACCTCATCAAAATGTGCTTCCTACCTTTTGAATGGGAAGTAGAACAATCTAACAAGATAGGCCAAATCCAGTGATTTTTGTTTGTTTTTTGTGGCACAAATTCATGCCACTCAAACATATTTTAAAATTTTATGGTAAGCAAATATTGACTAAACAGTGCCCTGTGATTTCAGAAACGACAGCATAACCCCTACAACAGAATAGAAGATACAAGATTTCTACATTTCTAAAGGAGCTGCTGATCATAACATTATTTATAAAACTGTCATATAAACTCTTTGTAAGCAACACTTTTCACATTTTGATACCAGCAGACAAACTAATCTAGTGCAAATCACTGCATAAGATGTCTCTAAAATATATTATTTAAACCACAATTAAAAACATATGAGGGGATTAATTGTCAACTGTTTCTGCAAAGTATAGGTAAAAATTAAACAAACATATTATTATATCCATAAAAAAGAAAAGAAAACATGAATATAAAATAGGTGAAAGAAATGATGAGGACAGTATTTGAGTTTTGTTTTGTTTATTTAGAATTAAACAACAACAAAAATCAGCCCTCCACCCCTGTTATATGACATAGATTCCATCACCACCACCACAATGAAACACAACAGTTCTCTCAGCCTGTAATGCTGACTCCACACCCAACCCCACATCCTCATCTTCCTCCTCCATCAGTTTCTCTAAATCCTCCTTGATCTTGTCCTCCTCATTCATCATGTCCCATTTCGTTATTTTACTTTTCCTCCCCCTCCGTCTCTTCTTCTTTGACTTTTCTTTCTCAACCCTTTTCTCCTTCCTCTCCTTTGTCTTCTCTTTCTCAACCCTTTTCTCCTTCCTCTCCTTTAATGTCTTCTCCTTCTTTCCATAACTCTTCCTCTTCCGTCTCTTGTTCTTCCACTTCTCTTCCTGAATTCTCTTTTTCTCCTTCTCACTCATCTTCTCCTCCTCCTCCTCCTCTTCCTCAATTCTATTCTCCTCTTCCTCCTTCTTAGTGTTCAATTCCTCCATCTCCTCTTCCTCCGTCTGTGCCGTCTTCTTCTCCACCATCTCAGTTTTATCCATTTCCTCCTCCTCCTCTTTTATTGTCTCCATCTCTTCAACAATTTTCTCCTTCGTTTCCTCCTCTTCCTCCTTTATAATCGCCTCCTCCTTCTTTCTGTTCCTTCCTCTCCTCCCTCGTCTGGTCTTCTTTGTCTTTTTTCCCACCATTTTCACCTCCTCCTCCTCCTCAATGTTCTCCTCTTTCTCCTTCACGGTCTCCTCATCTGTTAAAAGAGAAATGATTGCAGTTTACACATTCAGAGGATGTTAAACTCCAGATGAGGGAAAAATAATACAATTTATTATTAACATTACAGACATAAAATATACAGACATAAATATGATCATTTACCATCAGTGCCTTGTTTTGCTGAAATCGGGAGCGATTTTTGATCCTCCAAATGTTCCTCAGGATTTTTCTCCTCCTCATCCCTGATCATTTTCTCCTCTTCCTCTTTATTCTCCTCCACGACCATCATGTATTCCTCCTCCTCCACATCTGTTATTTTTGAGAAGATGTTAAGCTCCAGGTAAGATCAGAAAAATATAATTGATTTAAAGCATTAAAGTTTATTATTTACCATCATAGCATGTATCTGCTGAATCACCCAGAGAGAGGCAGAACATTGCTTTGAAAAAGGAAGCAATCCGGCTCCTTTTCTTCTTTTTCTCCTCCTCTTTCTTCCTCTTTTTCTCCTCCTTCTCTTTCTTTTTCTCCTCTTTCTTTTTCTCCTCTCTCTGCTTCTTTTTCTCCTCCTCCAGATCTACTGAAGTTTACAGACAGTAAATTATTGTAGTGGTACTTTTTTCTTTAATACGAGTTGTGTTTCTCTTTCCATGTGTCACAGTAATGATCAATCTACAGGTTATTTAGTGCAGTAACACATCTTTAAGTTTGTATTGTATTGAGTTTTTCAGCTTTAAAGTAAATCAGGTTTAAATGGCAAGAGTTCCTGTGGGGACAAAAGTAACACAGTTATTTATGCCCCAATACCTTATTTTCCCTTCCACATTAGAGTTTGTGTTTAAGCAGTGTTTAAATTTAGAAGTTTTATCAAATGAATGCACATTGCCGATAATAATAAACAATATTCCCAAATATATTCCAAATATATTTTAAAACCCAAAAAGTTAAGGTAACTCAAACCCTTTGAGGAAACCGATTGCAACAAACCATTTAAGTTCAAAAACTAATCCTAAAGAGTACTGTGAACTTACTATTTGAGTAAACGAAGCATTTTGAGCACAGTAAAACCCAATAAATAAAGAGAACTCAAACCAACTGAGCACTGTAAAAGCCAATAAGTTGTCAACTCAAGCCATTTGAGAAAACTGATTGCTACAAACCATTTGAGTTAAAAACTAATCTATGAGTACTGTGATCTTGCTATATTTAAGTTGAATGAGATATTTAAATAACTCATTAACTTCAACACTGAGTCCAAAACTCTTTTCAAACGAGAAGAATTAACTTTCAGTAAAGTTTGAGTTGACTACACATTTCATTTAATGAAGTTGACTGTTGGGTTTTACAGTGTACCATTACATATCCCTTTAACTGCCTGTTCAAATGGTTGAACATCCTTGACTGGTTTAAATAATGACTGTTTTAAATAATGGTGTAGACACACAGCATTGTTGGTTTACAAAAAATCAAACAAACATAGACCTGTTGCACTACTAGACTTGATTTTGGTTTGGAAAAATAACATATTAAGTGACAATCTGAAATATTTTATTCACTTCAAAAAATAAAGATAATTTAGTATTCAAAAGTGATTTATTTTGAATATGTTTTAAAATAAATTGGACACACTTCATATCTTAAGATTTTTTATAGTATATGCATTAATTCAGGTACATTTACCATAAAACGACATATCAACCATTTAGTAGAGGTTGATATTTTAGAAACTTTGGGATGCAAATGCATTGAGTGTGTTAACTAGTGACATTAGGAGTTAAGAAATGATTTTTTTCTTGGTGGGACAGTTAAAAAAAATTTTTTTGGGATATTTGATGGAATCAAAATGTAAAATTAACATTTTCCTGCAAAGATAAAGGACAAAAATAAGATGTTCATATTGATGTTTAACATATTTACAAGGTAAATGTAAGAACTTTTGAAAATGATCAAGATTAAGCATATTAATCTAGCACTGTCTGTGTAACACTTTGCAGTTCTTTGTTCTGAGATCAGATTTAAATGTAACAATCCAAACTTGTAGAATCGAAAAATAAACCGAGTGACAATTATCCGTTGTTGAAGTACTCAGAAAAAAATAGAAAATGAAAGTTTGAAATGCATTTTTCATTTCTTTAATTTTGATGGTGTGAATTGAACAAAGAACTGCAAATCGTTACACCGACCTAGCACATATGTAGGCCTATGTTACCTTTGTCCCACACCCATGCTACTTTTAGCCGTACAATCACACAGCAAATTCAACTCTGAGAGAGTTTATTTTAACACTTTTTCGGTGTATATATAATTCACACTAAACACATTTGCAAAAGTGATAACAATTTAACACTGGCTCAATTGTTATTTATTTGATATTTATATATGTATTGTGATAATAATGTGCAAGTTATGTTTAAAGTAAACTGAAGTTGTTCTACATTTGCTTAAAATACTACCTGATATTGATAGATCACACTTATGAGTTAGTAGCAAACGTATATTTCTGTCTAAAACATTGTTTTTTATAAAGAGTTCTTTATGAAAAACGATACTTTCATTTCCACTTTCCACTCAGTATTTACTCACCCTCAAGTGTTTCCTTTATGGTTTTCTTTCTTCGGAAGACAAAGCAAGACATTTTGATAATACAATTGCTATTCGTTGAAACCGTGAAATATCGACCATGTATCGCCACTACTACAAACCAACAAAAGATTTCTCTGAGCTGCACAGCTTAAAGTATTCCACTGGAACGCGTTCGAAATGAGGTTCTAAACTTCTACTGTAACTATGGTAACAAGACACCGCAAACGCCTCATAACTGAGTGAGGATAAACCTAAACGCAAATATGAAAGCAGATATCGAGAGCTGAACGAATCCATATGAGCGGAATAAAAGCGTTATTAAAGACACGTTAATTATAATTTGACATAGCCTATTGCCACTGTCCTGCAAATTTCAGCTTCAACTTTCCTAACGTGGAAATATGAATAAGATCTGAATTAGGTGTTTAATTGGAACTGGAGTTAAAGTTTTCAGGACAGTGGCCATCCGGGACCACGTTTGACACCCCTGTCATAGAGACCGTAGCCCAATATTGAGCTAAGAAAACAAATACACAAAATCAGTGGGGGGACGCAAACACCAGAAAAAAAATCTAACTGTAAAGTAAGAGTGTAAAAGCCATTTTCAGGTGAATTTTGTATCAAAAAACTAAAATATGACTAAAGCATACAATAAATGCATCACAAATCAGTTCATTTGAGCTCAAATTGGGTTAATATCAGTAATGAAGTAATCAAGATAATCAGTAAACGCGCACACACACACACACACACACACACACACACACACACAGAGAGATGTTGCCTAATCACTGCGCTCGCCATCACTTGACTACTGGTTAATTTGCAAGGAAGGTCGATCTGGTCCAAGCTCCTTGATTTTTTTTCTTCATCCAAACGCCTTGTGAACGAATATCTTTGCAACAACAGAATTTTCCTTCATCTCGAGAAATTGCATTCTAAGCTCTTTGGTGAGAATGGTCCAATCACATAAGGCCAATCATATAAAAACAAATATGATTCGTTCTAACAACAAAAACGGGAGGGAGAGCGCTGCGCCCCAAAGACAATTTAAAACAGGCCAATTAGAGCTTATCCTCATATCACGTGCATTGGAAAAGTTCGTGTACCTACATAGACAGCCATTAGTCCGGCGCCCAGCACACATATGAAAAAATATTGTTCATACATTATTTTTCAATAAATGTTAGTATGACTACAATAAATGTTAGAATGTACAATTAAATCAATTTATTTTGTTAATATTTGTGATAATAAACATTAACATATTAAAGGGGTTTAACTTGAAGGGGGCGGCGCCCCAGTGCCCTCTATTGACCAGCCGCCACTGCACAAAATGCTTTTTCAAACCACACATGGTTCCTCTGATATGATGGATAGCAACAAAGTCTGTTCAACAGGCAAATAAAGGAAGCAGATATAGAAACTGTTCAACGTGTCATTCCTCTTTTCCACCAGCAGAGGAGACTGTTGACCAATACTGGACACAATCAGTTCCACTTACAGTCTTTAAACCTGAGCTTATTGTCAAGCTGGTCGATCGGTGAGCTGCAGTTTCAATTCCCCTTGGACTTGTCGAAATAAAGAAAGAGACATAAGTCCTGTCAGTTTAATGTATCTTCGAGGCTGTTGAAACCTTGATTTTGATTGGATAGTTAACATATTTATGAGTGTAATTATTTTCAGGGAAACGCACATCCCACGGGGTTCTTACAGCGTTTCCAGTCATATTTAGGCAGTTTTCAATCACTTTCAGGTGCATTTTTAAACTTTTCCAGCACTTTACAACTGTGAAAATGACATATTTACATACGTTATCACATTACATTAGATGCTGTTTATTACATAAGGATTTTATGGCAAACTTAATTATTGTCATTTATTCACTTAAATGTCATTTACTAGGGGTGACATGGTGGCTCAGTGGTTAGCACTGTCGCCTCACAGCAAGAAGGTTGCTGGTTCAAGTCCTGGCTGGGCCAGTTGCCGTTTCTGTGGAGATTGCATGTTTGCGTGGGTTTCCTCCGGGTGCCGATGAACCCTATTGGAAGATTAAGCTAGAAGACAGGATATTTAAGTCTTGACAGATTTCTATATGCACAGAATTGCCTTTGGCAGCTTTGTCACTCTCAATATGGCCTGCAAAGTAGGCTATACCAGCGGTTTGGTATGGAATTGCTAAATGCAGTATGCAATGGAAAGAAGACGGTTAAGCAAAGAATAAGTGAAGTTTATTTATAAACTAATTTGGAGAGGATCACGAGCTTATGATTGTTCTCAGCTGTTCCAGCATCAGCTCATGATCGATTATCCAATCAGATGATTCCTAACTCACTATAAGTAACCTGAGTTTTTCTTATCTCAATACCTTTGTCTTGAAGAACCCCGACCTTCCCCCACCCAGCCCTATTTCCCCTTCTTTTTAACAAAGTATTGAGCAAAGGCTGTGAATACTTATGTACATGTGATGTTTCAGGTTTTTTATTTTTAATAAATTTGTAACAATTTCAAAAAAATCTTTTTCACATTGTCATTATGGGGTATTGTGTGTAGAATTTTGAGGAAATAAATGAATTTAATCCATTTTGCAATAAGGCTAAAACAAAATAAAAAAAATGTGGAAAAAGTGAAGTGCTGTGAACGCTTTCCGGATGCTCTGTATGTTGTGTATTATCGCTTTTGCTGGATTTCTAGTAAACGTATTTCTTATATAATTGTGTTTTTATCACCACTGTGATTGCATGGAGTCACAAAAAAACAAACTAATAAACAATTAATAAATAATTACTGAGTTTATTGAATTACAAATAATTTAAAACCGGTAGCGTGATCAGTAAATCTCCATGGGTCGTTCGCGTTTTCACAGATCCTCCATCGGAAAACGTAGACGACTGTTAAGATGAAAAAAGACACTGTACACAAAATATTCCGTATTCTCCAAGCGCTGTTATAAACGGCTAGAAAAAGGATTACTCATCAAAATGCAGCCTGCAGGGTAGTCAAATATTTACACCCATATATTACAGCGAAATTACACATTCAGTGACATGAGCTCCGTTCAGTTACTGTATAGCCCTCCAACAATCACACACAACATTTGTGCTTAAAACGACTTCATCAGCATCATAATCCAGCAAAGAAAATTAATAGTAGGCACATATCCTAAGATTATTCACAAATCCTTATTTACACAGTGAATACACACGACGTATTGGCAGTGCTGACAGCATTACAGAGCTACGATATTTGGCTTCCGTTTTGAAATCCACAATGATGTTGCATAGGATCGATGACGAACACTGGAGTGAAATGGAAGCAAGTTGGAACTAAAAACCCCGTAGTGCCATACATACAGCATTTGACATGGTAAAAGAAGGTGAAAACACTGAATAGCCCCATATATTACGCTTTCCCATGCAAGGAAACTCACTTTTTTCCATTCAAGCTATGTTCCTTAATAGAGAATCAAAGATAATTTTTTAAATATATATATATATATAAATTTATATACAACTCATCCTTGCATTATAAAGCAGCAAATACAGTATATTATTAATCAAAAGTCTGTTACGCTTTCACATTAAATGCAAGATATGTACTGTACACGAAAAAAGGCCAAAATGGTCAATGAGGTATACTCAAACACCAAATGATGAACTTCTCCTGTGCTTTTGCTGTGTTGAAAATGTTCAGCACCATGCGAGTCTTACAGTTTAATCGCTCAAGAAGCATTGTGCCAGTTGCGTATGTCAGGTTTATGAAGCAACAATGCATATTTGTCTTATATGCAATCAAGGCTTGACATTAACATCCATTGAACTGCCAAATGCAAGTTGATTTTTAGCAGTGATGTGACTCACTAGCCACTTTAGATTTTATTTAACAGGTGAATGAGATTTAGTGACCCACATTCTTGAATGAATCAGCCTTCTGAACGAATCAGTTGAATAAATGGCTCACTCATTAAGACACATGCTAGAAGGTTACTTTAATCTAAAATGTATCATTGATTTTTCTAAAAAGTTTCACGTTTGTACATTAAAACTGATTTAAAGTCAGCTCTTCATTTACACCGTGTTTCCAAAAAACCAAGCAATAATATATCATACAAAAAATATGACTGCTTAGCATACTACAGGCATAAGAACGACTTTGTACAGGAATAACAGCACAATCTGTGCATTAGAATAATCTTTTATTTATTTTCCTTGGTGATGGTGTAATGATGACGTATTTATTTTTGCTGCGTGAGTCTTAAATAAAAAAGTGTTTTTGAATGAAGATAAGAGTTTGATCAAAGGTTTAGGAGAACTGAAAGGCTATAATGTTTCACGCTTAACTGGACAAAAGGTGGATTGATTACATGTTGGTGAAAATTGATCACACTAGATTAGTATGTCATGTGGCAGGAGTTGTCGTCCACGCACTGCCCCTACTGTTGAAAACATCACCACTGTCAAAGACATGATACTGAGCCAAGAAGACGCAGAAGAAGAGGAAGGTAATGCGGTGATATAAATCAGGTGAGGTGGAAAACGTATACATATATCATTATATCTATTTGCCATCTAATTACATAATATAATTAAAGTTGGAGGTTTTTGATGAAATTCTAACAGAATTAATTTTGCTTGGATGTTTTGGAGACAGTGTATTTATGCAATTTATTTTATTTTTATATTGTAAAAATAAAAAATTGACAGAAGTCCATCACAACTTTTGTTTGTTTTTCAAATATTTCCCAAGTGACTTTTAACAAAGCAAGAAAATATTTCCTAGTATATGTGTCTTCTAGAGAAAGTCACATTTCTGTAAGTTTGGCTGAAATAAATAAAAAATAAAAATGGCTAAGGTCAATATTAGGGATGCTCCGATCAGGGTTTTTGCAGCCGATACTGAGTACTGATTCATTGTCATGGCGATCGGCCATTACTGAGTAGCGATTCTGATGCTTTAAGCTTTATATAACTTTGCCATTGCATAAAGCACATTTTCCCTTTAAGTAAGTAAATCTATTACTTCTCTACTAAAGGAAATAGGCCTATAAACTACTGTTTTTTGCAATAAAAAATTATATTACAAAAAGTGGTTAATAAATATTTAAGTTTTTTTTTTAATAAGTTTTTTAATTCTTTAATATTTCCAGCCAGGTTTTAGTGAACTTGCAATATTGTTGAAAAACAGAACTTTAAGTTCTTATATGTAAAAAGGCCTATATACATGCAATGCCATCCAAATATTTTCGGCCCATACCAATATCCGGCCGATCGATCGAAGCATCCCTAGTCAATATTATTAAGAAATTTAGTTTTTTGATTAACTACAGAACAAACCACAATTGTCCAATGACTTGCCTAAATGTCCTAACTTGTCTAGTTAACCCCATTAACCTAGTTAAGTCTTTAAACTGCACTTTAAACTGAATACTAGTATTTTGAAAAATATGTAGTAAAATATTATGTACTGTCATCATGGCAAAGATAAAAGAAATCAGTTATTAAAACTACTATGTTTTAAAAATCTGTTAAAATCACTTGGGAAATATTTTAAATGAATAATTTTGTCCTCAACTGTACGTTTTGTGAGATTTGCCCGAACTTTCAGGCCTAAAATTCCTTGCAAATCAGATCAAGTACTGAGTGACTATGGAAAAAACACTGAAAACAGCGGCTAGTTTCCAAAAGAAAAGTTAATGTCAAGCCCAATATGTAATATTTAAAAATGATGTTAGAAATGTCACCTAAAAATGAAAATAGGGAGGTTACAGCTCTGCTCATTTTCTCCTCTTTTCTATTATTGTACCTCTGATATGATATGATGACCATCAGGCCGTTTATTATAGGCAAACTCAAAGAGCAGAGTAAGAGCCCTGTAGTTCGAAACTACGAAACGTAACAAAAATCAGCAAGTATAAAACATAGTGCCGCTTTACTTTACAAAATGGCGTAAGGCACCAGATTCCGTTCAGCACCAAAAACAGAGAGCGATCGAGTGTAAAAATACACAGATAGGCTTTGTGCTACAGCAGAACACTGGATCATGCGGACAGCAGGTGCTTTAAAAACAACATCAACAAAAGAACAAATAAAAGCACGTCTCAGATGGTAATCGAGGTATTTTTTTCTTCCAATCCTCTCAATAAATGCGTCCAAAGTGTAGCACCATGCTAGTTCATCCATATGTTGAAAACATAAAATGACGATCAGGATCTGATCAAGCTGGTTTTGTAATGATGAGACTCTGACGACGAAAAGATGGTTTCAGATTTAAGGTGTAATTCCTCCATTTCACCAGTAGATGGTGGTAAAACAAACGAGCTTTGCATTGTGTGCGAGATTTTCTCCAACAGTTACGCTACGGTCACATTTTAGCGAACTCTCATAGGTAAAATCCAAGTATTTTCGTAGAAATCCAAGCAATTTGGAATTTCGTAAAATGAGTTGTGCGTCATCCATCACTACACTATTAATGATTTCCATCTGAATGGTTGCTCATGTGACCGAACGTTTATGTTTTGAGGTAAAAACTAGGACAAAGCACTTTCTTCTGATTTTGTTGTTGTGACTGTTCACACAGACAAATTACACGAGGCAGCTTGAGTTTTGGCGCATATATATTTTTATATATATATCTTTATATATATATATATATATTTATGAAGCGTCATTCTTTAAGTGGGTTACCAGCACCCGTTGTGTGTGGTCATGCCTCGGCTGGCATAGGAGTTAAGGAATTGGGTGTCATCTTGGATCAGGCTGGTCAGAGTGTGGACTCCAGTGAAGAGTCCAGGATGTCATCATGGTGACTGTTGCTGTTGGAGTCGCTGTCGTAGCTCTGAGGACTCGAGCAGCTAGCGGCTTCTTTCAGACGCAGGAGCATGTTCATCTGATCACACAAAACACAAAAATAACACACATTTCAGGAGAACGCTGAGATATTAGACATGGTTTGGTGTAATATACATTAGAAAATATGCATGTTTAATGTATTGTAATATAAACTTTGCTCATTTTTGTTGATTATGAATCTTAACTATCTGTAAATTATAAGCACCTAAAAATGGTAGTCAATGTTATTTCAACATATTAAAAAGTGGAGGAACAATGACATCGATTGCGATGCAAAACCCTGAAAGCGAGTTAGCATTTTAGCAGTTCCGGTTCCCTCGTCCCAAAGTTAATAGTTTTTTGAATGGGATCTCGGTTAAATCGCATAAATAAGCTTTGTGGTTACCACAAACTCAAGATACTTTCACGTTTTATTCTACGACATCAGTTCAAAACACATCAGTTACATCCCACTCTTGATTTTTTAAATTGCTTACGCTTCTTATAAAAGACGGTTGCTAAATGGGACTACAGGCGGTGTCGGAGACATTATACGTCATCGAACTGTCTAGAACGCAGCCCGCTTTAAATATACCGCTTGCGTCAGGCATTTGGATTTGCCTGCTATTTGGTTAAGTATTTTACAGTTGTAGTATTTTTCTAATTGGTCATTCATATTGTGTGTAGATAATGCCTTCACTCTTAGAGAACGTATAACAATGATGCATGTTTAACACCTGTAATAATATACAAAAATAATATATTATTTTTACATATTTGTTTTTATAGCGTGGATTATAATAGAATAAACCAACAGAGTAAATCTTTGTCATGAACCATATTTCTAAAAATAAGCTTGAAAAGTTGTCGGTAGCAGGATGGTGGTGATGTAACAAGCCAGCGCCCTGAAGTCAGTGTAGTCCGTTTACAGCCTAATGTTAGCTTTTTAGTTCTTGTGTTTGCATTTAGGACCCAAAAGTGATAAAAGTTAAATGATACATACAGGCAGTGCAGAATTATTAGGCAAATAAGTATTTTGACCACATCATCCTCTTTATGCATGTTGTCTTACTCCAAGCTGTATTGGCTCGAAAGCCTCTCTGTAATGAGAAGGGGTGTGGTCTAATGACATCAACACCCTATATCAGGTGTGCATAATTATTAGGGAACTTCCTTTCCTTTGGCAAAATGGGTCAAAAGAAGGACTTGACAGGCTCCGAAAAGTCAAAAATAGTGAGATATCTTGCAGAGGGATGCAGCACTCTTAAAATTGCCAAGCTTCTGAAGCGTGATCATCCAACACTCAAGCGTTTCATTCAAAATAGTCAACAGGGTCGCAAGAAGCGTGTGGAAAAACCAAGGCGCAAAATAAACTGAGAACTGAACCATGAACTGAGAAAAGTCAAGCATGCAGCTGCCAAGATGCCACTTGCCACCAGTTTTGCCATATTTCAGAGCTGCAACATCACTGGAGAGCCCAAAAGCACAAGGTGTGCAATACTCAGAGACATGGCCAAGGTAAGAAAGGCTGAAAAACGACCACCACTGAACAAGACACACAAGCTGAAACGTCAAGACTGGGCCAAGAAATATCTCAAGACTGATTTTTCTAAGGTTTTATGGACTGATGAAATGAGAGTGAGTCTTGATGGGCCTGTGGTTGGATCGGTAAAGGGCAGAGAGCTCCAGTCCGACTCAGACGCCAGCAAGGTGGAGGTGGAGTACTGGTTTGGGCTGGTATCATCAAAGATGAGCTTTTGGGGCTTTTTCGGGTTGAGGATGGAGTCAAGCTCAACTCCCAGTCCTACTGCCAGTTTCTGGAAGACACCTTCAAGCAGTGGTACAGGAAGAAGTCTGCATCCTTCAAGAAAAACATGATTTTCATGCAGGACAATGCTCCATCACACGCGTCCAAGTACTCCACAGCATGGCTGGCAAGAAGGGTCTAAAAGAAGAAAAACAATTGACATGGCGTCCTTGTTCACCTGATCGGAACCCCATAGAGAACCTGTGGTCCATCATCAAATGTGAGATTTACAAGGAGGGAAAACAGTACACCTCTCTGAACAGTGTCTGGGAGGCTGTGGTTGCTGCTGCACGCAATGCTGATGGTGAACAGATCAAAACACTGACAGAATCCATGGATGGCAGGCTTTTGAGTGTCCTTGCAAAGAAAGGTGGCTATATTGGTCACTGATTTGTTTTTGTATGTCAGAAATGTATATTTGTGAATGTTGAGATGTTATATTGGTTTCACTGGTAAAAATAAATAATTGAAATGGGTATATATTTGTTTTTTGTTAAGTTGCCTAATAATTATGCACAGTAATAGTCACCTGCACACACAGATATCCTCCTAAAATAGCTAAAACTAAAAACAAACTAAAAACTACTTCCAAAAATATTCAGCTTAATAAACACTGTGTTTGTGTTTGAACACAGAGCTTATTATTTGCAAATTTCTTAAAGTCTATGGGAAAATGTATGGGGATTTTATGGAAGGAACCAGTTTTATGCTAGCAGGCGATTGGCCCACATGGTGACGTCATAGTTTCTCCACTCTATTGCATTATTGTTTCACTTACTGACAGACGCAGCGGATGCCCTTTCAGCCGCAACCCATCTCTGGGAAACACCCATACACACTCATTCACACTCATACACTACGGACAATTTAGCCTACCCAATTCACCTGTACCGCATGTCTTTGGACTGTGGGGGAAACCAGAGCTCTATTCTATTCTATTCTATTCTATTCTATTCTATTCTATTCTATTCTATTCTATTCTAAATTAACAACATCACTTAATCTCCACATGGGGCAGTTAGGTGGTCCTAAACATATTTGAAAATTAACCGAACTGCTAAAAATGATCAGAATGTCTTGATCTATTGTGCATTTAAATATATGATTATGCTTAAATGATTTTGTCCATCCGGGTACAATACACTTTCATTAATCTGTGTAACTCACCAGTGGATCAGCATCACTGTCGCTCTGAGTGCTCTGTTTCCTAACACCCTCTCTGGAGGCGGAGTATCCATCAAAACCCACATCCTCTGGGCGGAGCTGCAGAAGAGCTGGCCAATCAGGATGCTGATGAGAGGCCGCCCATGGAAACGTTTCCAGAACCCACAGCGCAGGATCCTCCCATGCTGCTCTGCGACCATACAGCTAAACAAACACAGAGCCAACAAAATATTCATTTCTGTTTCTGTACAGTAGGAAGAACGAACTATAGTGTCCACCATTCTCCAATTTTACTTTATTTTATTTAACAAGAACACTACTCATTAATCAACAGTAAAAACTGTAAATAAGCAGAGTTCGCTACAAGGGATACTTTTCATCTGTTTCACACTGCCAAAAAAAAGGCAACCTTAAATCAAAAACACATTATTACACATACAATATCAGTAAAGCTACAAGTGTAAATGTGGACAGAATTTTCAGTTCTTTGATGAACTATCCCTTAAAATATTATAGAGGGCTAACGTTACCTGTAGGCCTTCTCTCACAGCCTCCAGCATGTAGGGGATGATGGAGTAGTTCCACAGGTCAGTGAACCACACACGAGAACCGTCCACATCCATCGGACAGGACAGGAACAGGCGTGGACCTGTTCAGAGAAGCACAAGACTCAGATTAGGAACGCTGGGAACACTCTGTTTAGTCTGGTGGATGTTAATGTGTGTACCGATGGTGACGTCAGAGGAGCTGTGGGCCTCCAGGAAGCGGTTCAGGTGTTGCCACACTTGCGGGATCCAGTCGATGATCTTCACCAGCTCCGGGTTTCGCGTTCGGTTGCCGATCTCCGTCTCGATCAGCTTCCGCCTGAGATACCGTCCCAGAAAACCTTTCACTGGCTCCATGTGATTCGCACAAAGCACCCATCTGTGACAGAAATCAAGTCCCTCAGCATCCCATACTGGATGAATGGAATGATATATAGATAGAATGATAGATAGATAGATAAGATAGATAAGATGGATGGATGGATGGATGGATGAATAGACAGAATGATAGATAGACAGAATGATAGATAGATAGATAGATAGATAGATAGATAGATAGATAGATAGATAGATAGATAGATAGATAGATAGATAGATAGATGGATAGATGGATAGATGGATAGATGGATGGATGGATGGATGGATGGATGGATGGATGGATGGATGGATGGATGAATAGACAGAATGATAGATAGACAGAATGATAGATAGATAGATAGATAGATAGATAGATAGATAGATAGATAGATAGATAGATAGATAGATAGATAGATAGATGGATAGATGGATAGATGGATAGATGGATAGATGGATGGATGGATGGATGGATGGATGGATGGATGGATGGATGGATGGACAGACAGAATGATAGATAGATAGATAGATAGATAGATAGATAGATAGATAGATAGATAGATAGATAGATAGATAGATAGATAGATAGATAGATAGATAGATAGATAGATAGATAGATAGATAGATAGATAGATAGATAGATAGATGGATGGATGGATGGATGGATGGATGGATGGATGGATGGATGGATGGATGGATGGATGGACGGATGGACGGATGGACAGAATGATATATAGAACGAAAGATATATAGATAGAACTATAACCATAGATAGAATGATAGAAAGGTAGATAAAACAGAGCACGATTTTGTACCTGAAGTTATGATGGAGCTGCAGGTTTGGAGCAGAAGATGTTGCCTGACTCATTGTGCCGATTATATACGGACTGCAAATAAAAAGACACAATAAAACCATTACTATGTGTTTATTTTTAACTCAAACACAGGTGACCATTGACTTGCTTTATTCTAAATCAGGGTTTAACAACAAAAAGCTCCTTCAATGTCTTACTGAAGAAAAAGGTCACCTACTGTACATTTGACACCAAATGTTTGAATGGTAGTGTGTTTATAAATGCTGACTGACCAGCGCTGGTATCTGCAGTTGAGCAGCCCACTGAAGATCTCTCCCAGAGAGCTGATGTGGTGCAGGTTGTCCAGAATGAGCACTAGAGGGGCTTCGGTGTCCTGTCCATCAGCACTGCACTGCTCCACAATATTTGCAAGGTATTGACGCAACTCCTAGAAACAAATACGTCAAATATGTCAGTGTGATGGCTTGGGTGAAACAGGTTTTACACCAATCCAACAGTTAATTTGTTAAACCCCGCCCCTACTTACAGTTTTTCTCAGTGGCTTTGGTGCATTTCTCACAACACTATTTACATTTGCACAACAGTTAATGCATTTCTCAAAACAATTAGTGCAAACTGCAAAACCTAGTGGATAACCTGCAAAAGCGCGTCACTTGCTCAAAATGGAAAGCTCATTGCTCAAAAGCAAGTATTCGTGTCAATGAAAGTGTCAGTGTCATCAAGATGAAAAGTCCTGACAGCATTGTTTATGAACAAGATAGTCAAATGGCTTTGTCATGTTTTCATTCTGACAGTTCACTCTGGACATTTTTTCCAATGCAAAAAAAGTCTGATTTTGGTGACACTTGCTGAAAATGCTCAAGGCAGCACTATATACTATTTGCACAGCCATTTGAAAACAGTAAAGTTAGACATCACTGCATTTAGTGAGGTATCTGAGTACAAGACACTGAATATGTGTTTCACATTTTTACTGCATTTGCTCTTTGCAATTCTAATTTATTCTCAGCATTGTGCAAAATAATAAATACACCCTTATTTACAGCAAACATAAACTTCTTTTGGGTGGAGCTGTGCACAACTGTAAACAATATTGCAGTACATATTAGAACTGACCCTACAACATACACAGGTCTGTAAATCATTCATGAAGTTGTTCAATTTAGAAGACATTTTCAGAAAAAAAAGAATAAACATTTTTAAAATAAAATTAGCTTGGCAGATTTTGACAACTAGTTCAACATTTTTGTATGTAATGACTCAAGTAATGAAATGAGGACTATTAGTTTTTTATGGAATGACTATTCAGCATTCACAAGTTTAGTTAATTTTGACTGACATGACATAAGCAAATGATAATGTTACAAACAGCAAAGAGTTGTATGAAAGCAATTGATGCATGTCCAAAAGCATTTGCAATTTGTTGAAAGGAATGAGAAACTGCTACTATGATGTGCACAAATGACTAATTGTTTTGAGAAATGCATTAACTGTTGTGCAAATGTAAATAGTGTTGTGAGAAATGCACCAAAGCGACTGAGAAAAACTGTAATATACAATTTCAGTTGCATTTACTTCAGCATACTGAAACAAAATTTTGTAGCAACTTCTGGACTTTAACCATTAGACATTAGAATATAAATGAACATATATTGTAGATGGTTTTGTATGACACAAACCAGCATATACAGTAATGTAGCCTTTGGCTAATGTAACGTAATGCACTGCTGTTTGCATTTGAACTCTGTAAAGAAAATAAATATAATATTAAAAACTATGATGTTGTTGCATCTTTAATAGTTTTTTATATAAGCTGTTAGCAGTAAATATTAGCAGCATTATATTATTATATTAGAAGTAAATATTGACTCCACAAAGCATGGATTTTTATATTATGGATGAGAATTTTTTATAAAAAAACAAAAATTTCTTACTCTTTAGATTTAAAAGTTTGACTTATATGTGGCTCAACAAAACAATACAAAACAATGCAACAAATAAAAAACACAAAACAAAATAAAACCCAACAAAATAAAATGCAACAAAACAAAACAGAAATCCAACAAAATTAAAACAAAACAATGCAACAAAAAAAATCTAAACATAAACGCAACAAAACAAAACTGCAAGAAAAAATAAAAAACAAAAGAATGCAACAAAACAAAAACAAAACAATGCAACAAAATTAAACCAAAAGCAAAATAAAATGCAACAAAACAAAACAAAAATGCAAAAAACAAAACAAAAACACGAAAAAACAAAAAATGCAACAAAACAAAACAAAAATTAAATAAAACAAAACAAATAAGCAAAAAAAAACTAAACAAAAAAACAAAACAATAACATTGAATAAAATAAAATGTACTATTTTACCTTGCTGGATTTATGGTCAACGTTAAAGGTGACGATGTTGCTGTCACTGGGCAGTTTGCCTTCTTGCAGTGCCAGATGTTCTGCAAGTCTGTGTGCCAGGTAGGATTTTCCTGTGCCACTCGGACCTGAAAGGATGATCCTGCGATGCTCCTGGAGCAAAGACACATAGCGCTGCAGCATTGGTTTGGGAATCAACGTCTCAAACACCAGAGAATCCTGCGACTGAGAGTTCACTCCTGAAATAAGAGAAACACATACCTTAAATGTCCAGTGAAATTAAAATAACGTTTTTTAGATGTTATCATCATTATGTTAGTCTTCAAATATATCTATAAGCTAGTGTGATACAAAACAGTGACAAAATTCGTGTTTAGAAGATATAAAACTGATATAAACATGTAAAGTTTGTAGTCTGTCATCTCCACCTAAATGGAAAACAAAACGAAACAAAACAAATAAAAAACTACAGAAGATGAAACAACAAACGAAACAGTAAAAACTAAACAAAACTAAACACTATGAAAACAAAGCAAAGGAAAACAAAACAAACAAATAAAAACTACATAAGATGAAACAATAAACAAACAGTAAAAACTAAACAAAGGAAACAACAAATAGTAAAAACAAAGTATAAAAAGCACAGCAAAACAAAACATCAAAGCAGCACATTAACAACTAGAGACAATTTGTAACAGCTAAAAAAATGATGATGATAAATGAAGTTTTGTTTTGATTGTGCACCTTTGAGGGAGATGTTGATGGTGTCATTCTCTCCTACTAGGTATCCACAGGGCAGCAGTTCAGGAGTGTTGGCTCCGCTGCACCGAACCACATCTCCAATACGATAACCCTCAACACTATCTGAGCCCAGACCCAGATGACTAACTGGATCCACGTGCCTGATGTACTCCTGCAAACAGTCACATGAGGAACACTATTTACAGCAAAGTTAAACCTCCCCATAAACCAGAACCAAATTGTTAGAAGGCTGATTTAAGATAATGAAACTAATTATTAGTACTGTATTGAGAAATAAAAATCATGACATA
Organism: Danio kyathit; assembly: GCA_903798195.1. Classification (NCBI taxonomy): domain Eukaryota; kingdom Metazoa; phylum Chordata; class Actinopteri; order Cypriniformes; family Danionidae; genus Danio; species Danio kyathit. Next base: position 20,637,942 of record LR812525.1, on the reverse strand, counting down.
GGATCAAAGTAGGTAACTTTGAGTAAACAATACCATAACTAAAGTTTGGATCAGAAAAAAAAAAATCGAAAAAAGATTAAGGCAAGAAAGATAAAAATAAATAAATAAATAAATAAATAAATAAATAAATAAATGTATGATATATTATTTTAATCTATTTATTTAGATCAAATGCAATATGGTAAAGGATTTATAAACATTTTAAATGAATGCAGTTTTTCTAAACTTCTATAAATGAATTTTAATGAATACATTCAAAAATAAATAAATAAATAAATAAACACTGATCAGTACTGATAATAATAATAATAATAATAATAATAATAATAAAACATTATTTTAATTTACTAAAATAATAGCTTAATAATTTACTAAAATTAATAACTATATATATACAGTTGAAGTCAGAATTATTAGCCCCCTTTGATTTTTTTTCCCTTTTTTAAATATTTCCCAAATGATGTTTAACAGAGCAAGGACATTTCCACAGTATGTCTGATAATATTTTTTCTTCTACAGAAAGTCTTATTTGTTTTATTTTGGCTAAAATAAAAGCAGTTTTTAATTTTTTAAACACCATTTTAAGGTCAAAATTATTAGCCCCTTTAAGCAAATTTTTTTTCGATAGTCTACAGAACAAACCATCATTATACAATAACCTGCCTAATTACCCTAACCTGCCTAGTTAACCTAATTAACCTAGTTAAGCCTTTATATGTCACTTTAAGCTGTATAGAAGTGTCTTGAAAAATATCTAGTCAAATATTATTTACTGTCATCATGGCAAAGATAAAATAAATCAGTTATTAGAAATGAGTTATAAAAACTATTATGTTTAGAAATGTGTTGAAAATAATAATAATTCAGGGCGGCTAACAATTCTGACTTCAATTGTATATATATATATATATATATATATATATATATATATATATATATATATATATATATATATATATATATATATATATATATATATATATATATATATATATATATATATATATACAGTTGAAGTCAGAAGTCAGAATTGTTAGTCGCCCTAAATTATTAGCCCCCCCTCGTTTTATTTTTTCCCCCAATTTCTGTTTAATGGAGAGAAGAGTTTTTTCAACACATTTCTAAGCATAATAGTTTTAATAAATCACAAACAGTGTCCTGAGTCGTAGCTGGGCGCCACGGACAGCTGCCGACTTGCGGCGCCGGTGTGCGAACCCTGATAAAAATCTGTTTAGAATTCTAAAATGCATGATGCGTCGTGGTGATGGTGTGGGACCCCCTTTAAACCTTACAGACTTCACATTCAGTAGTGTAAATTAATATTTATTGTACATTATGTAGTATTTTAATGCAGGCAGACTCTATTTAAGAAAAACTGTTTGCACACACAAAAAAATATTGTAAAATGCAAATACAAATTGTAAGTCTAAAAATAGGTTGAAATGTTTGATGGGGATTTTTTTGTGAGCTTCACCTCTCTACCTGTTGCTTTAATAAGTTTGGATGACCTACTGAAAATTCACCCCAAAATTAAAAATGCACAAATAAAACAACAATAATTATTATAGACAAATATGCTTATTTCCTTTGATGTAAAAGTCAGTGGAGCTTAAATAACAAATATTTCACACACTCTTTCTCATACACTTACACTGACAGAGAATAATTAAAAATAAGTTCTCAATGTAAGGTAAATGACTCATCCTCAACAGGTAATTATTATAAATAAATGTACCTTAAACAAGCGCCGTACAACCCCATCAAGAACATCCCACTTGGTTTTCCCACTCACACCAATGCAGCCAATAAGAAAGTGTCGAGTCCTGCAGTCCTGTAAGAGACAGAAAACACACCATTTCAACTAACCTCACATTTGTTACCATACAGTTTGGAGTAAAACTAGCCTAATTGCATAAAAATGGCAAAAACAATTGTAGGTATAAAAAATGTGCTTAATTTTCTCAGTGCAGTTTTTAATGAGGCATTTCTGTAAAAAGCATTAAAATAAAACTTTCTCAAAAGACACTTTATTTTAAAATGGGGTAAAATGTCAAACCTCTTTCCACATGGCGTCCTCTTGAAGACTGACAACTATTTTCACATGTCTGCTTTCTTTACGAGAGCTTCCGTCTCCACCAGAGTCATCCAGCAACATGTCTGAAAACACACATGCTGCATCATTCTTCCTCACAAAACACACTTTAGAAAGCAGCATGATGCTTCAGTCCAATTAAGATTTCATAAGACTTTTCTATCTGACTCTTGTATTCTAATGGGACTGAATTTGCTGTTGTTTTTCTTTCAATTTGGTGCTGTATTGCAGTAGAAATTCACCAGTTATCACAATGTACACAGTTATTGTTTGTGATAATTGTGTAAGAATATTTACATCTAAAAGTCTTTTGCGTAATTATTTTTGATAAATTTTAGGGCTGAATTTATTTTAAATTGAAAAAATATATATACAATTTTAAATTTAGTTTTAATATTGTGTGTTTTTAATTTTAATATTGTGTGTGTTTTTCAGAACTATATTCCTGAGGTTTTATTATTGTGAATGCTACCCAAAAGACTTAAGTGTCACTAATTTATTTATTTATTTTGTTCCAAAAGTGTTTTATAAGTACTTTTTGCTAATTCAGTTTTTTTTTTATTCTTACAATTCATAAAAGTGTTATTTATTTATTTATCAGTCCTTTTTTGGTAATTTAATTTGTTTACATTTTTAAAATTCATAAAAGTATTTATTAAATTATTTATTCGTTTGTTTGTTTGTTTATTTATTTATTTGTTGTTTATTTATTTATTTACCAGAAGTTTTATATCAGTCCTTTTTTGGTAATTTAATTTGTTTACATTTTTATAATTCATAAAAGTATTTTTTTTTATTCGTTTGTTTGTTTGCTTGTTTGTTTATTTATTTGCTGTTTATTAATTAATTAATTAATTTATTAATTTATTTATTTATTTACCAGAAGTTTTATATCAGTACTTTTTGGTTATTTAATTTGTTTTAATATTTTTGATGATTTAATTTAATACTTAATAGTTTTTTATTTATAAAAAGCCAATTTTTCATAATCAAATGTCAAGTTTTTGAGTATCTCTGATGCCCTCCTGTGGTAAAAAAAATAAAAAGTTTTTTGTTTATTTATTTATATTTTTGGAGGTCAAAATTGTGAGGTGATCTTTTTATTAAAATCCTGTGCTTCTAAAATCCTGAAGAGACTGATAAGTATTTTACCCAGAACAAACATAAGGATTGTTACCGAAGCTGGTGGACTCTGTGAGGTTAAGGCTGTGTTGGGACAGGCCCGGCGTGGGGGTCGGTGTGGGGTGATAGACGGACACCTGAGAGGATGCTCGGCTCCCGCACGTGTGACTCTCAACCTTCAGACGATCATTTTCTGACTTTAACTTCTCAATTTCCCCCTGTCAGACCACACACAAACACATGTTCAGTTAATACAGAAACAAATTTCTAAATAATAATAATAATAACTATAACAATAATAATGAAATAAAATAAAAGATGACTCACTTAATAAAAATACACATCTGACTTTTAAATGAATACTTTCTCTAGGATTTTATACAGTATTTGTGGAAATCTGGTTATTGGTTTTATATTAAATTAGTCAAAAGCAAAGCCAAAATGTGAACTATTATTACAAAAATAACTTAAATCATGATGCAAAAAATCATGGTACAAAAAAGGGGGAAAAAAAGTATGTGTTAGGAGAAAGTATCAAATAAAATTTGAATAAAAAATAAAATTAAGGAGCTTATACAAAACATTACATTTCGTTAAATATTTGTAATTTTTGCAATTACAGAGACAAAAAAATACAGAACAAAATTCCTTTGAATTTCATATAAAATAAAATAAAATTCTGTCTTATCCTAAAATATTAAGTGACCAGACTTTTATTTTGTAATAAAACTGTTAATAATATAATAAAATAATTTAAACCTTTCAAAATAAAAACCTTTATAATGTGTGTACGTACATACATTTATTTATTTACATACTTTATATATTTTTAGTACATGTTAAAAGTTCCTACAAAATTATATATATATACAAATAATAATAATAATAATAATAAAACAAAAATCGATCTTACCCTTAAGATATTAAGTGACCACACTCTTATTTTAGAATAAAATTGTTAAAAAACAATATATTTTCCATATTCCCTCAGAAATGAATGTAAATCTGACTTTTAAATGGAGGTATACTCATTTATGCTGGCCACTGTTTTCTCTAAAAGCCCTGCTGCAGAATGAGGCATTGTGGGTAATGTATGTGATTGGTGTATCAGACCTGCATGCGGTTCATGGCCTCTCTGAGCTGATCGAGCTGATGTGCAGAGCTCAGAGCCTCCAGCCGAATGTCTGTCAGCTTCATCTCCTTCTCTCTCAGCTCGTTCCTCAGCTGCATCACCGTCTCCGCTTCACCGTCCAGACAGTCTGACAGTCTGCAAACAACAACACATACGCGATTTAAAAACTAGTCGGATTTAGTTTCAAAATGGCATCAAATGGCATTTTTATGTATAAAACAAAGCCCTGACCTCCTTAAATGTGCCATTAAGATCAGTCCCTAATCGTTATTTTAGTATTATTTACTGTATATACTATTTATTATATTGAATTTTTGTTTTGTTTTATATTTTCAGTTTTAGTCATTCTATTATGCACAGTACCTTTGTTCTTATTTTTAAATTAATCTTATTATGGCGGTTCATTTCACTGTGGTGACCCCTAATAAATAAAGTACTAAGCTGAAGGAAAATAAATAAATGAATGAATATTATTATTATTATTATTATTAATGTCTTTTTTAATATACATTTTAGTTTATTTTAATTAAGGTTTAGTTCAGATTTAATAAAAAAATAACTGTCCTACTTATCAATATTTATCTAAAACCATTATATTTTTGGAAAAACAAATACCTTATTTAAAAACTAATCTTAATTTATTTTATTTCTGATTTAATTTTCGTGACCTCCTTAAATGTGCCATTAATATCAGTCACTAAGCGTTATATTAGTATTTTTATGTACACAATTTTATTCTAAATTTGTTTTTATTTTTATATTTTCAGTTTAGTAATTTTACATATGTATATATAATTAGTTTATTTTAATTAAGTCATAGTTTTAGTTCAGATTCAATAAAAAAAATTGTCCTACTTATCAATACTATAATTCCAAGTAATCAAACTATTTTCCAAGTTATCTTCCAAGTTAATTTAGCATTTTAACTAATTTCAGATTTAGTTTTAATTTATAAAACTATGCCAATACTGGTCATTCAGCTATTAATTAATTAATTAAATGATATAATATTATCAAGTTATAAAATATATTATATATCGTATGACAACACAATACTGTAGTTACTTCAAAAAATTGGTCCAGAAATCTTATATCAGTCCATTTAGATTTGTGTTAAAAAATGTATCCTAATATTCATATAGGTTTTTAAATATATTTGATGATTTAATTTATTACTTAATAGTCTTAACAATTATTAACTTATTTGTTTGCATTTAATTTGAATTTTAATTAAATGCCAAGTTTTGGAGTGTCTCTGATGCCCTCTTGTGGTAAATAAACAAAAAACACTTGCAGCTTGTAGATTACAATAGTATCTAGATGCAACCTTGATGATGCAAGCTGAGACTGGATATCTCAGTGATGTAATGTCAGACAATGCACTCAATGAAGCTAGTGACGTCACTGTGAGGGCCAGAGGTGTAAAGAGTACCTGAAAACCATACTTGAGTAAAAGTACAGATACCTTACTGTAGAAATTACTCCATTACAAGTTACAAGTCACCAATTCAAATAAGACTTGAGTAAAAGTATTAAAGTATCCGATTAAAAAAAAAAACCTAAGTATTTTACTCATACTGAATGTAATAAAACACAAACTCACAGCTAAATGCACTTGATGCAAAATGTATAATTTTAGTGATACATTTATTCACATTGCAAAAAATAAAAATAAAAAAAAGCTAAAACATAGTCATGTCGCAGTGGTTTTTGCCATATCAGTAACTGTATTAATTTTTGGTAACATCATACTTACAATACTATTGTAAAGTCAGACATAATTTGACTAAATTCACATTAAATAGACTCTTACCTCAATGTGTTTTTTAAAATTTGAAGATAAATTCTTAAAAGCACTTATTTTCGTGGTTCGTGGCAAACAAAGTAAACACTGCATCCTGTAAGAGCCATTCTGTATATCGGCAAATGAAAACATTTCTTTCAGATAAGGCCATGGATGATCATCAGTGCTGGCACTGCTTGATATGCCGGCTTCAGCTTCATCACTGACTGCAGCCATGTCGCTAATTAAACACCTGGTATTAGGCAAGCTGCTAATTCACATTTACGTGATTTAGCTCATAAATAGCATACAGTACATTCAGCAACCTGCAGATGGCGATATCGCCTCATCCGCCAAACAAAATTAGCCGTGGTTGATAAAGATGCCGACTTGTCGCGCACAATCACAATGTAATGAGTAACGGTAAGCGTCCGTTCAAATGTAGTGGAGTAAAAAGTACATATATTCAATCAAAAATGTAGTCAAGTAAAGAGTAAAAGTTGCTTATATTTTTGATACTCAGTACAAGTACAAAGTAGCCAAAAAAATACTTAAGTAAAGTAACGAAGTCCATTTACTCAAGTACTTTACACCACTGGTGAGGGGTAGGGTTAGGTGTGGGGTTAGGTGAACGCATTAAAAAGCATTGAATGCAGCGCAGATTGCACTGCACCAGGTCTACATTCATACCTCTCTTGACCCTTTTCGCCAACGCAATGTCATGGCCATTCATAACTTTTTAATTTAGTGGCTTTTAAATGCACAACTCACAGGCTGAGAACCGCCCAACAAAATATTGAGGTCTTTATAAATATTTACAATCCTTTTACATTCACAAACATGCATACAAAACATAAATAAACGAATAAATAAATAAATAAATATTTAAAATTGAACTGACATTGAGCTGGAGTGAGTGTTGCGGCGCAGAAGAGCCGTGGAGCCGCTGCCGTTGTGAGGGAGTTTTGGTGAAGACGGCAGAGAGGAATCGGTCATCTCCTCGATGTCTGAATGAGACGATGCTGATTTGGGGGATTTCTTCTTACTGAAGGCCTGTTTGAAAGAGCTGCGAAGCTGCAATGATAACAGAGACAGATGAGTCTAGAGTTACTGAAAAACACCAGAATGATCAGCAGAAGCAGAGCACAGGAAACACAACAGGACGACACAGAGAAACAGCACACAATGAAGAGGCAGAGCTGGGCATCATTCACATCGAGCAGTTTAAAGAGAATGCCCTGCTGAAAAATCCAGCTTAAACCAGCCTAAGATGGTTGGCTGGTTTTAGCTGGTCGACCAGTCTGGTTTTAGAGGGGTTTTGGCCATTTCCAGGCTGGTTTCCAGCCATTTCCAGCCATGTCTTAGCTGGTCAGGCTGGGAGTTGACCAGCTAAAACCAGCTTGACCAGCCAAAACCAGCTATGACCAGCTAAAACCAGGCTGGTCAAGCTGTTTTAGCTGGTTTAAGCTGGTCATTTTCCAGCCTGACCAGCTAAGACCAGGCTGGAAATGGCTGAAAACCAGCCTGGAAATGGCCAAAACCCCTCTAAAACCAGGCTGGTTGACCAGCTAAAGCCAGCCAACCAGCTTAGGCTGGTTTAAGCTGGTTTTTTCAGCAGGGTGTACTGAGGTTTAGATTGCTGTTTAAGTTTTACAGCTATTTTGACAGTCATTAACATTATTAACGATAAATAATGGCTCATGAATCACTGTATAGTTTTAAATGTAGGTTTAAATGTAGGTTTAAATGAGGTTTAGACTGCAAGTTAATTTTTACTGCTATTTTGACAGTTATTATTAATAATGATAACTACAGTTGGTAAATATAAAATAAAATAAAAATTATAAAAAATTTAAATTCGAATTATTTAAATGTAAAAAATAGTCATAAGTTCATCATAAAAGTCACAATAAAAAAGTGAAGAAAGGGAGCAGAAGTGAGTAACAAATCACAAAAAAAAAGCTTATAACCAACTAAGTGAGTTTAGGAGACTTCTCTTCTACTATTACCCTTCTTGTATGTGGTGTTGCTAAGGGTTCTATATTGGAACCAATCTTATTCTCACTCTATTTACTCTTTTAGGTTTGGGACTTACAGGCCAAGGAACATTTCTACAGATTTTCCTTTGTTAGACTAATATAAACATTCTTTTAAAAGCATAAATTAATTATTTTACAATAAAACAGAAAAAAGCAATAAGGGAAAAGCAGATTGGAAGCACAGGAAGAGTCGGGGGCAGGAAGACAGTGAGGTTAGCAGGTTAGTGAAGCTGGTTAACCAGGACTCTCTAAACACACTCTTACCTCATACACCTGCCATATGAATCGACAGCACAGTGGAAAACAGAGACAGAGAAGCACATTCAGCCGTGTGTGTGTGTGTGTGTGTGTGTGTCCAGCAATGGACAGGAGTTCACGAAACTATCTACCACTAACAGGAACAACTACTACTACAACTACTACTTAACTACATTAAGAGAATCTTAATGTAGAATCTGAAACTTTTTTGACAGGTTAAAAAAATAATCAGGAGTTCAGTTGAGAGCCACTTGGCTCATAAGTTCCTCTGACACAATAAGAGTCACGACCATATGAGCATTAACGATTTCTACATGATTTCACATGTGTAAGAAAATTCACATTGTGTATATCCACCTTAACTGGTGATTAGAGATTAGCTTAATTTTGTGGAAGAGGGACACATTGTTTTTCAAGATGTTTTTTGAATTTGAAAAGAAAGTTGAAACTATTTATTTGAAACAACACAAAAACTTTTTTGAGCACTTTTGAGCAATTTGATGCATTCTTACTGAATAAAAGTAGGAACGTCTCAAACAAATTGTATAGCTATAAATGGTAGTGCATATATAGTGATTAAATCTACAAGGACAGCTAATCTAAAGTCACAACTACAGTTTTGGGATACTATTTCTTTTTTTTTTTAGAGACCCTCTGGGACTCATATTTAACATACATATTCACATTCATCATCTGACTCGACACCTCCAGCACAGGTCACCAGCTACAGCCAGCATGACACAATGAAACAAAAAGAGCATTACTGAACCCTATGTACAAAATCAACTAACTTACACTACAAAAACTTATTTGACCGTGCTGAAAAATCCAGCTTAAACCAGCCTAAGCTGGTTGGCTGGTTTTAGCTGGTCAACCAGCCTGGTTTTAGAGGGGTTTTGGCCATTTCCAGGTTGGTTTCCAGCCATTTCCAGCCTGGTCTTAGCTGGTCAGGCTGGGAGTTGACCAGCCAAAACCAGCTATTTCCAGCTTAAACCAGGCTGGAAATGGCTGGAAACCAGCCTGGAAATGGCCAAAACCCCTCTTAAACCAGGCTGGTCAGCCAGCTAAAACCAGCCAACCAGCTTAGGCTGGTTTAAGCTGGATTTTTCAGCAGGGGAGTTTCTTAATAAAAAAAAAAAATATCGGTACATGCTTTCCATTGACTTTCATAGTATTTTTTAACCTACTATGGATGTCAATGAGTTTTTGTCAAAATATCTTCTTTTTTATTTTTAACAGAAAGAAACAAAGTTTTGGATATATTTGAAGTGCCATCTGAAATTGTCTTCTAAAATGAGCATTTTTTAGAGGTTCCTATGTGTAGGTTCAGTAATTTTACTTTTATCACATAGGGTAGGTTTTATTTGTTGTTTTGTTTTATTTATTTTTATTATTATAATGTGAAAAAAACTGAACATAAACATAGGAGGCTGACAAAAATGCTCATTTTAGAAGAAAAGTTCTGATTTTTGCAGCATTTAGAGGTTTTTGCATCTAAACTCATTTTAATTTTAGGTCAAATCCATTACATTTTTGTGACACTCGAGGCATGTTTGTTTGTGTTATGCGTCTTTACACAAAAACACAAAAGACAAATGTTAGACACAGATAAAGGTAGAATGCGGAAACACAGCACAATGATTAGCAACGATTAGACAGTTGTCAGGATGTTAAACATTGATGCGAAGAGTGTGTGTTTGCTCACCCAGTTCTTCTTCTTCTTCTTGCTGCTGGAGTCGGGGTTGTCCATGTTGGAGCCCAGGCTGGAGTGACTGGTGGCACTGGTGATGCTGGAGACGCTGTCAGACGAGTGCTGTCTGCGCATACGTAGGTCCGGCGGTGCTCCCAACCCTGAACCGTTATTACCTGACAAGCAGAAAAGAATTTTAGATGCCATCAAAAGCGACAAAACTATAACAATATACTTGACAATTCAATTCAAGTTTATTTGTATAGATCAGTGGTCTCAAACTCAATTCCTGGAGTGCAGCAACTCTGCACAGTTTAGCTCCAACCAGCTCCAACTCACCCCTGCTTAACAGTCTCTAGTAGTCTTAACCACCTTGATAAGTTGGATCAGCTGTGTTTGATTAGGGTTGGAGCAAAACTGTGCAGAGTTGCGGCCCTCCAGGAATCCAGTTTGAGACCTCTGGTACAGATAAACTTGACAATATTGTTTCAAAGCAGCTTTACAAAAGGTGTACATTATTGCATTACAGTGAAAATCAGAAAAGTTAAGGAGTTGCGTATAGGATGGACATTATTTATAAAATAGTTAACCTGCAGTTATATTGTATTTAGTGTCCTTTTAAAAAAGGTGAGGTCTATGTGTACATGTCCAATGAAGTGTATTTGTGTATTAAGTGTGTATTGTCAATATGACAATGTCTGTAAAGAATATATTGTTTGTATGTGTATCCATGGACATTATGTGATGAAAAATATGAACTTAAAGATCAATTTTTGACTATCTTCACCTGCTGAATGATATATTCAGCTTCAATTGTCTAATTTTAATAGTTTTGTGTGTTTACTTTACAATTTTTTCGTATAAACAATTGCACAAGACTTCTATTTTTCTGTATTATTTGTAATTTCAGTGATAAAATAATTATATTGTGGCTGTCCCTACATTCCTGTATATTATAATATAATATAATATAATATAATATAATATAATATAATATAATATAATATAATATAATATAATATAATATAATATAATATAATACAGTATAATATAGGCGACGCAGTAGGTAGTGCTGCCGCCTCACAGCATGTTTCTGTGTAGAGTTTGCATGTTCTCCCTGCGTTCGCGTGGGTTTCCTCCAGGTGCTCTGGTTTCCCCCACAGTTTAAAGACATGCGGTACAGGTGAATTGGGTAGGCTAAATTGGCTGTAGTGAATGAGTGTGAATGAGTGTGTATGGATGTTTCCCAGAGATGGGTTGCGGCTGGAAGGGCATCCGTGCTGGTTAAGTTGTCGGTTCATTCCGCTGTGGCGACCCCGGATTAATAAAAAGACTAAGTCGAAAAGAAAATGAATGAATGAATAATATAATATAATATAATATAATATAATATAATATAATATAATATAATATAATATAATATAATATAATATAATATAATATAATATAATGTGTATCATAGTATAGAATAGCATCATCATTTTTCTCAAAGTGTATAATATTATATTATAATATAATAGTATAATACGTATACAGTATAATATAATAATTTATCAAATGATTATTTTACGAAATTATAATAAAAAAAATATGAAAGTATATTATACACAAATTTAAGTGTTTTGTGACCTCCAGAACAAAACGAAGACCCTCTAAAACAGCATAATAAGGAGCACTTTAAACCCTCCTATGTACTAATGTTTGACAAGTATACAATACAGAATGCTGTAAAAAAAAAAACAAAAAAAAACACAATCATAAATATATACACCAGATAAGGTAAAGAACTTGTTTGAATCACTTCAAATTTCATATGATTGTGGTGAGTTTGTTGACTTTAATTGACCGCTTGTGATGGATTATTTCTCTCTCTTTCTCACCTGTGCGTTCACTCTTGCAGGTGAGTTCTGGTGTGTTGATGACGCCATTAATCGCCGCTTGAGCCACTGCGTTTTGCTTCTTTAGCAGCTCAATGGTTTTCCTCAACTCATTCAGTTCAGAGTCCTAATTTAAAAAGATCACAAATAATATATTCTCTATTAGACTATTACTGAATCCATGTAAGCAGGCAATTAGTTCAGCTGCAATTTACATTGAAAAACAACAGAATAGTAGTGCGTTGTAAAGAAAAAATGCGTTCAGTGTGAACTAAGAGTGTTCATATTTACTTTTTGTTCTGCGGTCATAGTCAGGCTCTTGAGTCGGATAGTCATGTTGCCCAAACTCTGCTCAAACGCTGCCACCAGGTGGGCCTGAAAAGAAGGACAGGACAAGAGAGACTAGTTTAAACATGGAAAAAACGATTCATTCAAATTCAAAATACCATTTATTTTCATATTGCATGTACGCGTCATAACACAATATTCATAAAATACATGGACATTGTGCAATCTGCCTTTAAGGAGGTTACATTTCTTTACAAGGATACTGAGTGACAAATGCATTTTGCTTAAAACATGAACTGCATGACCTGTGTGGGAGAGGACTGCTTATTGAAATGTTCTACTGAAGCATTGAAGCTTAAACTTACAAAATAACAACCTTTATCTTTAATCAAACACTTAGACGTGCAATCTAAACTCTGGCCCGTATCCCAGACCACCAAGCAGCAACAGAATCATGCTTACAGTCTCAGTTCAATTCATGTTTCTCTCTGAATCTAATTCTCCTCATAGGAAAGTAACCCAGACCACCAAGCAGCAAAAAAGAATGATATTTACAGTCTCAGTTCAATTCATGTTTCTCTCTGAATCTAATTCTCCTCATAGGAAATAAAAGAAAATACTAATTATTTTTTATATCTCAAATATTTCTCCTTGACCACAACATCAATACAATATTACATTTGAAATTACTGCTTTACTACCATGATTCACAGAAACGGCCACCAAAGTTGATTCGGTGTAACAGTGTTTTACACACCAAAAAAAAAAAAAAAAAACGGTCACGCATATTAGAACAAGAATAAATTGATGACAAAATAAAATACACTATTTAAGGATAAAATAATTATGTCATTTTAAATTTATATTTATTTTTGTCATTTTTAAATGTGCTTTTTAAGCATTTAAAAGACAATACAATTTATTATGATCACTTATAGTTTTATATATTTTATTATAAAAAATTATTATCGTTTTACACATATTTTGCCATTTTATTTTTCAAAAAAACTGAAAAAACTTTTTGGTAAAACTTTTGTTTGAAACATTTCTAGCAAAATAATCTCATAAGAATCCATTACATTTTTTACCAACATTACAGTAGTTAAAATATACTAAGATGAAAATATTCTTCATTGTTCATTTACTTAAAAAGTGAGTAAACCCATTGCTGTACAAAAGTTGATTTTACCTAAAAAATGAGCTAACCCATTACCTTAAAAAGTTGGCTTTACTTAAAAATGTGAGTAAACTCATTGCCTTACAAGAGTTGAGTTTACTTTAAAAAAGCGATTAAACCCATTGCCTTAGAAGAGTTGACTTTTCTTAATAAAGTGAGTAAACCCATTGCCTTACAAGAGTTGACTTTACTTTAAAAAGTTGAAACACCAATTGGCTTACAATAGTTTACTTAAAAAAGTGAGTAAACCCATTGCCTTACAAGATTTGACTTAAAAAAGTGAGTAAACCCATTGCCATAAAATACAGTTAACTACTGTACACTTAAAAAAGTGAGCAAACTCATTGCCATAAAATAGTTAACTATACTTTAAAAAGTGAGCAAACTCATTGCCATAAAATAGTTAACTATACTTTAAAAAGTGAGTAAACTCATTGCCATAAAATAGTTAACTATACTTTAAAAAGTGAGTAAACTCATTGCCTTACAAGAGTTGCCTTTACTTAAAAAAGTGAGTAAACCCATTGCCATAAAAAGAGTTACCTATACTTTTTAAAAGTGACTAAATTCATTGCCTTACACAAGTTGACTTTACTTAAAAAGTGAGTAAACTCATTGCCTTACAAGAGTTGACTTTAAAAAGAGTTGCCTTACAAGAGTTGCCTTTACTTAAAAAAGTGAGTAAACCCATTGCCATAAAAAGAGTTACCTATACTTTAAAAAGTGACTAAACTCATTGCCTTACAAAAGTTGACTTTACTTAAAAAGTGAGTAAACTCATTGCCTTACAAGAGTTAACTATACTTTAAAAAGTGAGTAAACTCATTGCCTTACAAGAGTTAACTATACTTTAAAAAGTGAGTAAACTCATTGCCTTACAAGAGTTAACTATACTTTAAAAAGTGAGTAAACCCATTGCCTTACAAGAGTTAACTATACTTTAAAAAGTGAGTAAACTCATTGCCTTACAAGAGTTGACTTTACTTAAAAAGTGAGTAAACTCATTGCCTTACAAGAGTTAACTATACTTTAAAAAGTGAGTAAACTCATTGCCTTACAAGAGTTAACTATACTTTAAAAAGTGAGTAAACTCATTGCCTTACAAGAGTTAACTATACTTTAAAAAGTGAGTAAACTCATTGCCTTACAAGAGTTGACTTTACTTAAAAAGTGAGTAAACTCATTGCCTTACAAGAGTTAACTATACTTTAAAAAGTGAGTAAACTCATTGCCTTACAAGAGTTAACTATACTTTAAAAAGTGAGTAAACTCATTGCCTTACAAGAGTTAACTATACTTTAAAAAGTGAGTAAACTCATTGCCTTACAAGAGTTGCCTTTACTTAAAAAAGTGAGTAAACCCATTGCCTTACATTAATAAATAACAACAAATAACAAAAACAAAAATGAAACAATCACACTTTTTAAACAATTGTATTTAACAGCCTGTTTAACAAAAAAGAGGCCTTATTGTAAAATGTTCAAAGTATCTCAAACTGTGCTTAGACACAATTTTAATTGAACTTATTCTTTATTATAAAATATAAGATATCTGAAAAAAATACTATCAACAAAGTAAAACTCTTCTCTGTTTAAAAAAAACTGCTTCTTCAGGGTCATCGCCTCACCTCGCATCCAAGAGGCTCCTGCTGGCTGTCATTAGTCTCTGTAAAGCCTTTCAGTCTGTATTTTTCTTTGTGAAAGAGAGCGTGTTTCTCTGCGCACCCATGGGAAGGGTAGCGGTTCAAAGGGAGCCACACAAGAGGGCCGATCCCGTCAGAACAAACATCTCTACAGCTCCTCTGCTCTTCCATAGATAGCTCAGCTTCAGATAAGCGCAACTACAGCGTTATATTAAGACGAGAAGCTCCTCCTAACACTGATAACTGAGACAGACAAAGCAGAGAAGCCGCCTGAGGCCTTGACATGTTTTACTGACGTCTCAAGTGCTTATTGTTTTTTTTTTTTTTTCGTTTTTGATATTTCTCTCTTCAGTGACTGGAAAGCCAGCAAAAAAGGCTTCACTGCAATAACATACTTTTCTTAGGAGTTTTTTGTACTGTTTTTAATTTAATTACAATTTTAATTTAATTGATTAATTTAAAATATGTAAAAATCCATAAATAAAGAAGCATTTTCAAGACAAGTAAATAGTGTTTTGTTTCTCAAAAATAAGTCAACATTGAAATTGTATTATCTTGATTTACAGAAACACCCAACGTATTTAGTTTATATACTAAAAATTGTCATGAATATTAGAAATGTTTAATGACATAATTAAAGTCTCTATTTAAGGATGAGCCCTAAAAAATGCAATCAAAGAAATGACATTTGCTCTTATTTACTTATTTACATTTTAACTACTTATTTAAAATGAGCTGAAACAACATAGTTCTTGAGTGTTTTTGGAGACAACTTAATTGTTTTAACTTCAATCTACTTAATTTTGTAAAATCTAATAAGTTAACTTAATTCCTTTGTGTTGCTCCAATACAAATTTATATATTTTTTCGTAATTTTTTTACAGGTTTTAATCATGTAAAATATGATACAATTTATTATGATCACTTATGGTTTTATATATTGCAGAAGTATAGATCAGAAGAAATACTTTCTTTTTTAAACAAAACGTCAATTTTGAGCAAGTTTTTTTTCTTTAAACAAGCAAAATAATTTGCCAATGGGATAAGCAAAATACTTATTTTAAACCAAATAAACCAAGTTTATTTTACTTAGCCCATTGGCAGATTATTTTGCTTGTTTTAAGGAGAAAACAATTGATTTTTGATTTATTCCCAGCAGGCACACAATGCCATAAGACGTTAATATTAGGTTAGATTTAGGTTGTGATGTTGGGTGACCCAAATATAATGTATGTTATCCAATAATGACGTCAAATGATGCTGATATTTGGTTGTTTTTAGGTTGCGCTGGTAAGCGACCAAAATCCAACGTCGAGACAACATCTTAAGCTAACGTCATATGGACGTCAAATATTGACATTTATTCATTAGGTACGGCCACCAAAATCCAATGTCTGATAGATGTCACAGTGGTAACGTTCACCTGTGGTGTAAAGTAACAAATTACAAATACTCAAACTACTGTAATTGAGTACTTTTTTATAGAAATTATAATTTCCTAAGTAGTTTTAAAAATGTGTACTTTTACTTTCCCTTGAGTACATTTTAGTGTTGTATCGATTTACTTCACTATTTTAAGTCGTTATTTTATTTTTCATAAAAATTAGTTCTGTGATTCCTGTCCAATCAAATTGCACATAGAAAAGTAAATCACGTCGGCGCAATAGCCTAGTGGTTAGTGCGTCAACATATGGTGCAGTAGCACGTCAGGGCGTCCCGAGTTCGAATCCCGGCTCGAGGACATTTCCCTACCCTACCCCCACTCTCTCTCCAAGTTCGCTTCCTGTCTCCATACTCTCCTATCTAATAAAGGCAAAAAGGCCAAAAAAAAAAAAAAAAAAGTAAATCGCATCATTCTGAACAACATCAAGACATGGGTGCTTTATAAATGCAGCAAACCATTAGTAAGCAGTAAAAATGTCCAAGAAGATGTCCAAAATCACACAATGATTCAGAGGCTGTTTGGACTGCACGTCACTGATGAGAAGTTGAAGGATGTTTACTGTATGATGGCTGAAATCGCCAAATGGCTTTAAACAATCACTAAATGCACTACAGAATATTACGTTTACACATAAACACATTGCATGTAAATGCATCAACGTAATACTCAATACTCACTACTCTTGAGTACTTTTAAAACTTTTTACTCATAGTTTGAATAATAACTACAACAGACACTTCGCCTCTACTTGCACTACATTTTTGGGCAAGTAATGGTACTTTTACTTGAGTATGATTTTTCAGTTCTCTTTCCACCACTGACATCCACACAACATCAAGCTGTAGCATCATTAGACATTGATATTTAGTTGGTTTTAGGTGACATTGGAAAATGACCAAAATGCAACATCTGTCTGACGTTGGACACAGACGTCAACCTGATTTTCATTTCCAAACAAAATGCAACGTCCCACAACGTTGGGGTACAACGTCAATCTGACGTCATGTTGACATCCTGTGCCTGCTAAGTTACTTCTAAAAAACAAAATATGTTTTACTATACTTCTTGATTTAAGAACTTTTAGATATTTGGACTTCAAACAAATCAAAAAAGCACTTTTTTCAGTGTGTGTCTGAATATAAGCAAAGTAAAACAGCGTTCTGCAAACATATTACACACATACCTTAAATCAACCTCATTCAGCGCCTGTCAAAAATAGTCATTGTACTCAAGAAGTTGACAAGTTAATGGTGTTACATCAGAAACTGTTATGCACACATGAAAATGGAAAATCTGGTCTTTTTTAGTGCACATTTGAAGTCTTCTTTTGTTAAGTAGCTCTGAAAATCATGTCTAGTTTGTTCTTACATGACAGGATTACTTTGCCTTGGGCAGAAAAGACCTG
Source organism: Danio kyathit (assembly GCA_903798195.1). Lineage (NCBI taxonomy): Eukaryota > Metazoa > Chordata > Actinopteri > Cypriniformes > Danionidae > Danio > Danio kyathit. The sequence goes on along the minus strand of LR812525.1, from coordinate 20,619,993 downwards.
TCTTTGTGATTTACACATGCATTTATCTTAAGCAGGACATATCAAAAACACTGAACGCAGTCTGTGCTCCTCTTTGTCTTTAGTCATAAAACATAAAATCAAACAAAGTATGTTTTCTCTGCTGGAAATGACATGTATCTGTTCTGACATGTGCTACTTTGTGTAGTCACACATTATATTGTATTTTACAAATCTACACCAGTACAGAGTGTGATTAGTTTTTTATGATTGCACTATGCTTCATAAAGTAGCTTTATGTCTCATAATATGACTTGAAATTTACAGTTACAACAAATACTATATCTCACAATTTAAATAAATTTTGTATAATTCTGGCTATTACTCAAAACTTTGACTATTTTTCATCACTGTAACTCAAATCTCAGAGCATGAGATTTGTATTTCCTATTCTTAGCGGACAAGAGTGGCATCCGGTGTGATCTTATGCTGCTGTAGCTCATCTGCCTTAAGGTTGGACATTCAGAGATGCTCTTCTGCATACTTCGGTTGTAACGAGTGGTTA